>WIGN01000037.1:0-209749 GCA_014235955.1 Colletotrichum sojae
TCGGCATGACTGATCCCACATACACGGTCTTCGTGCGGTTGCCCATCAACCGGGGCGAGTTCGCGGATCCCCCTCCGCTAATTGGTGTTACCCGGGACGGCTCCAGGGGGTGCTGGATGCTATTTTCAACCCAATTCGAATAATTCAGGAACAGGGCAAGAGACAGTGAGGAGGGACGGAGAGTTTCGAGATGACTTGCCTTAGAGCACGTCGGAGCCGACTCATTTGCTTGAGTTGGCACTCTGTGACGCATCTTCGAAGCATCTCCAAGAAGGCATGATATGATTATTGGCCATGTTTCACCCGATCAACTCTTTTCTTTTTGCCGAGTCATGTAATATGCAATGCCTGGCTTTCAAGTCTGACAGGTTTTCGATTGAGGCGTCGTGCAGGTTCGATGTGGTCGCCTGCGCCGCGGCAGCATCGCCAGATTCGGCGGGCCAAGGTAGTAATACCATCTGCAGTCCATTTTCAGAGAGGTGTGAACCAGTTCGCACGAGAGCTTGCCGAGATGTTGACGCCTTACGTCGTGCCGTTCCCCTCCCCCATGCCCCCTGCCATGTGCGGTGCTACCCGCTCAGCCCATCCTTCGGCCGGGGGGGTTGTTAGTGAGCGAGAGACGCTGGCATGCGGCACAGCTGTTGAGCAGCTGCCAAAACGGGACAAAAGACGACACGAGAGAGGCTTGAGACCGTTCAGAGGACCCTCCTCTCATCGAGAAGACGGTCTCAAGCGCCCTCTCCACTGAAGATTGCTGGTGTTGGTGGTCATGTAAGCCCCTCCTAAGGTCTCCGCCCAAATGTCCAACAGTCAGCCTGATACTGGGGAAAAAAGGATGCCCTTGTTCGTGGGGCCCGAAGGCTTGCGGTCCCCATCACGCATGCCATCCTGTTTTTTTCTTCCCTTCGGGGGGTAATGGACATTGGCTGCAGGCCGTTGAAACGGCGCACTGGACAAAGGGAGGTGAACGTGCATGGGAGCGACCAATGCGCCACACGGGGGGGGGGGGGGGGGGGGGGAGAACAATTCGAGGTGCAGGAGAAGCTTCCAGGTTTCCTTGAAGAGAAACGGAACAACTGGGCGCTCGACTCGAGAGTCGAGACCATGGATTGTACCTCGAGGACCGTTTTACCTCCTTTCCTTCGAAGCCGGTGCCAGGCAGAGCCAAGCCCATTCTCTACATGATTGCCACGCCGACCTTTGTGCGAGAACGAGGGAGGGCCAGCCGCAACGTTCGATGCCAAGACGCTGGGAATTTATAGGCAGGGAGAAGGACAGAAGAGACAAAGGGTGGAGGAGAGATCCAGACCTGCGAGCTGAACGGTGCGGATAAAACGTCCTCCTCGGTTTCCCTAAAACCCAAGGCACGTTTGTTTCTTTCTTTGTCTGTCTTGGGAGCGAGTCGCCCGGTCGTTGTAACCACAGTTGCATGAGTGCGACGTTCTGTCCAGATTGGGGAACCATGACACCCTTGACTAACACTGAGCGGCCGAACATATCCATGGATGATGTACCGGGGGGTGGTGTTCGTCAGCTCCGCCTCGCGGGTCCTTCGAGGGGGAAACCGGCGCTCTTGGCGAGAGTTGCTCTGCAGGTTCATCCAACAGGTGCGCTCTAGGCCGGGCGCCGGGGCCTGATAGGGCGGGCGTCTCTTCTCGTCTATCGTCTGTGATGTTCAGCGCGAGTGAAGTCCGGTTCGTGGGGAGTGCGGCGTTTGTGCGGATCACACACCAACCAAGTGTAAGTGTAAGCGGAGTTGTGCTCCTACGGGGCACCTACGCTAAAAAATTGAGTGATTACCTAGCGAGGCATCCCTGGGCGATGGGCGATGAGTCTGAAGTTGGGCCGCTGGATGCTTTCCCCCCCCCGAGCGGTACAATTGCGACGCTAGGCGTGCAGCTCAGTGCGCTCGTCAGTGCAGCTAGCTTACGTCAACCGCCACAACCCCCCTCCCCCTCCCCCCCCGAAGGCTCCGATCAACGTCTATCCGTCCGCTAAGGCCAGGCAGAAAAGAACCCCCCCGAAGAAACATGTCACGACGTGATGTAGGGAGCGTCAGGCAGACAGGCAGACGAGATAGTGCAAGGTGAAATATTCGGAGCGAGGCAAAAAGTTAAAATTCAGTGTAGCTCCAATAAAGGTACGCCCCCAGCTGTTTCTGTTGGTTAGCACAGCTCGTTTCCTTGCGTTACCTGAGGGGACATGGGGGCCACGACGCTACCTACAGAGGGCGCAGCCAATAATAGGCGCCCCGCCTAGCGTATGCAGCGATCCACGAACGACGTTGTGCCTTGCCGTTTCCCCCCTCGTCCATCCTGCGTGTAGGTACGGAGTAGAACCGAACCCGTCCGTCCCGCTACACCCTCTGTAGCTCTGTCTGTATTATACCCGTACGGATACTTGGTTACACTATTTGCGTTTCTCCCCAGGTCTACGCCTCGTTATGCACACTCCCTTCTCTGGGAAGGACGGGAACATGGGGATGTCACAGGGCCAAGGACCCCCCAAGACTTTGTGATGGAAACGGGACCACGATCCGCATGGCAGTGCCTGCTCGTGCTCTCCTCTGCGCAGCATCCTAGGACATGGCTGTATCCAACACGGCAGGGTAGCTCTTGAAGCTCTCGAGGTGTGTGGGGGAGGTGAGCATTTCTTAAAGGACTGCTTCATCTCTCCTTCCGACCTCCCCCCCCCCCCCCTCCTCTTACACGGACCGGTATCTCTACCTTCAAGAATCAGGCACACGGAAGCAAATACATCATCAACATCAGTCAGAGCGGAAGCATAAAAACAGGGAAACAAAGAAAAGGGCGTGTTGTTGCATATTCACTTCGCTCGGGTACAGCAGTCGTCCGGAGTATCAGTGAACGCTGCACATCACACACACACCCCCTTTACCCGATCATCTGGCACCACCGGAGGCCGGCGCCGGCGCACACTATCGCGGCACCAAGCTGCAACATCGTTTTCCGCCACGCACTCCGAAGAGGGGGGGCGAGAAGACCGGAGGCAAAAACAACACGGACTGGACAGCACCTAAGGCCGCTGTCAACATTTCGCCCCTCCGCACGTCAACATAAATACAGTCAAGGGAGAATGGCACCTGCCATCCTCAGCCAAGCCAGACGAGCAGCAGAGGCAGCATTAGAGGCAGTAACAACGCCACAAGCAACAACAACACCAACGCTGCCGGAAGATAACAACCCTCAAAACGGCCTGGGAGAAAGCGCACCCAGCAGCGACAGCAACAACAGCAACACCCTCACATCCAACACCACAACGATAGTCCTCATCGTTGTCATCGTCCTCTGCGGGACCGCAATCATGTGCGCCGCCATCTTCTACCTCTTCGACCGCAAGAAGAACCACCAGTTCCGCGAGGCGTGCAAGCGGGACCCCTACCTCACCCGCAAGGAGTTCGCGCGCCGGCGCAAGCTCAGCGCGCTGGAGCGGCTCGAGGAGGAGGAGCTCCAGCGCAGCGTCATGATCCGCAAGTCCCTGGCCAGCCGGAACACGCACTCGCGCACGCCGAGCAGGGAGTCGAGCAGCGACGACGGGGAGTTTCACGACATGGCGCAGCGGAGACGAATGTCGGTGCCGCCGTCGTACGGGGGGTATGAGCAGCTCCACCAGCAGTACCAGCACGGCCGCAGCTGTAGCAGCCAGACGTTGCAGCCCGGGTGGGCGCCCGGGGAGGCCCGCAGGGTGAGGTCTGATTCCGAGTCGACGCTCTCGGGGTCGCCGCCGAGGGGGGAGAGTCCGTACGCCGAGCCGCATCCCGGCGTGGAGGTCGAGATCCCGCTGCACTCGCAGTCGAGGACGCCGTCGCCGACGAGGATGCCGCTCATCGGGAGGAAACCCGTGCCCCCGGCCATGCCGGCCGTCCCCCACGGGGTGGAGTACTCGAGGAGACACTCGTCGTTTATCCGGACGTGAGGGGGATGGGTACTCCTTCTGAAAACTTTCATTTGTGGCTTGCTTTTTTACAAGCAAGCGGAGAGGCGTTTGTTGGGGAAAACCCTATCCATCTCGCGGTGGTGTTTTGAGTTGTATGGCTTCTGGAGAGACCGGAGCCCTGAGGCGTTTGGTGTGATTTTTTATAAACTTTCTCTTGTACTTTTATTTTGTTTTCCTTCATTTGTATTGATACCCAGAGACGAATTACAAACATCATCGAACAAACTTTCAACTATTTTCCCAGGCATCAGAACTCTTGTGAGTTGTGTAGAGCAGTGAGGTACGTAGCAACAACAATTGACAGACAGCCCTATCTGCGGAAACAGCACGTGGAATATCTGCTCAAGCCTGCTGTGTCAAGTCTGGCGAGCTAGTGTGATATAAAAATTCAATCTTTCGGGGGGCCCTTTCACAGAATATTCCAGAAACCGGCCCTGTGAGACTCAGTTTCTCCCTGCTTCCTTGGTCCCCTGCATGTATGTCCTTGGTTCGGACACTTTTCAGAATCTCACGGTTGTGTATGAAGAGGCCCTCTGGGGGCCTCAAATCAATTTCGTTTCCATCACTTTCGTTTCCGTAGTATCGCCAGTGGTATACAACGAAGGGAGTGATCAAAGATGGATGTTTTCCTCCAAAGAACCAAGAACATGAAAAAGAACCAGTGGGATGTAAATATGCTTTGGAAAAGCCTTCTTAATTGTCTGAGAGGAAGGTGCTCCGAAGGCAACTAACACCGTGGACGGCAGTGGCCGTCAAGGGCCCACTTGCCGCGGTTGACATTGCTGAGTCATCTTTCGCCTCGTACCCCGGACCCCAAGCCACCGACCAGGCAGAAGGCCAAAGGTGATCCTCAATCCGAAACCCAGCGTCAGCCCTCCTCTCCTTCTACAACCCAAACCAACTGCGTCACTCGCTCGCCGCTTCCTCGAAGATCGTCTGTATCCGCCGCAAAAACGCAACACGAAAGCCGCATCATTTTCACTCGCTTCTGAGCAACCTGCGATCGCACACATACGACCCTTCGAGGCAACTGCTCCGCGTGGGACCCGGGTTCCTTCTTTGTTCGCCACCCTCGGACGCCTTCACTGGTAGAATCGGTCGGTCGGCACAAGCAAGAAAACACCAGAAAAAAAAAAAAAAAAAAAACTCCTTTCCTCGTCTTCTTCCTCTTTTTTCGCGACAACCAACGTCGCTTAATCGGTGAGAGATGGCAACTCCTGTCGAAAGTCAGGAAGTCGAGACTTACCTCATCTTGCGCAGCTAGTGCCTCTCCTATACTAAGGTCAGAAGATTTGCGACCGGTCGCTGCTTCCTCGCCGAACAACGGGAGCTGTGCTTTTTGACAAAGGCAAGACAGAGCATCCAGCCGTCGAGTCGAGGTCCCTGCAGCATTTCTTTCTTTTTCGCTTGCATCCACCTGCAGAAGGTTCGACTGCCTCCTGCGTTGCCTCGGTTCCCGAGACAATACTACCAGCACTCACGATCGTCTTCGGAGACGGTCTGACGAAGGTAGTCGCCCGTCCACTCAATCCGACACCGCCAAACTGCATTCCCCGCTCTTTCTTCAAGTCACCAACGATCTTCTCTGGGCACAGGCGAACAGCAAAGCCCAGGAAAAATCCCAGTTCTACAGGAAGGTAGTCGTACACAAGCGACAGGAATTCAGGCGAAGAAGGAAGGAGATCAAACTTCGTCGCAAGGTTTTCGACGAACTCAACAACATCTACACACCGAAGGCGTACGAACCCAAGATGCTCGCCGCCAACATGGCCGACCAAGAGAAGGAATTCCAGGACGACCTGAGCAATCTTGTCATGTGCCCCGACTGCCGGGAGCACCCCCCCAACCTCGTCGAGGAGTTTTCCTCCGGAGACATGGTCTGCGGCTCCTGCGGCCTCGTCGTCGGTGAACGCATCATCGACACCCGCTCCGAGTGGCGTACTTTTGCCAACGACGACCAGGGCAACGACGATCCCTCGCGTGTCGGTGACTCGGTTAACCCCCTCCTCAACGGCTCGCAGCTGGAGACCACCATCGCCTTCGGCGACGGCAGGGATGCGAAGCAGCTTGCCCGACTTCAGAACAAGTCCCAGAACGACAAGGCCAGTAAGTCGCTGATGCAGGCGTACAAAGAGATCGGTGCGTTCTGCGACAGCATTAACCTCGGCAAGAACGTGTCCGACGCCGCCAAGCACATCTTCAAGCTCACCTATGACCACAACTTCATGAAGGGCAAGCCCCAAGAGGCAGTCATTGCCGGCTGCATCTTCATCGCCTGTCGACAGACGGGCGTGGGTCGTACTTTCCGCGAGATCTTCCAGGTCACGCACGTCTCCAAGAAGGAGATCGGAAGAGTCTTCAAGCAGCTCGAGTCGTTTCTGCAGAAGATCAAGGAGGAGAACCCTGGCGGTGCCGGCTCCCTCTCCAACCTGGACGGTTACAAGGCTAGTGCCTCCACCAGCGCTGAGGACCTGTGCACTCGCTTCTGCTCCAACCTCAACTTCCGCAACGCCCAGAAGATCGAGAACGTCTCCCGCGCCCTCGCGCGCAAGACGTCGAGCGTCTCTGAGCTGGCTGGTCGCTCTCCTCTGTCGGTTGCCGCCGCCTGCATCTACATGGCGTCGCACCTCATGAAGGAGATTCGAACCTCCAAGGAGATCGCCTCCGTGGCCGGTGTTAGCGACGGCACTATTAAGACGGCGTACAGGTTTTTATACCAGGCCCGCGACAGGCTGATCGAGAAGGAATGGGGCGCCGACAAGAAGGCCATCGAGGGTTTGCCTGTGAACTAGAAGGTCTAAGGCTCATCTTGTGGGTTGCGAAGGGCTCGAATTTCCTGCGTATTGCGGCACATAGATTGGCACCCCGTAGAGGTAGGTGCCGGAGGTGGATGTTCGGCGCAGGTCTGGGGTGGCACAGGACCGTGCCGTTCCACAGTGCTATAATATATTAGTCACAGTACCCAAAATACACCAATCAAATCACGTGTTGAAAGACCCCAATCTTTTCCCACTAGGACACTGGAGTGAATGCACCTTCTGAGCCTTGTGTCGCGTCGCGACTCCATCACTAGCTATTATCTCGGTACTGTTCAGCCTCGCACGCCCACACCCAAAGTCCGACAGCCAGCGCACTCGACACCCCCACTCGAACCCAGCGCGTATACCACCGCCCGCGTTGCCTCACAATGGGAGGTCGTCGGTCTCGGTCAGGCAGGGCTGCGGCCAAGCGCGCCTCCGCAGCGCTCCGTAAGTTCAGGCTTTTCCTCCCCGACCCAGCTCCCGTGCCCCTCCTTGCCTACCTACCATGGCGAACTCCTCCAACATGCAATTTTGTGCAAAGATTTTTCTAACATCACTTCTCTTCCAGAAAGTACACCCAGAGTTTTCGAAGGCATCGACGACGATGAGCCCGTCCCCGAGGCGGTCGAGTCCGAACCCGACATCGACATCGAGGCTCCTCCCGAAGATGACGAAGACGACGACGATGACCAGAAGGCCGACGAGACGGCAGAGGAAGAAGACGGCGGCGACGACGAAGTCGAGGAAGAACCTACTAACGAGGATGGGGACGACTCCGAGCCTTCGGCAAAAGAGCCCACCCCTCCAACCGAGCCCGTCGTGCGCCGCAAGCGACTCGGTCGGCCCCCCAAAAACAAGCCCCCCGGCTGGGACAACATGATCACGGTACCCGCATCCGAGGCCGACACGCCGAGACGGAGAGGACGCGGTGGCTGGCGCGGTAGAGGTGGCCGCAGGCCAATCCCCGGCCAGGCGCCGCCCAAGCTCAAGCAGGTCATCGACAAGGAGGGCACCGAGGTCGATATTGTCGACGACGAGTGCGTCCTGCCCGACGACCCCGAGGGCGAGACCAAGGTGGACAAGCTCGGAAACCTGCAGGGGGGAAGACAGTACCGTTGCAGAACCTTCACCGTCAAGGACCGCGGCGAGAGGCAGTACATGTTGTCGACGGAGCCCGCCCGCTGCGTCGGCTTCAGGGACAGCTATCTTTTCTTCAACAAGCACCCGAAGCTCTACAAGATCATCGTTAGCGACGACGAGAAGATGGACATGATTGAGAGGAATATCATTCCCCACTCATACAAGGGCCGCGCGATAGGAATCGTCACGGCCCGGTCTGTGTTTGTCGAGTTCGGAGCGCGCATCATTGTCGGCGGACGACTGATTGTGGACGACTACCGCGTCGCGGATCAACGCGCCGCGGGCGTCGCTGAGGGCGGCGTCGCAGACCCGTCGGACGTGTTTGACCCCAGCCAGCCGTACAACACGAACCAGTACGTTGCGTGGTTCGGCGCCAGTGCCGTATACCACACCAACCAAACGCCGGCCGCTTCGGATCCCCTGGCCGGGTTGACGGAGGTCAAAAAGAGGAAGGTCAACGTCAACGACACCAACTGGCAGCTGGAGCACGCTCGCGCCGCGAGGCAAGTCCCCTGCGTTCAACGAAGGTCATTCCAGGTACTAACAAGACACAGCGAGTTCAACAGCCGCATCAACGCCATCCGCATGCTCAGCCTGCGCCAGGGCGCCTACGACATCCACACGAACATCATGCAGCAGCCTGTGAACACGCAACCCACCCGCGCGCGGGTCGAGATCGTCACCTCCGAAAACGCAGTCGAGCCCACCCCCGCCTTCCCCACGGTACCGACCGCGGTCAGGAACAACTTCAACGTCGTCGACATCGTCTACGAGACGCCCCGCGCGGGAATCCAGTCCGCTGGCCGCCGGCCTGCGGATGTGCCCGACTTCCTCAAGCCCTTCAACGGCATCCTCGCCATCGGCGACGACCTCAAGTCCCTGCTCCCCGCCGAGTGCCGCGAGTCCCTGGAGCGCCACCAGGCGGAGCAGCGCGAGTTCGAGGGCCGCTTCGGCGACGAGAAGGACGCCATGGCGCGGGGCTACCTCCAGATCGACAAGGCCATCGTGCCGCAGGGGAAGCACGCCTAGGCGGGTGCTAGACCTCAGCCGTACGACCGCGAGGGCTCTGGGATCAGGACCGTGAGGGTTGCTCGGTGAAAAACCTGTGTCAGTCAGGTGTTCTTTCCAAAGGTGGAGGGCTTGTTTTTTTTGTATCCTTTTTCGTTGGCCCGGCGTTTTTTTTTTTTGGGACAGGAGGGAAACGGGTCTCGGTTTGGCGGCGACGTGGCGCAAAGCTCCTTGCCATGTTAATACTATGCGTTCAAGGAGGGAAGACGAAGAGTTGTCATATCATTAGTCGGTGGACGTTCCTGGGACAGAAGAAGGGGAAACCAAAAAGACGATGGGAGGAGGTGACCCGATGTCGAGGTGTGTTTCCATGTAGAACTAGACGATTCACGAAACGGATCAATCGAGGAATGGCCCAATGCATTTTCTGACTTTTGTTATTGGGTGACTGGTGTTTATGTGGCTTTGGCCTTCGTTGTTGATGCATGCTGGGGGGCATCATGTTTCCCCTTTGCTATGGTCGTTGCACGAAGTTGACAGTTGCGTCTTCCGAGCTGGCCTCCTGGGCTGGCAGTCTCCGGAACCCCGTCCAGTAATCGAGACTGTGTCTCTAAGGAGTCTTCGGGTAAGCGGCTTTGGTATTGGTCAGACGATGAGGCCTGTGGAGACAATAGAGAAGGCAGAAACGACAGAGATATCGGAGACAGCAGAGATGACAGCGGCGATAAAGACGATAGGGACGATGAAGAAGGTGGAAACAACAAAAGAGCAGGCATAGATATCGTACAAAGCTGAACCAATTCCTGCTTGCGTTGAGTTATACTGCAGTAGAGCTTTACACTCTTCGCATCACAGGATCCTCGCCATACTTAGCCTATCTGCAGAAATACAAACCAGCCATACGATTGTTCTGCTGGTTCCCTGTTTTGAGTCTGGATCGATGGATCAATACCTACTTTGCCCAGACCTGATAGTCCTCAGGCCATATACCATAGGATTAGATACGGGAAATTCATGTCATTATAGTGAAACTCCCCGAGTGCACAGAGGCTATAAAACAAAGGAGGAAGGCCGCTTGTTTTTGGTCCGAGACAAGGCATGGCGTCTTTCCATTCTCTTTTTCAGCAGTACATGGCACGCCTGAGGGTCTTCGGTGTGCTTCTTGAGGCAATCGATAAGTCATGAAGTTGAAAACGGCCGCCGCGAAAGTCGCTCATGTTCGTCGCAGAACCGCTTACATATCGACAACTGGTATCCGTCATCTGGGACGTATTCCGCCCCGAATATGCAAAGAACAACGGGAAGACAAGTTGTGAGATGTCATCGAACTCTGCCGGAGAAGCGGCTTCCGTCTTGGCACGCCAGGCACATACCACGACTACATGGACTGGTCGCTGCTTCGTTTGCAGAAGCCATGGATCAGCTATGGTTCGAGTTCGTATTACCGACTGGCACCCTTGATTCGGTGTATTTATACAACTCGAATAGACACCTTTATACGTTTCTTACCCGCGACTGCTAGGATAGGTGCTGGAAAAGGTAAATGATCAGAGGGTATTGCCTCTCTACCGCCTGCCAGTCCATTACAGTCCCTTATCTCCCGAGTGGCTGCGCTGGCGTTTATGAGTTCGCTCGTGGCGGCCGGGGTGGGAAGAGCCTCCATCGTCTGGGGCAGCTGGTAATCCGGGAGCTACAAGAGTGTCTACACGATGTCCCGTTCGAGGCCCAGCTGATCCAGCGCCGAATCCCTATGTGGATGAGAAAGCAATGGGACCAAGAGCTCCGCAGCCTCCTTTCAAGATTCGTGTTTCCTTCCCCTGGAAAGACATCCTCCCGTTAGCAAACACCGACAACTCAGAAAGAGCATCGTCCTTATGGAGCCGGTGCCACCCGTTAGAACGCTCCCTATCTTGTCCCAGTGAGATTCCGTCAGAGGGAGTTTACCCATACCCAGCCCAGAGAGACTCATCTCTTGGCCACGCACTGATATTGCATAGCTCAATCTCAACAGCTCGAATCACGCCACCGTCACCACCGCCTCTCTACGGCGAAACAAGCAAAGCCCGGCCATATAAACATATCTCAAATCACCCTCCAAGGTCCCTTAACCTCATGGGACGAGGCCGACTTCGCCCGTCTCGCCCCGAACAACAAATAAACAAGACCGATAGATAGGATCAGGCGGGCATCACGACGACGGACGAAAGACCCTTGAACCCCTTAACCCGATTTCCAAAGACCAAGACAAACCATAATGGGAAGCTCAAAACCTAAAAAGGGTCGACTCACGCCACTCTGCGGTCCAAGTTCATCCGTTTTTCGACCGCAAATCTCACATGACGTCCCGTGATTTTGTCCATCACCGGCCAGATGTGACTCGCCGAAGATACATAGGTCACTGAGTACAAGTTCCCGAGAGGCGAGAAAATGACACAGATTACATCTCCCTTTACACAGATTACATCTCCCTTTACACAGATTACATCTCCCTTTATTGTATCGGAAATTTGGTCCTCTAATCTTTCCTTCCAAGAAGCTTTGGCGGACAGATACCCAAACGGAAGAGACACCGACTGCCACCTCGCAAAGCCCACACGACCCCGTTTAGTCCGGAACCAACCGGCGAAACCATCCTACTAAAGGGCATAAGATGACGAGCATGGACCCTATTCTTATCGCTGGAAATTGACCACTTGAGAAGAAGCGAGAAGAGAGGAGTGCTGTGACATCATCCGTGTTGCTGCGTCACCCTCCGTGCGGACGAAGGGCGTGCGAAAGAGAGAGAGCTTCGAGGGAAAGCTAATTTTGTTCAGAGCGTCTTTACAGTCCCGCGGAAACGGTTCCGATCAGGCGATCAAGCAACTTTCTGCCCGGGAATTTGTCAGTTCAGCAGTCTGAGGCTGTGCTTGTTCACGAGAGGTGTAAGTGCTGGACCGGTCAACCGGCTGCTCAGCCCTGAGCTGGCGATGGACGACAAACAGTAACGTAACCACCTCAGAAGCAATGCTCGTCTTCGCGAGATGGACCGATCAACCTTTGACGCACGTAGAGACACCAATTTCCGGCGACTTCTTAACGAGAGTCGACATTCACATGTCCCTCCGATCCGTATCCCTCAGAGCTCGAAAACATTCCCAGCTCATCTCACAAACCCAATCAGCACAACTCTCTCATCTTCTGCTCAGGCCCTTTGATAAGAACCCCTTCTTCCATCCATTCTTTCCAGCTCACAGTCATGTCAGTTATTATGCTTTTACTCCCCAAGGTCTGAACCTAGCCAGGCAGCCGAAAGCCCCCGAAACTCTCTACGCAATTCTCGGGACCGAGCAAACAGATATTTGATTTCTCTGTGGCGGTTAGGATAACGCCCGAAAGGTACCACTTTCACTGGACTGCAATCAGAAACAGAGTCGAGCATCAAGCGGGAGCAAGCGAGACGAAGGCCGGCATGAGACCTGGGTTCCGTCCGGCCCAGTTCGCAGCTCGTGTGACCGGCCGGATTTCCTTAATTCCAACCTCAACACCGAATTGAGGAGTCCAGCGAAGCCTACTGTCGAAGCGTCCGCCAGAGGCCTGCTGTCGTCTTGCATGTACTTCAAACCCTTCGATTATCATGGGAGATTTGTAATTCCGGAAGGACATTGCATCCCCCGCCCTTTGACGTCGCTCTGCAAACTCAAGTCGTCCAACGTGATCGCTACTCCCGCCTCCAAAGCCCCGAAATCGAGTGAACGTTCTACGGCTTAGTCAACCGTCGCCCGTCGCCACGACCAGGAGCTCCGGTCTAACGGCACGATCCGGCAAGAGAGGTGGGCATGCCGCGGTCATTGGGACAAGGATGATGCAGCAGCAGCAGCAGCAGCAGCCACAGAACCAGGCCAGGCCAGAACACACCAGACCAAAATCAACACCAAGACCTAACCGCGCTGGAAGACGTCCGCTACGACCGCACTGTGATAAGTCAAGTACTCACCCAAGTTGGTTCCCGCTGCCTAGGCGGGTGTGCTTTCACGCAAAAAGAGATCATGCGCTTCGCCGTGACCTGCAGCAGCGGTCTCGACGCGACTAAACCCACGAATCCAAGAGCAGTCGCGAACCTGTCGGCCGACTTTCAATAGTTTCGACCACGCATCAGTCCGCACGCACCGAGACCACCACCACCGCTCGAAAAAGCTGAACGGCCGGTACGCCGGAGAAAAAAAGGACGCCACGCCCGGCGTACGCGCTGGCTGGGTGTTCCCCTTTGAGCAAAGAGAGTAGGTCACGCAGGTCCTGCCGACCCTCGCCGCTTGCGCATCACTACCACCCTAAAGGGCAGGGCGTGGTGTGCATGTGTCATCCATCGCCCGCGGTGTCGTAAACCGATTTGGACGGGGGGTGGTTGCTCTATGTAGGTAGTCAGACGGGCGGACACAGGTGCGCGCAAAGCCGTTTTGCGTCTGGCGCGGTGCTGAGAAGGAGAGGTGTGCAGGCGCGGCGGACGAACGAGCAATCGGGGCCCTCCAGAGGGATCGCAGGAAGCACGAGGTTGTGCTGGCTGCAATGGCACACACTGAAAGAGAAGAGGGTGATAGTCAGACCACTAGGTGCCTACGCTACCCGTGCCGTCGACCACGTCCCGTACTCCGGGGCCCAGGAAAAGGAAGTCATAATTCGGTACGTTCTGAGGCCCGTCCAGGCCGGACGGACGTGCCATGCCATGCCATGACATGAGGTGCCAATGCTCCGGGATCCAGCGCATGTTGCCCGCAGGCAACGAGAGTCCCGTTTGATGAGCGTACGTAGGCGCTTGGCTCGTGACGAAAGCCTACCCGAGCATCCGCAGGCAGACGAGACAGTTGATAAGCGCTTGAACGCGATGGGCAGGCCGGAATAAAGCAAAGAGCAAAGCGCGGATCAAAGAAAGGCAGTGATGACGACGGATTGTTGACGTAAGTATCCGTACGGTGCGTGGGATTCGGATCGTGGGCGGTTCAGGAAGAGGACGGAGCTGCGCAGACACTACGACTACGGTCTGCTGCTCAGCGCTCAGCTCAGCGCGGCGCTCAACGACGCTCAGTTCCCGGCTTTGCTTCCTGCGCTGCGCGGAGACAAGAATAGTGCCCCGGGAAGGGGTTCGTGGGCGTCGTCTTCTTTTCCGCTTGCCACCAGCCCCAACGTGTAATACAGGTTGACGAACGGCTTTCCAGGTGCACATAGCCGACCGGCTGACTGTCCTTGCCCCCCGGGCCTTCGTCATGGAGGAACAGGTGAGTCTGTGACTGTGAAGCAAGCCAGCTGCGTGTGCTGTGAGCGCCCATCACTGCCGTTTGCTTCCGCTGACCAAAAAGGACGGCACTACTGCACGCACTCTAGCAAGCGTGTGTCCGTCTGGAGCCGAGGCGAAGCATTAACCCGACTTTACCCAGCAGCCGGAGGCGGCGGCGGCGCGGCGTCGGCGGGATCAGCCGTGGGTACTCGTCCTCCCCAAGCCGCCGGAAGTGGGAACCATCGAGGGGGAGGAGAGGTTGGTCGTGGTAGCCGTGGTGTTAGTGCGGGCGGTGATGAAGGCTGGCGACCTCTAGCGTCGACAGCCTCTTGACCCAAACGTCGATTTACGCTTGTAGTTTGGGGGTCACACACACACACACACTCTCTCTCTCTCTCTCTCCCCCTCCCTGCTCCGAGTCTGCGTCAACAACGTAACGTGAGGACCCGCGGACGACGAGGAGGCAAAAGATCGGACGTGCATCTTCCTGCCCCTGCTGCTGTTTGACTCTGGAAGCCTTGGCTGACCCTCTCTCCCTTGAAGTCGCATGGCGCCTGTCTCCTGAGAGAGACAGAGGGGGGGAAGTGTGTGTGGGGACGGACCATTTCGGGGTGTTCTTTTTGGCGGAACAGAGGGCGCGGGGTCTCGGGGCTGCTGTGGCGAAGACGACTACGTCAAGAGGGTCGCACAATAATAGCATCGACAAGTGACAAGACGGCGATGTGCGTGGAAGCGTGCTCCTCCGTTGGATCCAGCCAACGCTGCGAGTCACTATCGAGAGAGACAATACGTAACAAGGAGCTCGGTTGGCGGTGTCGGGCCCCGATGGCTCCTCCCGAACCAAGCCCAGACTCGGAATCCCAAGGGTCTTTCGGCGTTCGCATCTCAAATCGTTGTTGGCTGCGGAGATCCCAGCGCCGTCACGTAACGTCGACTCGTCTGCTGCTGGTTCGAGGAGAAGCGGCATTTTTGGCCTCTCCACCGGGACAGCGGTGCGGTGCACATCGTCCGGTCCACCCGTTCCAGAGCCTCGGCCAGTCAACGGCCGCCGTCTTTGCTTGGAGATGGCATTTCTAAGCCGCCGTGGTTCGTGTCCGGAGTAATAGCGCGGCGATGTTTTGCTGCGCTGCAGTAGCAGGGGGAGCTGGATGGATCACATTCACGGCCATGGGCCTCAAACACGGCACCAAGTCCCACGCAGGCTGCGCTGCGGGGTCTAGGATCCAAAAGTTTCTTAACAAGTCATCGTCGGTTACTCATGGTGCGCGGATTTTGTGTTTCCTGGCACCAGGGACATGCAAGCTGAAGAAGAGATGCTCGTGTGTAGCCACCGCAGAGCGTTACCGTCCCACGACGGAGGGGCGCGTTGGGGAACGATCGCTTGCAAGACAGATAGATACGTGTGTGTCTCGTACCGCGACATGTGCATGCGGTGACATGCCGTCAGGCGTTGGTTTCTGGCCGTTGGCACGGCAAGGCTGGCGGCAAAAGCTGCATCCATAGGGCGAGATAGATCCCATCACTTGATTCCCAAGCCCGAATATCGTCGGCCGTTGGTGCCGGTGTTGGATGTGTTAGTAGCGAGACAAGCTGGCCTCAGTGACCACCCACCTCTTCCCCCTCAGCCAGCTACGTACACGTACACGGATCCGAGAGATGAAAGTCTGGCACCTGGATAGCTGCATAGAGACGCGGGACCTTCGGCGTCGGGAAAGGGTGGACGCTACGCTGCAAGGTGTCTGCAGACATGCCGCGGCTGTGGCAGATCAACCACCGAATCACAAGCGAATACACCTAGGCCCGCCCGTTCGTGCATTCGCTGGGCGGTTGGGGGCTACACGAGACTCGGATGAACGAGTAAGCATCGCTGCTAACATGCAGGTGGCGCTGCGCTTCAAGTGACGGTAGGGGGGAAAAAGGAGGTCGAGAACACAGGCCGCGACTAGCATTGGGCCATGGTGGACGCGATGACAAAGCCGCAGTCATAGTTGATTGCCGTCATTGGGCGGAATAAACCTCTCAGCGGAAGTTGGAACGACTGGCCTTTCCTCGTCGTCTGGCCGTTGGAACTTGGTATAGGTATCCGTAGGGCCACGACATGTCGAGAAGATCGCTCGTCCATCATGACGAGTCGAGTAAGTACACCCAGCCGTAATCAGCCCACGAGAGGAGACGATTTCCCAGGAAGGTTGGTTGAACCCTGGGAAGAAAGAAAAGACCGAGAAAATTTCTCGCCGTTACATCTGTCCTAGCTCAAATCAGGTTGAGGGAGGGGAGCTAGCAGAAAAGGGAATCGAAGCAAAAAAATAAAATCAAAAATTAGCAGACTGTAGTTGTTCTCGGCGATTCTCCGGCCGGCGGTCCTTGATTCGAGTCGGCCAGTACTGCCGATCTAGAGGGCTCCGTACAATCGACAGGTTGCCCATGGCCATCTTCATTCTTCACGCGTCTGTCATCGGCAATTACGGTTTGCTGAATGTGAAATGTAACGGAACACACCCAAGGATCAGGAGTCTTGGTCTTCTGGGCGTGGTATCGAAACGGGTCCCTGGACATGGGCCGCAAGAGAGGGGGAGGGGGGACATCTGATCAGAATCAGATTGGAGCTCTCGTCATGTCCACCCGGTCCTGGGTTCTCCTCAAATGCTAGTTGCGGTGAAGGTGCCCAACGGGTCCCCGACCTGCAGGTAATCGATCAACGGTGGCTAGTCGCATGCTGGAAAGAGGGGTGCATCGTGTGAGAGGGAAAAAAAATAAGAAGGCAACGTAACAGGCCCAAAAATCCAGGTGGCCGACTCGTCGCTCGATAGCTTCTCGGTTCTCACGGCCTCGCCTGGCCCGTGTGGAGTGCCCACTTGACTTGACGGAGCCCTGCCCTGCCCTGCCACCCGCTACGCTACGCTACACTGGTGTAGACGTGGATGGTGGAGTTGGACCCTGGGACAGGCACGAGCGAAGACCAGGAGAGAACGCGAAAGGAACACTTTAGCCTTTGGCAGTGCTGCGCTCTCTGTCTTCGGAGTGGGCCTCAACCTCGTGGGCTTTGTTGTCATCGCCGTTGGTGAATGGGGGGGCATCCTAGCTTTCGATTTTGAGATCCTCGGGCTCTGGGCCGACGCAGAGCAGCCTCGCGGGCCAAATGACCAGTAGCAGGAGCTGAGTTGTCATGCCGCTGGAGATGAGCCCAGGGACCTCCGGCGGCGTGAACCCTTCGCCCGGGACAACCTGTCTCTCTGTCTGTCCTCGTGAGGTCCGTTTTCAGGGTCCATTTCCACCTAACATTCCGTAGCGTTGTAGTCAAGTCTTTGGCGGAGGTGAAAGACCGAGAGATATTCATAGAACAGGGCAGTGAGACCCAAGACCGCCGCCGTCCGTCCGCTGTCTGGCAGAGGTCGCGACCTCGGTTCCTCCCTCCGGCTGGCCCATGGCCTCTAGTCTCTGGCTGCCAGGCACTGCGACTGCGGCTTGAGCCAACCGTCTTTGGGAAGAAGGAGTGCAGCAGTGCTCTGAGTCGTCAGCAGCAGGTATCCGGACAGACTGGATTGCTGTCAGCTGCCCAGTGCCAGGCAGAATCCCTTATGAAAACCATCTCCGTCAGGTGGCTGCGCCTGAGAATTTCTCAGTGTATCACGTCCTGCATGCCCATGGGGTCTCGAGATTCTTTGCTGAAAGTGCTCCAGGGTTACGGCGGCCCACGCGCCTACTCAACACGAGGCACTGCCAGAGATTCCCTGTTCTTGGGCGTTGCCCCTGTGTGTCGAGAACGTCGCTCTGGAGGGAGGATCACACTGTACCAGGGCAGGTCCTGCTCCACACGCCAGGGGTGTGGCTATATTTCACACGGGCTGGCCGTCTCTGGATCGAACGTGTGTGGTAGGTCGAACATGAAAATGCCCCCAACGCCAACAGAAATTGGACTATATCCAAGTTCCAACTTCCAGCATCTTGGATCAGCTCCGTGTAGGTCGTTGTTGCTTGACTCGCAGATGCCGAATGGTCTTTTTGAATTTTCTTCACCATAGTTTACTCAAAACCTTCCAGCCCAGAGGGGCGGCTCATGGTACGCGCCGTGACTCGCAAGTCGTTTTCGATGACGCGAAATTTCAGTGACCTGTTGGGCGCGCCCGCCAGCCTCGTTGGATGCGGCGGCTCATCGTTTCGATTGGCTTAGCTGTCTCGCCGCCTGTTATTCCGGGAGACTACTCCTTATTGCTGAACGGCGAATGAACGCGCAAAGACCCAGTCAACCAGTGTCATGTGTTTGAAGAGGCCCGAAAGCTGAGGCTGTCTCCCTGGCTCGTCGATCGTTCGACGTCTCGAAGGGTCCTTCGTCTTCGCCCCTGACACGACATGAAGTGCTCGGTCTAGTGTATGATGAGCAGGGCTGGACAAGTCAAGGGCGACGTTGAAAAGCGCGCTCGGTCGTCGAGACAGCCTGGGAGATGATAGATTCGGCACAGCTGTTGCACCGTTGCGGTAGGGCGCGAGCAGCAGCCCAATCAAATAGCCCGCGTTTGATTTCTCAGGGCACGCAGCGTTGCAGCGTGCTGAACCGAGTCCTGACATCCGGGACAGCAGCCCTGTCGCAAACGGCAACTAGGTAGGCGGATGGAAGGGCATGTTTACAGAATGAGATTCCTCAATCTCCGTGCTGATGCCTCGATGCCTCGCCGTTGTGTAATACCAACAGTACGTACGGAGTACCGCGTCGACTGTCAGGCCCTTGCATTTGTCCTGTAGGGCAAAGCCTCGAAAGGGCGGAAGATGAGCGGCGAGACGGGACATGCAAGTCTCACACGTCTGCTTCGTTGCTTAGGGAGTTTGCTGTCTGCCCTCGCTGTCCGAGGGGATCGTCGAGTGTTTCTGGATCGCCAGCTGCATCGGCACATGATCGCCCTCATCGTTTGGGTCGTGTTGGTCTGCCCTGGTCAACATGCCCTTCCGTTATTAGGTCAGCATCTCCAGCTCGAGCTCGGCAAGAGCAGTGGCCCATGCGTTGCTCGCGATCTCGACGTCGATTTTTAGATAGTTGCTGGCCTGGGCCCGGGGATGGGGTGCTCCAAGGCAGGCAGTCCCTGGCGCAAGTGCTGCGAAATCCAGCGACCAACCTCCTCGATCCCTGAAGCCCTTGGAACAGAGCAAGCTCGCAACTTTCACGGGAGCAGGCTGCAGGCGGGTTGGCCGGGCGGGTCGCTGGGTGCCCAGTGCTGTGGCTGTACCTTGGTAACCGTCCTGCAGCACTATTCCCTGTAGACCGACCAGCGGTGAAAGCATGGCATTGTGTACTGTTTCTCGAGATTGCGACTCGACTCGCCGAGAGGAAGGGTTCCCCGAGAAGGTCTTGTAAAGTGTTTGTATGGTACACAATACGGCGGAGTGGACACAACCGACCAGCCGGCTGAAGGCAAGAGACGGCCGGCGTGAATCGTGAATGACCGGCCGGACAGCATCCGCTCGGGAATAGAATATGATGGCGCTTGAACATGTCGTTTGGGCCCGGCCCAAGGTACTACTCATGGCATGATAACTGCGGTGGCGGTCGACGTCGCGCGGTGGTCTCTGCTTTCTGTCTTCAGCGTCAGTCATGTGTGGCCCGCTTCCCTCCTTCTCCCGAAGCACCCCCGGGGGGGGGGGTGAGGAGAGCATACCGCAGGTAGGGAGGCAGGCCTCGAAGCATGTGCTTGTACTGTGAGGAGGCACGGTGGCCAGGGAGGTGGAGCGTGCGGTATTTCTCGTCCTCGACTGCAATCTCCTCCCCAGCTGGAGAGGGACATGCGACCGCAAGCTGTACAATTGTTTTGCAGCTTTTTGCCGGGCCCTGCTGCGGCCTGCGGGAACAACAAATGTGCCAAAATGCCGCGTTTGGCTAGACTGCAGGGCGAATCCCCATAGTCCCTACTCCGTAGAAATGATTGGGTTTATTTTATCCGAGCGTGACGACAAGTAGGAATGAATTCTGATGTCGTTCGTAATGAAATTGTAAATTGCATGGTGTTTGTGTTTTTCGGCGCTGCGGTGAAATTTGCCGGCCAAGCCCGAAGCGGCCTAGAGGGCATGACTGCCACGTTCCCTGAGCCCTGCCGCTTTGCTTTGCTTTGCTTCGCTTCGCTTCTCGTTGCTATTCTCTGGCGGCGAGTTGGTTAGTGATGGGCAGGGTTGCAGGACGGACGGGAGGACGGTGACGAAGTCGCCTCTAGGAGGGAAGGCGAAACGGAGCAAAACAGACCGTCTGACGTAGTTAGCGTACTATTGTAAGTACAGCGCCACGGAGGATCCGTCACGGACGTGAAGCTCCAGAGTCACAACGGTAGTAGGAGATCAGAGGGAGTCTGGATGCCCGGCATCTGTAGTTGACAAATCCGTACCGAGATTGATGATCCGTCAATGTCATATCGGGACCGTAGGACGGCAACAGTAACGGACGGAAGGTGAGGCAAATGCAGCGGCGTTGCAAAGCCTAGTCATAGCCTATAGGACTCGATGGCGTCTGTGCCTGGCTCCGTATTGAGACGCTGCCCGCATCGTAACGACGGCAGTGGACGGAGGTTGACGGTGGGTGCACTACTTCGTCATCGCCCGGGACGTGGAACTGGGCGAGTTCGACTTTGGGCCGCAGCGATCACCCAGCAGATCGGATGATGGAGCCCACAGGGGCACAGACTGTCCCTTGCCCATTGCAGGCGGCCCCCACGGATACTGCCTGCAGCCACTGCAGCCTCTGCAGGTTTTGCGCTGGGTGAGGAATAGCGGGCGACGGGCGGCGGAAAGAGCGCTGTGATTCGAGGTCGTCGCTGGCTGGTCCTGGCCTCCCAACTTGGTCTGTGTGGAAGGAAATTTGTTAGCGGGGACAGACTGTGGCAGGCGGTCAAGCAAAGTGACATGAGGAAAGGAAAATAAAAAAAAAGACAAGAGAAAAGGTATCGAAGAGGTCCTTCTCGGCACGACGGGCCAATACGACTACCTGCTATACCCGCGACGACCCAGCCTCCCTGAGCCGTATGCAAGGTACAGGCGACGGGCAAAAACTGCACAAGGCTAGCCTAATACTCGCGAGTACATCTAGAAGGCGCGGGAGACCGGGGACACCCTATCACCAAGACACGCCAGAGCCGAACCACCATTAACGAGTTTTTCCCAATTCCTTTTTTCCCTAGTTTTTTTGAAAGCCGAATGACTTGCTGGGGGTTTTCCTTCTATTTTTCTTTCTCCCGGATGTCACGCCCGTGGGGTGAGGTCGCTCCTGGCTTTGGGGGCGGGTGGCAGCCTGAAGCCCAAAACGAATACGTACGTCGTCGTCATGGGCAGACTATTGAGAGATTGATGACTTGAAGATTCGGCTTCGAGGGCATTGGCGTTGTCACATATACCGGACTGCGAATTATTGTTTTCTTTGGCGTCGTTGCCCCCCTTCTTCAGGCGAGGTGGGAACGTTTGTTACCCATTCCAGGCGGTGACCCATTTGCCGCCAATACTATCCATACTCTGAGCTTTGAAATGCCACGAGGCACTCTGCGTACCCAACGTTTGGAGTGAGGCATCGTATCGCATCAGCAACACCCGCATGTAACGCAGTGAAGCGTTGACTGGTCTTTGGAGTGTCGTGGTCGCGTTTTAGCGTGAGTTTTACTCGACATGAACCCGGGCCAATCAGACACCCGTGTCGGCTTTTTGGGAGCGGCAAAGGCAGGTCCACTCGGGACGCTGTCATTGACGAGGTGTGCAAGCCTCAAGGCAGGGCCGGCAGGGAAGGAGAGACTGGGAGTGATGAGCACGGGGCAGAAGGAGACAGGGCAGGTTCTTTCCCGAGCTTGACGCACCAAGAGCATCAGAAACAGCGCAGGAGCAAGCAGGAGCAGCAGGAACAGAAACCACGGCCGTGGCAGGCAGCACCAGTAGCGGCACCAAAACATCATAAGGTGGGCACCAGCAGCGACCAGCGCGCAGGTGTTGCCTGTACATGGTAAGGTAAGGTAGTGGTGCAGGTGTGTCTGGCCCCTGTCCTGCCGCCTGCCTTCTGGGTACTCCTCTGCTCCTGCCTCTTCTTTCTAGTACTGCCCACCTCCCTTTTTTTTTTCTTTTTTTTTTCCGTCCACTTCCCAACCCTCCAGTGTGTTCACCTACCTTATTCCGCCCGGCTTCAGGCCAGGGCTTGAGGTAGGGTAACCGCGCGTTCCTGCTGGCTCCTGTTAGGAAGTGGCTCTAGCTCCTCTCCTGCCCTGCCCTGCCCTGCCCTGCCCTGCAACTAGTGGTCCTACCTGTTGATGCACCTGAATGCTCAGTCATGGAGGTTTTCCCTCTCGTGCGGCACCGCCTTATTACCTCAGGCTGATCCGTATCCGTAACGCACCGGAGACACTATGCGATAATGGTAGTCTCGTCGCTCAAGGCACCTACAGGCTACAAAGCGGTGGCGGCTAGTAGGACGTGCTCATACTTTTCGTGGTGGTACAGTTGTGGGCCACAGCGCTGTACTTCAAAGTGTTTATCCTTCCATCCAGTTCCGTTGAATCTGTCCGCCCATCCGCACCCACCCACACGACAATGCCATCACGCATCACACATCCAACACTGCTGGTGGGTGGTGGACTGGTGGTGGTGGTGTCTCTCACACACATATCATACCCTACACGCGCGCACCTTTCCATCTCGGGGACGGCAGCCAATGGGCGACGGCGTGCCAGTGTCCCATCTCACAGCGGTGTCGTGGTGTGGAGCCGTAGAGGCGCGCCCCTTCCCTCTTTGACGTCCAATCTGGCCGCCGAGACCCACCGCATCCTAAAATGGGGTTGCGGTTGTCGGTACGTGCCTGCTGCCTCGCCCGCTCCTTCAACTTCCAGACGCATTGGAGGCAGGTAACTCCGTACCTTCTTTTAGCGTGCGGCCCATGGGGACAATCACCCTGTCGTCTCCACGGGCGGGCCAGAGCAGCAGCAGCAGCATCCAATGTCCCCACTCATTATTTTTTTCTCCTTTCCCCATTCTGCTTTCGCCCTCACCACCAGTTCCCAGCACCGCCGCCAGCGCCAACATTGGTCGACCGATGTGAGCCGGGGGCCTGCCAGTCAACGTTCAGTGGTTTAGTGGTCCCCTTCACCAACCCAGACCCGGGAACAGACACGAGTACTACCGCCGACTTGTTCGTTCTTCAGTCGAGCCCTGGCACGGGTACCGCTATTGCGGCGCTGCCACGACCGGTAGACAAGGTATCGTCGCTGCTCCGAGATCCAGCACTGCATGTACATCTGTACTTCCGGTACAGAGACAGAGCACTGCATTCGTACGGAGATAGGTCGGTACCTTGATACCAGTTTATCCGACTCTTTCTCTAGGTACCTGTCTAGCGACCTACGGCCTACCTTTTGTGCCTACCTGCGTAAGTACACTCTATAGGCATATTGTATCAATAGTGTACATAGTATCCGCCATGGTCGTGCCTGGATGGTGAGGTGGTGATGCGCTGCAGCATCAGGTGCCCCCTCCCTTCCTCTCCTCCACGCCCAGCCCAGCCAGTCCGGTCTGAACCCACTCGCTCCTCACTGCACCGTCTTCGCTGTCGCCTGTCGGTCTCCTCCTACCTTGTCAGTCACGGCACTAGCCCGAGGTACTGCGGTACCTCTGCCATCCCCCCACCACCCTTCCCTGTTCCTTTACCACCACCCCTTCGCTGTTGTTGCCCACTCCTACTGCTGTACCTGCCCTAGTGTACCTACCAATCAAGACAGACGCAGGCGCGTTGGGTGCCTTTCTGGAGCAACAGCGCCGACCGTGACCGGGGGGAAAAACCACTGGCATACTGGGCTGTCGTCGCTGTCGTTGTAACTTGTCGCTAGTGTCAGGTGCTAGGTGTCGTCCTCGCCCTCGCCCCAAGGTCCAGTCACCAGTGTCCAGTGTCGCCTCCGTCCACCTACCTATTCATTCATACCTTCACGCCGCCATCATTCCTCGCTCCACTCTTTTTCTACCTTCCCATCCTCACCCCCATCTTCGTCCCCGTCCTCCCCATCTCCATCCCATCCATCCCAACCCGTCCCGTCCCATCCATTTCACTCGCGGCTTTCTTCCTCTCGTCTTTTTTTTTTTTTTTTTCCTTTCCTCTTCCCTCTAACCCTCTCTCCTCTCTCCAACCCCAAACCTTCGAATCCGCCGTATCACGACGAAACCAACCGTCCTCGACTCTGCACGAATTCCCCCCCCCCCCTAGGAGTCGTCGACATCACAGGATTCAGGTTCTCATCTCCCTCCTCCCGCTTCGCGACCTGTCACCGAACCGACTGCTGTTGTTTTTATCACCCACCCACCAAAAATACCGTCGAGTGGTTTCGCAATCCCAACCCGAGCAACAAGACGCCATAACTGCGTGCGCTCCAGTTCCGCGATCATCCCCCGCAACACCCGTCCTTTCGGCTTCGTGAACCGTCCGACATTCTCTTTCTCTCAAGGTAAGATAAAACCCCATCATCCCGATGTCACCATCTCGACGACAAACAATTGTCGCCGCGAGCCTGCCACACGAGCTTCGTCCCAATTTCACAACACGCCCGATTTCCAACGGCACAAGAACCTGGTGCAATGCGGGAGCTGGCGATGCTGTTGGGCCATGCAACCACCGCCCCGAATCGCCGCGATCCGAAAACCGCCTGGCCGGCATTCCAACTGCCCAAGCTTCTGCTTCAAACCAGCAAAACAAGCTACGCCAGGCTGTTTCCTCGACGCGATTTTAGCGGGGGTTGCATGACATCCGTTGTATTTGTTTTCTACAAGGGCCACAAGGGTGCCCCAAGGCAATTCGCAGCGCTTCCCTACTCCAATACCGGCCCGCCACCTTTTGACGCATCATTCGACGAAGCTTGTGTGTCAGACTCAGGCACAGACAGTCAAAGTTTTTTCTGCTCTAGGGACGCGCTTGCTGACCATCAACCAAATCAGACAGACAGTGCTGCGGCTTTCTTTCTTCCTATTGCCCGACTTTCTTCATCCGGTGTCTCGCGGCCCTTGGACTTTTCTGACGCCTCGACGACTACTCCGTTTAAGCATCCCTCTCCGAGTCAGCCATCCACGGTATTCATTCCTGCGAAGGTACATATTCTTCCCGGGCCGTTAAGCTGCCATCGATCGTTGTCTCGCGAACTGCCGCCACAATCCCAGTCCGACTCGACAAGCAGACGCTCATTTCTTTCGAAATTGACATCGAAACCCTTATGGCTGTTCGCGGTTACTAAGGGCCAGTGTCTCAAACCCTCTCACAAACCGGCAAATCGACGCCCCGGCTTTGGACATCATCGTCGGCACCTGTGGCTCTGCCCTAGCTGCTTTGTGCTTCCTCGACGAGCAACCGTCTCACCCGACGAAGGTCGCCTCAGGATCTTAGTCGGTTATCATTCTCAACATCGCCATCATGGCTGGAGGAGTCTGCGCCGTCCTCAACTATGAGGTTGATCAAATGGCCGAGTTCGTCGCCGAGATGACCACCCGCGTCGTCGCGCCCTTGTCGAGCACCGGAGTCACACCTGCCTTCCGGAAGTTCGTCACTCAGATTCTCTCTGCCACGAGACTGCCCAAGAGTACTATTCTGCTTGGCATGAATTACCTGGCTAAGAGAGTCAACACGCTCAAGCAGAAGAACCCCTCTTACACGGTCCCGGAGGGCGAGGGATGGCGCATGTTGACGGTTTCCCTCATGCTTGGCAGCAAGTTTCTCGATGACAACACCTTCCAGAACCGCTCCTGGTCGGAGGTGAGCGGCGTTCCCGTTGCTGATCTGAACGCTCTGGAATACGAGTGGCTGGAGCAGTGCAGCTGGAGTCTCTACGTCAACCTCGACTACAGCGCCGACTACAAGGCCTGGCTCAACAGCTGGGACGAATGGAAGGCTCTCAAGGACCAGGCCATGGCCCGGGCTAACCGCGAGAGACTCGTCCCCGCCATCGACACCAGCCTCAACAGGTACAGCGGTCGCACCGCCTACCATAACTTCGTTCAGCAGCAGGCAGCTGAATACGAGCGCTACGAGGCCATCAAGCGCAATGAGATTGCCCACCAGCAGGCCTACTCCAATTGGCAGTGGCAGGCCGCACCCCTCACCCCTCCGGACTCGGGCTACGGCACTCCGGAGTACATCAACTCGGCCACCTCCGCCAACGCCCGTTACAACGAGTGGTTTTCTCAGGCTGCCGCCAACGCCCAGTGGAACAGGGGATACCAGCAACCCACGCACAACTACTACGGTCATCGCAACAGCATGTCCAACTATTCAGGTCACTACGGCTACTCCCAGACGATATGGGAGCATGGCGTTGCCGAGTGCAATTGTGCGAGCTGCGTTGGGCCTGCCGCGAAGTCGGGTAACTACTTCTCACACTCCGGCTTTGGGCAGCCCGTCATGGGCTAAGCCGTGAGCGATATCCGGGGGGCTACGATGCCACCCCACAAAACTGGCAGGAATTTTGTTATCGGAAAAGTTTGGGAGGCCTAGCGTCAACGGAGACGCAGGCTTTGTTTTTTTTTCGGCATGACGATACATTTGCATTCTTCAGATACCCTCTCACGACGAGAACCGAAAGAAGCGGTTACTTGACCGGATGGTCTACATGTCGGCCTTTGAACATCACGACACGGGCTTCCCGGTTCGCCCCGACGCTCCCGGCCTATCGCGTCAAGCCTCGACGGCCAACCGCCTGGACACGATGTCTACGTGGTAGGCGGGAACGAATGACGAACCTCGGCCCTTAATGACATATTTCTTTAATTCTTTTTTTCTCCTGGTATACGGATAAAATTCATCACCGGCGTTTCAAGGTCAACCTCTGCGATTCCCGACTCGGAGTTTGGTCGATAGATTTTGTGTTCTTTTTTTTTTTTTTGTGGTATTAGGCGGTTTTGCCCGACGACTCGTATTCTTTTCCGACCGAACGTCTCTTTTCCGAACGACAATCGCCGTCGACAAACCACTCCCGCCCTCGCATACGACTGGTGGCTTGCACCTGATGGTGTGCTTGCATTGCGGATGCCAATTGGGTAGCCCACCTCTCGACATGCCTGGGATGGGATCGCGAAGCAACTGCAATCGCTTGCTTCCGCCTTTTCCTTTGCGGCCCGCCGAAAAGATCATATTGTTTTGTTGTAATTCACCTTCACATCGGCACGCAGGGTCACCTATTGCTTGGGCCGGCACACGATGTCATGAGGTCGGACATGTTCGAGCCGTCGATCTTGAGAAGGCACCACGACACGCTAGGCACCCCCGCGTCGGATCGCGACCAAAAACAAAGACAAGTGGCATGAAGAGGATGGTAAATAGGGTTATTTGGGCTTTCGGCAGTCCGCGCGGACATTTGTTTCGCGAGAATGAAAAAAAATTGGGACTCAACATGGAGTGGTGTTCTGCATTCTGCACGCAGTTCAGGAACGGAAGGCGACTCCTCTCGACTGTTTTTTTTTCCGGAGTTTCTTCTTTGTTATCCGGCATCCCCTGGATGACTGGCAAGCATACAGACCTTGGCTTCGACCGTAAGGTGGCGACGGCTTCCGGCGATGCTGCAGTCATTTTGTCGGCTTGTGTTATGACATTCTTAGACGTCTCTCGTTGTTTGATATTTTCATTTTTTTCTCTGTCCAATTGGCATTCACTAGAGAAGCGGTATGGCTATGGGGGTATGATTATTATGGGAGGATGGCTGATAATGCGGGCTTCGTCCGTCAGCAGACAGCCGTGGATTGTGGTTTTACAAGGTTGTCACGGCTGAAGATTGGGAGAGGAAACAAAGCCATTGGGACTGGTTCGCATTACTTCCATGGAAGTGCAGCGTCGGCCGGCCTGCACAGCGAGTTGCGACCTTTGGAAATCAAAAAGCGGTTTTTGAGTATGGATATCACGTGTGGGTAAGATTGGAATGGAAAAGCAAGGATCGCAAAACGCAAGCAAGAAGGCAGCGACGTGGGCACGACCCAAGTAAAGTATTGGAAGATGCAGTCCTAGACAAGAACAAATACAAACAAACAAGCAAACAAACCAATGGTCCGGTATCAGACAGTCGTGTCGCGAGTGATGTTCGATGAGTTGTACGCATCTTAGTTGAGAATTTGGTGATGTGAGAGCCGAACCCCGAGAGAGGGATAATCTTGGGCACTGTCGTCGCTTCTGTCCGTCTCCTTGTGTTTCCCATCTAGTCTCGTCGTTTTTATCTATTTATTCGCCGCCGTTGTGGTGTATTGGGCGTGGAATAAGAGTACCCTAACGTTAAGAAACGTCCAGAGCGTGATGAAGTAGAGAGTGGTGAGAGATGGTGTGTGGCTTGCGGCTGGGTTTTGGTGTGGGGAAGACGGAATCACGGTGTGCGTTGTGATTCGTTCGATTTTCGTGTCACCTCGGCGCCTCTTTTCCTTCCATCATTCGCCGCCCCCTTCACCGAGGAAGCAACGTCAAGGTTGATGATGAGCTGAACGGAACCGCCGTCGACCGCCAGCCAAAAAGGTTTAGGTTTCTCATCGGAGAAGAAAAATAAGGAAAGCGCCACTTGAATAATACGAAATCCACAAGGCGCAGGGGGGAATTCCTGCCTTTCTTATTCGAATGCGGTTGGCGGGGATTTGGAACAAACCATACTCTCACTCGGCTACCACGATCTAACGTCGAGAGAGTGAAGTGTCTATAGACGCGTCACGTGGAGGGGCATAGTCGTAACCAACCCGTCTCAATTTCAAAAGTTTAGGTAAGTTGGAATGAAACTTTGATTATATGAGTAGATACTAATACAAAGAATAGACAAAGCAACTGAGAGAAGACCAAGATGTCGCGCTTCGTCTCGGCGGGCGCCATCAACGCCGAGACAGGCGAGGCGGTGGTCGACGACAACGCAGCCGCCAGCACCACAGGTAACACCCAGACAGAGACGAAAAAGGGCGCAGAGTGGGAGCTCGTTCAGAAGGAGCTCGACGCGGAGAGAAAACGGCGCGAGGAGGCGCGGGTCAAGGCCGTCGAGGGCGGGGAGAAGTCTCTCTACGACGTTTTGCAGGCTAACAAAGGTAATTCTCTCTCTGCTTATCCATCGCCCCCCCTTCATCCCTTCCATCTCACCTTTGATTTGATGTGAAAGTGTGTTTGGCTTATGCTATGGATGCAGCGGCAAAACAAGCAGCGTTCGAAGAGGCGAACAAAATCAAGAACCAGTTCCGACCCCTCGACGACGACGAGATCGAGTTCCTCGACGAGGTGCGCCAGTCGGCGCGCGCGGAGGAGGAGAGGGTGCGGAGGGAGACGGAGGAGGGGCTCGCTGCGTTCCGGGCGGCGCAGAAGAGGCCTGGTCCTGCTGTTGACGAGGGCGACGACGTCGGGGGTGAGAATGAGGGAGACGGGGGCAAGGTTGCTGGTAAGGAGGAGGAGTGGGCTGTTGGGCCGAGGAAGAGGAGGAAGGGGAGGGAGGGGCGGTTTGGTGTGAGGAGGGAGAAGTCTGACGCGGAGACGAAGACGGGCGAGAGTGGTGAGGCTGGGGAGAAGGAGGGTGAAGCCAAGACGGTCGAGGTTGAGAAGGTTGTTGAGAAGAAGGATGTTCCTGCGCCTGTGTCGGCGAAGCCTAAGATGGGGCTCGTTGCGTATGGATCGGACTCGGATGATGACTGAGGAAATAACGGACACGAGCAGACATTACGTTGAGACCAGAGGAACCAAAGCGTTGAAGAGGAGTGTACAGTGGAATTCGTGTCAAGCAGAGGCTGATGATGGCCAGCCCGTCCTGTCTATAATGCCTCAAAACCCCCCACGCCCCGTCCCATGCAGCGAAAAGATAGCGGAAAATAGGCTAGAATTACAATAATATGGCCCCCCCTCCCGGGAACCGCGCGGTCGTCTCCTCGAGCGGCCGGGATAGTATACAACAACACATGGCGAGCCCGCCACATCAACACGCCTCTTTTTTTTGTCGTCTTACTCGTCATCAACGTTTCCAACATTGGGCCCCCTCGGCCCGATGGGCTTGACGTACTGCCACAGCTCGGTGCCGACCCACCGCAGGCTGCCCTTGATCCAGCCCTCGACCTCCGTCTCGGGCACCTCGATGGCGCGCGCGCGCTCCTCGTCCTCGGGGCGGATCACGAAGCGGCGCATGCGGCCGGCGATGCGCGGGTCCACGACGACGGGCGACGCCCAGATGCGCTCCTTCTTGAGCAGCTCCTCGCGCTCCTCGTCGTCGCGCGCGTCCTCGGGTTTCTTCCACACGCCCTTGACCCAGTCGCGCTCCTCGTGCTCCAGGGCGTGCTGTTGCTCCCACGGCTGCGGGTTCTCGGCGTCCTCGTCCTGGGAGACGTCGTCGCGCCACTCGCGCGACGCGGCGAAGCACGCAGAGGCGACCTGCCTGCCGACATCGTCGGCCAGGCGGCGGCGGTTGAGGAAACGGCCCATGCGGGTGATGGTGCCGCTGAAGCCGAGGAGATGCGGGAATGCGACGGGCTCGGAGGGGGAGAACTCGGCGGGGATGCTGGAGGGGAGGTGCGCGGCGGAGTAGCCTGCCGGGGTGTTGTGAGGGACGGGCTGAGGCGGGCGTTCGGGCTTCTTCTCCTCAGTCTCGTCCTTCTTCTCTTCGCCCTCGGCCTCGGCCGTCTCCGGCTTGGGGGGCTCTTCGGGTTTGGGCGGCGGGTCGAGAGGGCCCAGCCAGCCCTCGTGCAGGCCGCGGATGTACTCCTTCCATGTGTGCCTGCCGATGACAATATCACCACCGATGCCGTCGAACTCGGGGATGCCGTTCTTCTGGCGGATCGCATCGCGGACGTTCTCTTCGGTGGGGAGCAGCTCGACCTCGGGCCTCTCCTCGCGCGACCTCTGGCGGCGGATTTTCTCTGCGACCGTGGCGCGGATGTCGCCCTGCTGACGGCCCTGGACGAACTCCCAGTCCAGGCCGGAGGCGGCGAGAATCGGCTTGATGTACTCGAGGAAGTGGTCCTGGGCGACGCGCAGACCGTCGCCGGGGGGTGCCTCGAGGAGCACGGTGAGCTTGCGGGGGAGTTGCGAGGGGTTGGTGATCGGCTCCTTGGCGAGCGGTGCGACTGCGCGGGCCCAGCGGGCAGTTGCGCGGTTCTTCTCACGCTTGTCGTAGATGACGGCGGCGGAGAAGGCGCCGGTGATGGAGAGGAAGATCATCCAGTTGCGGGACGGGAGTCGCTTGGGAGGCCCGCGCATGCCGAGCATCTGCCAGACGGGGTTCGGTTTCGGGGCCTTGTAGCCTTCCGCTGCGGAGGCGGCGGCGGCAGCCGGTGTGGAAGTAGAGGGGGTAGGGTTCGAAGCGGCGGCGGGAGGGGGAGCTGGCGCCTGGAAGAGGTCAGTTTGAGGACTATCGTGTGTTTCGGAGGCATGGGTACTCACCTCGGGGGGCGTCGGCGGCTTGACGTCCGCCATCTTGGGTTGACTCTTGCGAGTATTAAAGGAAAGCCTCAAAGCCCGAGCGAGTACAGAGGACGACGTTCGAGGACCGTAAGAAGATATCACACACAATTTCTTGAACGTCTACGTCGACCGGGTACGAGAATAAGGCCCACGAAATTTTAGTCGCGATAAGAGCTTCCCGCCGAATTATCGGATCTATCTGTCCCTAAGCGGTAAGGCGTAGAGAATCTCTATACCGCCTTCCAAATCGAGACTAGAGTAACGCTCACATAAGGGAGCGAGCTATCACTGCAAGCCTGTCTACAAGACCTCGAAGTCAATTGACAGGGGAGTCTGGTTCTTCTTGGGCTGAAAGGCAGAAGCAACGACATCCCGTCGAGGTTATCGATGCCGAGGACCCCGAACCGGCCTGGAAGGGCTGTAAGAGGCCCACTCTATTACAAGTACATCACGCAGAGGTCCGAAGGATATTGGACTTGAAGACCGGAACCAACCCTGTGCTGGCGATCCCCAGAAACGGCGGCAGATCCGGATGCATGATCGACCTGCCCGTTTATCTGAGTGCATATGATAACCTAGCGCCCGCGATGGCAGGAGTAGAGTTACGTCGGCACTATCATTCTTGAGCTTTCACGATTGGGTAGTGACGACAACGGGTCTAGATGAGGGCGGTCCGTGGATCTCCCGGGAAGTTCTGACTCGGGCACAAGCCATCAGTTGAACCTATCGTGATTCTCGATCGTAACCTCAAAGCCGTATTCCGAGGCAGTACGAAGCGGTGCACAGGCTTCTCTTTCTCGCCCCAAGGCGACAACGGTTTGCCATTGTATTACCGAAATGTATCTCGATGCCTAGCTTGCAAAACACCGAGCTCGTGTCGAGGTCGTGTGGCAGCAGTGGGCGAGCACCCTGAAACAGGCGAGGGGAACGGAGCAGTCATGTTACAGCCGACCCAAAGCGAGGTCGAACAACAGCAATCAATACGAGTGCAAAGTCGCCATGTGCCACGGATGAGCTTGTGTGGTGCGGGTGTAACGGTTGCCGTATCTGGACAGGTCATGGAACGCGCAGCACGCGGAGATGCTATTTATTCTGGATCCGGCGTCCCACGACGTGCTGTCGCCGACCGCTATACCTCGTGCTGGGGAATCGAGCCAGGCTACCGGTGCCGTGACCTCAAGCGAGCTGGAACATTCGGATGGACGCGGTAGTCGGCAGCGGCGGCAGCGGAAGCCGAAGCAGAGAAAGAAGAAGCATGGGACGAGGTAGGTAGGGTATGTCATGCGACGAGCACCCTGAGGCAGGGTCAAAGTGACGGGTTGCTCGCAAGCAGAGACGAGATGGAGGCCGAAGAGAGAGGGACGAACTAGCGAGGAGGGATAGCCATGGATGGATAGAGCGGCAGAGTAGCACGCGCCACTCATCAGATTGATGCGTACGTAAGGTTGCAGAGATGTGCTTCGTATATAGATACAGAGCAGTAGTTACCTCAACTTGTTCAGCCCAGTGATCTGAAGTTCCCTTAGCTTGCCTTAGCGGCGGATGAGGCAGGGAGAACGCACTCGGCAAGATGCCGAGACGATGTGGCACGGGGCGAGATGAAAAGGCAATCGCAAGGGCCAGAGACAGGTGTTGCACCGGCAGAGGTCAAAAGGCGGGAAACGTTGAATTAGAGCCCGAGCAGAAGAAGCAAAGGTCAAGATCGTGTGTTTGTCGGCGACACTGATGCCGAAGAGTCGGTGAAGAGCAACCTCCCTACAGCAGGAGGTTGGGCTAAGCGACTGCCGTTCTCCAGAGGCTGACTTACCTAAGGCCAAGGTAAGTACTGCGGCAAGTAGTGCCAGTAGGTAGGGACTATCTCCAAGGTACAGGTACGTAGCCCGCCTGAGGTACTTAGCATTTTAGACCCCCGCCTCATCCCCTGCCCCGCACAGCTGTGGGTCGGGACGGCCGTCGAACGGATGTACAGAAGAGGCAAGAATAGGGAGATTCTCTGCTCGGAGAATCTCAAACCCTTTGGTGTTCATGATTGGGAGGAAGAGGTAGAAGGGGACGTGAAGTGCTTGTGTATCTCTGCACGGCAGGGAAGGAATAGAATATATTGTAACCGTGTCACGGATTCTTCATGGCATCAAGCGGGTGGAGGAGGTGCAGCGGAGGGATGCAAGAATCCAATGCAACAAGCTTGTCCCTACCCCACTCACCCTTAATCATCCAGTCACAGGCCGCGGCTGCTCCAATCTCAGGGGTAGTTGCCCGTTGGGGTCCAGCAAGGCCAGCCCAGAGACGCCCCGCGGCTTGTCCGCCCTTTCTGCTGGTAGTGGTGGTGGTGGTGGTTAATGCTGTTGGTGCCGGTGCTTCTCCTGAGGCAAGTCCCTGAACTTATCGCCGGTCAAGGAGGTTTGTTGGTGTCTGGGGTTGTCAGTTTGGCAGTGGCATTCTGACACCGCCAAACCCAATTGCTATTCATCACCTTCCGTCGGTGTTTGGCCGTCGGGGTTTACCTTCCCTTCCTGAAGCACTCACCTAGGTTCCTGAACATACCTCCACGGAGAGGACAGGTACCCATCCGTACCTGCACTTCTAGCGACTCCACCCCACCATACGTACCGACCGACTCCTCTCCCGTGTGGTGCCTCTTCTCGTCCCTCACCTCCTTCCCGCCAAGTCGCCTCAGACAGACTCGACGACCCCCTCCGTCAACGGTGTGCTGTGCTGCTGCTCTTGTATCGTTAGGTTGGCAGCAGGTGTCTGTAGTACCTCCCCAACTCCCTCAGGTCCCTGTATCCCGTCTGTACCTCACCTTCATCCGCTAGCCGGTCTCGTGACTTCAACTCCTCCCCGTCTTTCGCCTCCTTCCCCGTACCTTGCCTTTCAATATTCGTACCTCGAAGGCAGCCTCGTCCCGTTGCCGCAAATCGAGTCTCGATACTCCGTACTTACTGAAGCTGAGCTAGCTACCTTCCTTACCTTGGGTACTTACGCAAGGAAGCCTAGCTTCGCTCCGTCGTCGGCCATAGCAATCAACCGTCAAGTTGGTTCAGGGGACCAGCCGCAAACCAACCCACCTCGCTCCCCCCTTGAAGGCCACCCCTCCGCCACGCGTGCCTTATCGACAAAAATCTCCCCCTTTTGCAATTCTCCTAACTTCCTCCACGTACCTTCCTTCGGTGAGAACTTCCCAGCCTTTTTTCCCTTTTCGCTCCGACGCCCCGGGTACATCCATTCATCTCCCTTCCTCAACACCAACACCTCTGGCCCTCGTCGACGACAATTGCTCCCAGGGCTTGCGCTTACGTTTAATTAGTGCCAGCGGGTTTCGAGACCTACCAGCCCATCCACCCGCCCACCGCAATCTATTCTCTCGACGTCGACCCCCGGGGCACCAGCCCAATCTATCCAACCTCCCGCCTTGACCCTGGGCGCCCGCGGCTGCAACCTCTCGTAACCTCGTTCGCCCTAGCTACCTTTCCCCGCCGTTTAGTCGCTGCCACGGCCTCACTTTCGACACTCCGCTTGCTCCTAGCACCGTCAATTAAACTGGCACTTTGCTAGTCATCGCACAGCCGCCGCAACCCCTACCCGCACTCCGCGAACCCCCGAGTCAAGACGAAACATACAATGGACAGCAATAATAACCGCCTCTACCTCAACATCGGGAACAACGATCGTCTGGGTCCCGGCAGCGACCGACAGTATCCCACCACGCCTTCGACGTTCCCTCAGCCCGTCTTCCCTGGTCAGCAGCAGCAGCAGCAACAGGCCGGCATGCAGCATCCTCAGCAGCACGCGCCGCCCCAGCAGCAGCAGCCGTACGCGACCGGCTACGCTCCCTCTGGATACTTCCTGCCAAACCAGCAGCAGGGCCAGTATGCTCCCCAGGGCCACGGCGACTACAATGCCGCCTACCAGCCGCGATCCAACACGCCGGGAACCAATGATCCGAACGTAGGCCTCGCCCACCAATTCTCCCACCAGAACCTCGGCGGCGCAGCTAGAGCCTCGCCTTACGGCTCTCGTGGCCCTTCTCCTGGTCAGCGACCTCGAACTGCTGGTGCTCAGGGCCAGGCACCCTCTGGCTATGGCCACTATGCCACTCCTCCGATGCCCACCCAGCAAACCTCTGCCAACCCCTTCGCCCCGGCTCCTGAGCGCAATGATGAGAGGTATGGCACGAACGCCAACAACAACCAGAAGAAGTGCACCCAACTGGCGGCCGACTTCTTCAAGGACAGTGTGAAGCGCGCCCGTGAGAGAAACCAGAGGTATGCAGAACACTCCAGTCACTGTACCCAGAGATTAACAGTGTTGTGCACAGACAAAGCGAGATGGAGGCCAAGCTCTCCGAGCCCAACCAGAGCCAGTCGAGGCGCGAGCAGATCTGGTCCACTGCCGGTCGCAAAGAAGGCCAGTACCTGCGTTTCCTGCGAACAAAGGACAAGCCCGAGAACTACAACACCATCAAGATCATCGGCAAGGGTGCCTTTGGTGAGGTCAAGCTGGTCCAGAAGAAGGCTGATGGCAAGGTCTACGCCATGAAGTCTCTGATCAAGACGGAGATGTTCAAGAAGGACCAGCTTGCCCACGTCCGCTCTGAGCGTGATATTCTGGCCGAATCTGACAGTCCCTGGGTTGTTAAGCTCTACACCACGTTCCAGGATTCGTACTTCCTCTACATGCTCATGGAGTTTTTGCCCGGTGGTGATTTGATGACGATGCTTATCAAGTACGAAATCTTCTCAGAGGACATTACGCGCTTTTACATTGCAGAGATTGTTCTTGCTATCGAGGCTGTCCATAAGCTGGGCTTCATCCATCGGTACGTCACACAAGCATGGCTCTTAAGGGCGCGAGCTAACCAGCTACAGTGATATCAAGCCCGACAACATTCTGCTCGACCGCGGTGGTCACGTCAAGCTGACCGATTTCGGCCTGTCCACCGGCTTCAACCGGTTGCACGACAACAACTACTACCAACAGTTGCTTCAAGGGCGTTCTAACAGACCAAGAGATCGTAACTCTGTTGCTATTGACCAGATCAATCTCACTGTTAGCAACCGCTCCCAGATCAACGACTGGCGTCGCTCGAGAAGGTTGATGGCCTACTCCACTGTCGGAACCCCCGACTACATTGCGCCCGAGATCTTCACAGGCCACGGTTACACCTTCGACTGCGATTGGTGGTCTCTGGGTACCATCATGTTCGAGTGCTTGGTCGGATGGCCTCCTTTCTGCGCCGAGGACAGCCATGACACCTACCGCAAGATTGTGAACTGGAGACAGACTCTGTACTTCCCCGACGACATTCAGCTTGGCGTCGAGGCTGAGAACCTGATCCGGAGGTGAGATTCGCGTGTCCACGCTGCCGAGCAAAACTGACGATGCTTTAGCCTGATTTGCAACACGGAGAACCGTCTCGGCCGCTCTGGCGCGCACGAGATCAAGGCCCACTCCTTCTTCCGCGGTGTCGAGTTCGACAGCCTGCGCCGCATCAGAGCGCCATTCGAACCGCGCCTGACTTCCGCCATCGACACCACCTATTTCCCCACCGACGAGATCGACCAGACCGACAACGCGACGGTGCTCAAGGCGCAGGCCATCCAGCAGGCTCGCACTGGCGCTCCCCCGGTCGAGGAGTCGCCCGAGATGAGCTTGCCCTTCATCGGATACACCTTCAAGCGTTTCGATAACAACTTCCGCTGAGGAGCGCCTTTGCGTCCTGCTGGTTGCTCTGCGCAGCGGTCTGGTCCGACTTGGGGACAGTCTGCACCGAGAACAATTTTGTGGAAGCCTCGGAAACCTGGGATTCCAGGGCATGCTTTCTCGCCTGTACTCCATTTTGCCCATTGCCGACGATACAACCAGACTCACGTTACCAAGACTTGCATTTTCCGTTTTGTTTTCGACAACCACTGCATAAAGGGCGTTGGCTCGCATCAAGACACTGGCACAAACTAGCACGTAGATGGAAGGGGCACACCATGCCGATGCCTCGGGAGGCTAGGCGGATGTTGAGAGTGGGTAACTTTCTCACGAGAAGCACGATGGACTGAGGAGAGGAGTAGTGGAGGAGAGGAGTAGTGGAGGAGAGGGGCAGCAGTGGAATCTAGCTGTTCTCTGGATTTACATGTCATGGATGCAGACACGAAATTCAGGAGAAACGAGAACGAGTAGCAGCCATTGGACGATAGATGCAGTCAAGAAATTGCATTTGAGACAAGATTAATTGGTATCCATTATGATCGTAAAAAGTGCAACTTTGGAAGTCAGCTCAGTCCGGTCTCCCTCCGAGGGTTGAGCGTCTTACTCTTATGCCTTCGCCGAACGCCAAAGTTTTGTGTATGCCCCAGCCACTTGCCGATGCCCCGACCTTCTTCCGCTGGCGGATTCGTTCGACCTGCTGCTATGGCGCGGCCGCTCGTACATGGCACGGAAAGGCTAAGTGGCGTAGCAGAGGAGAGCCGTCGCTTTATTCGTACATGATCCGTCTCCTTTTCCCAACATCCCTCCTCACCTGCGCGAGCTCAGACCCGGCGCGGCGACGTACCTCTCCTCGCGCTCCGACATGAACATGACCTGCAGCCAGTACTCCTTGGCGTCCGGGTCCCAGAAGCTGAACTGCTTGTCCTCGCGCTTGTCGAGCTCGCGGGCGGGGATCTTGAAGCCGCACGTCTCGTAGGGCTCGGCGGCGACGAGGAGGTATTGGAAGTTCTTGTCGGGCTCCTCGACGCGCTGGGTGAAGGCGTTCATGACCTGCCACTTGGGCTCGACGTCGGGGCTGATGTCCGGGTACTGGAGCTGGAACAGCAGCCCCTGCTGGCGGGAGACGGGGTCGCGGATCTTGGTGATCTTGTACCCCGGGCGTCCGATCTTGATCAGGTTCTTTCTGGAGAGGGCGCCGAAGCCCGCGCCGACGACGCCGACGGGGAGACCCGTGGCCGGGTCGATGTTTTGCTTGCCTTCCTTTTGCTCGCGCGCGGCGCGCCGGGCGAGGTTGGTCTGGTGCTTCTTGCCCTGGGTGTGGGCGAGGTAGGAGCCGTCGTTCTGGTGGACCGTCAGGCAGAGGCGGCACTCGAAGGAGCCGACGTGGTTCTTGAAGAAGTAGGGGTCCTTGTCGAGGTCGATCGTCTCGAGGGCGAGCTTGCGCAGACGCTCGCGGCGGTCGGCGTTGGTCGAGGACTGCGAAGCCACGCCTCCTCCGCCGAACTTGGAGCCGGCGCGGTTTTGGTAGTCCATCGTTGTTTTTTTGTGCTTATGTTCCGGGGGGGTTTCGTTTCAACGGTTCGTTCGAAGGGCTTGGTTGGGTAAAGGCGAGATTGGAGGTGGAGGGCGAAGATTCTGGTGGTTGAGTGGCTTTGGAAAATGCCCATGGGCCATGCAGGTACGCGACTGCACCTACCTAGCAGGTCCGTTCACCGAGGTGAAGAGGCTTTCGGGCATATGATTGTCCGAAACAGGCTTGTAAAGTGGGGCCATGTCACTGTACCGGTGAGTCTCGGTGGGCTTGTATGAATCTCCATTGTCACTGAACCAACAATGGCAACAGATTCACGATGTCAGTGACTGCAGCTTCCCGACAGCACCTTCCAAACAACCCGAGACGCGCCCCTTCTTACTTATCTCGATTATTAGTCTCTAACCCTCAACAATTCGAGGGCGTGGCGCAATGGTAGCGCATCTGATTCCAGTCCAGAAGGCTGTCCGTTCGAGTCGGGCCGTCCTCATTTACTTTTGCTTTTTGCGTCTTTTTGAATGCATGCTTCTGGGACTAATTTATGGATCGGATTTTTGCGGACTTGTTTCTCTGGTTCTACTTGCATGAGCAGCACGGCCTTCTTCTATTCACACTCGGCGGCGAGTTAGGGACGTCGTGTCGACATCTTCAAGTGCCTGTTTGCAAGCCCAGAATCACGATCAACATCTTCGCTGGCTCGTCTTAACTCTTGACTTCCCATTTTTTAGGATTGAAATAATGTCATGACTATGCTTTCCGCTGTTACAATCAACCTTCAGATTGCTCCTCGCTCCCCGCTTTCTTGTCCATGGCAGGCCGCAGCATCTTATAAAACGCAATCCACATGCCCAAAGAGATGAGAGGAAAGATGCCCAGCAAGTATAGCGCAAAACTGTACCCCCGGTCTTGCGCCATCCAGCCCCCCAGAGAGTGCGAGATGGACGCCCCCGTCTGGCGTGTCACGCCGCCGACGATGCTGAACGTAACATTAACCCGTCCGCTCCCGGCCATCATGACGGCCAGCATGCCGGGTATCGCGACGCTCTGGATCCCGGCGCCGACGCCGTCGAGGATCTGCACGGGCCAGACGCCCCAGCTTTTGAGCACGCTGCCGGCGACGGCGGCGCGGACGGGCAGCACAGCGTAGGAAAGCAGGATGGCCAGCCAGTAGCCGAAGCGGCCGGCGAGCCAGGACGTCAGCAGCGAGACGACGACCATGGTGCCCTGGGCGATGATGACCGTCAGCCCGGTGGTCCCCGCGGGGTCGCCCTGGCCCGCGGCCACGAGGGCCTGGCCGTAGAGGTAGAGGATCGCGGCGTTGCCGAGGTGGAAGAGGAAGATCGTCGCGGCGACGGCGGCGAGGGGCCGGTTGTCTACGAAGAGCCTGACCGTGGTGTCCCAGATCTTCCACTTCTTCCACCGCTTCTTCTTGTCCTTTGGACTAGCGGCTGCAGCCTCACTTGGGTCGGTGCTGGGCCGTTCTTCTTCTTGTTCCGCTCCCGTCCTGCCTCTTTCTTGCATATCCCGACGATTGCCAGGCTTTGCACCATCATCACTGACTTCGTGCCCTCCTCTCGCTGCAGCATGATCAATCGCCCGCTCCGGGAGCAAAAGCACAGTTCCCATCGTCGCCGCGCAAAAAGCCATGACGAGCCAGAACACAGCCGTCAACCCGAACTTTGATCCCAAAAGACCTGCGAGCCCCGCGCTGACCATGTTACCCGCGTGATTGGCCGCCTGGTTCCACCCGTTGAGCGCGCGAAAGGTGTGCTTCCGCTTCCTCTTGCCACCACGGCGACCGCGGTGATGCTCATCATCGCGGTCCTCGCCGTCGGGAGAGCAGATGCCCAGCGTGAGCGCCACGAGCAGGGGCATCATGCTCGTGCCGGCGACGGCGGAGACGATCTGCGTGGAGAAGACGAGGGCCGGGTGGGTGTTGAGGAGGTTGAGGCCTTGTGAGACGCCGACGAGAAGGGCGCAGGCGGCGACGAGTAGGCGTTTGTACCTGGGGGAGCGGAGTATCAGTCTCTAGAAGACCGAAAAGGATGGAGATAACCATTCGAAAACACTTACTTCGTCGCGTCTATCAGAGCTCCGATCGGTCCCGTCGCGAGGATGGTGGCCACGCCGCTCACAGTGCTCACCGTTCCGCGCAGCCCGGGTGCCCATCCGCGTTGCTGGAGATAGACGCCGAGGAAGGGGCCAAGTCCGTCTTGCACGTCGCCCATGAAGAAGGCCATGACCAGGAGGGCCCATCGTGCCCGTCTCTTTAACTTGAAGTCTTCGGGCTGTCGGGGGTGTGGGCTGGCTTGATCTGCTTCCTGTCCTGATCCGTTCACGGGGCTAGACGGCGCTGATGATGATGAGCTGATTGGGGAGTCTTGCTTATTGTCGACTTCCTGCTTGTTGTCATGCTTGTTGGAGACATCATCCTTGTCTTCGACAACCTGTTTGTCGTCGTCATATTGCTTGCTGCTGGCCTCCTGCTTGCTGTCGACATTCTTCTTATCGTCGATCTCCTGCTTGCCATCGACATCATCCGGCTTGCCGTCAACATCGTGCTTGCCATCAACACCCAGGCTCAGCTCAGGGAGATGCAGAGACTCGAAGCTGATGCCATAGGTCGGGTTCACCGGGTGTTCCTTGGCGTCCATTGTCGTTCGTCAGGCAAAGTGGATGGATGGGCTGTCCATGGACGGGTGAGCCGGTGGGTGTTTCTTTCGTTATAATAGACATCGTCCCATCTCATCAACCTCGGTGAGGGGGAACGAGAACGAAACAGACACAAGTTCATAAGTCAACAAGCAAAGACACCCCCGGCAGTTGTGCGGGAACTGTATCCAAATATAGCTGAACCTTTTCTCAGCCTACTTAAAGCTTGTTTCTGCATCTCTTCGAGTCTCGGCGGGCTCTAAGTGTAGTTGGGGACAAGGTTGGCAATCTTGAAACGCGCATACAAACAAAACGGCCGTCTGAACAACGAAATTCCCATGGATGAGATGAAGCTCCTCTTTTTTCACACACAAATGTATGCACACGGACACTACCGGTTGAACTGACGTACTGCTCAACCGCGCAGGCCCCAGCGTAGGGAGGGGGAAACTGTCAACTGAACTGAAGCGTTTGGATTTCTCCGTGCTATCTCCCCATAGTTCGCGGGCGTAGTTACCTACAACAGCCCCGTCCCCTCAGATGTCTCTGTCTTGAGTTTGAACAATTGCCGTCTCCGGTGTTTATCATATCGCACGGACGCCCCGACGGCTCGGGTCGTCGGCACGCTCTCTCTCGAGATCGTGATGTCGATTGAGTAACGAGGTCGTTGCCGGACAGCCGGTCCTGGAGCCCGAGCACGGCGATAGAGCATGCAGGCTACCAAACTCTATCGTCTCGCGGGGTATTAGTTGGTTTTGCAGCAAACACAAACAGCTCTTACACCAGAACGTCTAGCTATATAAGCTTAGAATCTGACCTTCGGGTTTACGCGTATTTTCGACGGCAAGCGCGCGTAAACCCGAATATCAGATTCTTAAGCTTGAAGGGGTAAACACGGAGCCGAGCTAGGCCCTGATAAACTGGCTTAGATAGAGCCTGCAGTTCGCGCCATATTTTGGTTTCGTTATTTCCAAAGAAACATGTGAGCTCTGGGGCACCGCGACAGGCAGTCGTTCAGTGGGCAAATGTTAAAACTTGCCTCGCATGTGTTGGGCTGTCCTTTCTTCTTCTTGATGTAAGTGACTGCTCGTGCCGTCAGATGCCAGTGAGTAAATGACATGTTCTGGCGTAAAAGAAAGGGGGACAAGTAAGTCGTAGATACATATGTATGTAGGTAGGACACCTGGTCAAAATAGCCCGAGTAGTAGTAAGCCGACGTAGGCGGGCTCATAATAAGAATGAATAACTTTGAGATGCATGCCGCATCGGAGACACAATCCTCGTTGTCATTGCCGAGGGGGATGTTCAGTTCCAATCCGTTATCGTTGTTGCCGTCGCCGCTGAACTTGAAGCTGGTCATGAGACATCTCAACTCGAATGCGTCTTGATAAGAAAGTGGTCTTCACTGCCCAGCGTCCCAGCCGTCCCTCCTCCTCCGATTATTCTCATTCGAAAGGGATACATATCAACGATAACGGTGACATTGCCCGATGCCACTTGGCTTCTCGATGCCATCAAGCCCTTCAACAGGAAACGTTCCACCTCCTCGCTGCCAACGAACTCCAACACACGCAAGCTACATTCGGAGAGAGACGCTTCGGACGGTGTAGAACATCTATCTACAAGGGAGAGAAGCAACATGTATATATTCAGCAAACTACGTTTGACTTCCTCCCACCTCCCCGAGTTGGTTAATACACTGAGTCGGTTGGCTCTGAGTCCCTTGAGCCCGAATTCCTCACTTCGACAGCCTGGTCCTTGGTGCGATCGCCTGTTCCGTCGATTAAACCTGATTTCCTAACCTCACTGGCTTTCCGGCTGTTTGACACTCCGACTCTTCTTGACTCATCACGACATACGGGCCAAACATTCATACCAGGGTTACTTTTATCCAAAACTGGATTTAACGCAAAAAGTAGGATTCCTTCCAGACGGCAGTCGATCAGATGGTCTCGGGAGGCCTCGTGGAACCCGTCCATGTTTACTCAGAACATCCTCACCGCAATGTTCAAATGTCTAAACGCGTGTTGCGGCCGAGGCCAAGTTCATCTGTGTTCGACCGGTTCGGTACTCCCGACTGACAATATAGATAAAAGAAACGGTATACACTCGCTTGATCAGTCTCCTGACCCTCGAATCGCTCATAACCACAACCCCAACGGCTCCGATCCATGTCTTGAGAACGTATAAACGCAGCCAGCCAGATGCGAAGAAGCCCCTAATCAGCCAGACTTCTTCCCTCCAGCCCCAGCAGCAGCCCTGATAGCACCCACGTCCCGTCCCCAAACGACAGCCAACGCCGCGCCCCCAGGTCCAAGCACGAAGCTCAACGCAACAAGCTTCCCCACATCCTTAACCAACCCCCCGACACCCGCCGTGACGTACGCCATGTACGAAACCCAGATCCACGACGCGACGGAGGACCAGTACATATCCCACTGCAGCAGCGCCAGCGCGCCCTTCTCAAGCGACGCCACGGGCGCGGTGTCCCAGGGCCAGGTCGGGCGGAACACCTCCCCACACAGCTCCGAAGGCGCAAGCCCCGTCAAGCTCCCGGCCTTGGCGTAGATGAACCCCAGCACGCCGAGATACAGAGCCGCCGAGGTGGCGAGGGCGCAGCCGTACATGCGGTTGAGCCCGGCGATCTTGGTCTCGCGGCGGGCGGCTTCCGGGACGGCGGCGTCCGGCGCCGAGACGAGCCGGGCTGCGACGAGGTGGGCCAGGGACGTCCAGACGGGGAACGCCTGCCAGAACGCGAGCAGGTTGGCCTGCGTGGACTCCGAGACGAGGCGCGGGGAGGGCAGGCCGAGGGCGAGGCTCGGGAGGACGTAGCCGAGAGCCCAGGCGCCCGTGGCGGCGGCGCCCTGGACCTGGTCGACGGAGACGGCGGCCGCGAGGGCCTCTGGCGTGTGCGCTGCCGCCGCGGCGGGGATCGGGGACGTCCAGATCCAGGTCAGGAAGTAGCACGGCAGCGTGACGCCCATGGTCACGAGCTGGCATGCCATGCCCCACACGGACGGGCTGCGAAAAACAGTAAGCTAGTTGTTCGCGATGTGAATGGGAATTGCCACTGACTAAGTGATGATGAGCCTGCCGCGGTTTGCGACGCGCATGCCCTCGACCAGGACGAGCAGGTACAGCGGCACGATCTGGCCGGCGAAGACGACGGAAAACAGCGTGAGGGGCACGTCGTTGCCGTCGGCGATGGGCTTGAAGAAGGCGACAAGCAACGTGAGGATGGCGTCCACGGGCTTGATGGAGGTGAAGCGGGTGGGCTCCGCTTGAAGATAGACGTCCAGGGCGTCGTTGAGGCCATTCGCGGCGCCGAGGTCGTTGATGGAGACCTTGGCGAGGTAGAGGTTGAGGAGGAGGAACGCCGAAAAGACGATTCGAGACATTTTGGAAATGCTGATTTGTTTCACCTCCATACAGTATGACTGACAAGCGAAGCGTTATTCACCGATGTTTCGTGACGGCGTTTGGCTTTTGAAAGGTTGGTGGCAGGTGTGATTTGGGCAAGATCAAGGTTATGTGCGCGACGGGAACTTCGGATATCACCTGACCATCGCTTCATGTCAAATTACATTTACGTGGCCTTAGCGGATGGGTATGAGAGTGAAAGCCTCATCCCCTCTATTATATAATCGTCCGGTGTCAAAATACGCCCGCGTTATATATGTAATAGGAGCAGCGGTAGCATAGATTTATAATCCATTTATATAGAGTAGTAGACCCAGAGGTCTAGAGAGTCTTCATGTTGGTGAATTGAAACTCAAATATGCTAGCCCATCGGGTTCATCCCGACCCCATTTTTAGATAACGCCATGTGATGCAGCAAATATTAAAGTACAATATGGTATAGGCGCGCGAAGTTTTCATGTCCTTTTCCAGTCTTTATATCCAGCGGAGGAGGGCCTGAATGCTCTGTAGAGCAGGGCCGCGATCTTCTCTAGTCACGCGGGCTGCTGGGTGCCGGGCAAGGCCTGGGGAGACTCGAGCCAGCCGCGGGAGGCGGCGTCCTGGATGCCCTCGAACCAGAGGGTGGCCATCTTGGCGTAGCCCTCGTCGTTGGGGTGAACGCCGTCGACGAGGTCGCTCAAGAGTGGGCCGCGGTCCGAGTGCATGTCGACGAGGACGACCTTCTCGGACTTGGCCTGCTGCTCTTCGACAAGCTTCTTAAACTGCTCGTTGACCTGCAGGACGCAGGCCTCGCTCTTCTCGTTGCCGTTGGGAAGAAGTGTCGAGAGCACGATGGAGGCGCGGCGCGACGTCTCCCAGATGTACTCGAGCATCTCGAGCATGCGGGCGCTGGCGTTGGCGGTGTCGTAGTTCTGACCGCAGTCGTTGGTGCCGGCGTTGATCAGGACGAGGTTGGGCAGGGTCTCGGGGATGGAGATCTTGGCTTTGCCGAGGACCTCGTCGATGCGGAAACCGGACCAGCCCTCATTCTCGTTGTCCTCCATGTTGCCGCTGGGGTTGTTGCCGACCATGTCGACGGGGTTGCCGTCGGCGATGAGGGTGTTGCGGAGCTTCTCGCGGTAGCCGTTGCCGTCGGAGGACTTGTCACCGTGGGTGATGGAGGCGCCGAGGGGCATGATGCGCAGCGTGACGTTGCCGCCGACGAAGGCCGTGAAGTCGGCGCGGGCATGGAGGGCGCGGGCATGGAGGGCACGGGGCTGATGCGCGGGGGCGGCGTGGACTGGGGGGAGAGTTGTTAGTGTTGGTTCGAGACGAGACGGATATTGGACGAGACATACCGGCAGTTGCTGAAGCCAAGAGAGCGATGGCCCAGCTGAGAAGGTTCATGTTGGAATGCATGTTGGAATGCATGTTGGGGGCGTGAGACTGGTGGGTATTGGTATCCAACGAGAGGGCTGTATCGAGTCGATATCTCGGTAGATGGACCCAGGGGTCGAGCGAGTGCCGTGAAGAGGTTGAGCCCCAAGTGCAGAGCAGCGCGATAGCAGATCAGGCCAGAGCAGCATGGTGAGACAGAGAGCCGGGTAGTCAGTGAGGTTAAATAGGGTATGTCTGTATGACGGACGGCGGCTTGTCGCAGAAGGGCCAAGAGAATAAGCTCGTCGTGGATGGATCGCGTGGCAGGGTATTCCTCCACCCCTTGGTGCGACCGGTACCCGCTGCTGCTGCTGCTGCTGCTTGCTGCGCCATTCGCTGTGAGTGTGTGCGGCATTTGAGCAAGCTGGAACCATCCAGTCGAGGGATCGGACGGTTCATTGGGATGTTCATTGGACCACGTCCGTGTTGGGAAAGGTTAGCTGGCGTGGAGCAGGCCTGAATCCAAGTCCGTGGGCGGGATGATGCCACGGGGGGTTGGACAGGGATGAGACGAGTAGCACAGGCGGGAGGGACATGGTGCACCATAATAAGGTACCTAGGTAGTAGGGGGATGTCATGAATTGAGGCGAGGCGGAGGCAGAGGAGGAGGAGGAAACCCGGAGCGGAATGGGACTTCCAATGGAGGGGTGGGTGGACAGCGGAAAGTGGTGCCGGCATTTGCTACTGCCATGGCTGTGAATGTGGCTGCCTATTCTGACGAGATTTGATGGAACGGAAGGAACAACACATGGCCACTTGCATGAGGGTAAGGTGCTCTTTTGGAAGGACCCAATACCCACTCCTTCCATACTCCATCTTACTTGGGTACTGCCTGTCACTAAGGATCAGGAAAGAAGGAGCTAGACAGACATTCAAAAGCACCTTCCGATTGACAAAGTACCACCAGAGCAGGAGTCACTTGGCAAGCAGGAGCAAGCAAAACCAAGGCAGGCGCAGGGAGAATTGGCACCTGCCACAGTAGGTACATCAAGGTCAGGTAGAACTACCTAGGTAAAGCAGGAGATCGAACACAGACATCGAATCGTACCTGCCTGCAACTGCCACTAATACGCCTACCTAGGTATGAAAGGAACATTGCAATGTGCATACCTAGGTACTGAAGGCTGGTTCCACCGTCAGGCACCTACCAAAGTTCCTCCTCTCTCTTCCTCGTGATATCCATCATCTACTTCTTCCCCTGATTCAGAGGCAAGACCGAGACTCAACGGGCCGGGCTGGGTGGCTTAAGCTGGCCAAAATCGAACGGCCGTGGCTGGGGAAGAGACGGGAATCCATGGATCCTGGCCTGGCCTGGGGTGCTGCTGTTTTTGGCGTCATCCCCCAGGCTTCAGTGACTTCAGTGACCTTTACCCCTGCGTCGGAACCCCCTTTCGGTCTCCCACCGCCCAGGCCCCGAGTTTAAGCTACTGCGCCGCTTCCCTAAAAGCCCCAGCGAACTCTTGGCCCCAGCAATTATTTCCCGACGACCATGGGGTGGGGTTTCACCTTGACAGTTGACCCAAGGGCTCCAATGATGGACATCTTCTCCAGGTCCTGTTTCCATGTTTTTTTTTCTTACTCGGCCGTTCGGTCTCACCTCGTGGATACCTATTTTCGAGAACAACTCCCTCCCGGCACTTCTCTAAGAATCTTCCGATACTTCCACAATCCCGTTGACTGTTCTTCTACCCCGGCTCAAACATTTCACTCCTTACCCACACCTCGGTCTCCCAAATCGCACACTCCTATTGTTCCGTTCGCACTCTTGAATCGACGATCCAATCAACAATGCCCGAAGGATCATGCTCAATGACGGGAACCCTCAGACCAGGACGCTAACACCTGAAAACCACCTAGCACGGAAACTCGCGATCCTGACAGGACCGCTTCGGCCGGGCCATGCTTGCATGCCACCATGCGTACCTACGCGCCTGTGCATGCGCCGTCTTCTCCCTGCCGTCACTACTCTTGACGTCACGATCGGCAGTATCACCGATGGCCTGCACCAGACTGTCACCAAGTAGTCCATTTGATGCTCAAAGCTCATACACAAACGGCTGAAGCGAACAAAGACGCCTCCCAAATGCCATCGGAGAATGGAATGCGACGTTGCGGCGCGAGCAGGCCAAGTCGCCACCCGGCAGACAAGTCCCGAATTGCAACCATGCCGCCCTGTAAGCTGATCCTCAGGTTACACTGTCAAAAAACAATGTACGACGTTGTTAAGATTGACCACAGACTCTATGTAATCCGTTTCTTGACCACCCTCACCGAACCCACGAGAGCTCACCGAGACTTACCGAACACCCAGGATTCCCCGAGCACAACATCGCATTCCGCGACCGTTGCGAACCTCGTCCGAAGTTTTAAGTCGCCTGATGAGGCACGAACCTTCTTCTAGTTTCAGGGGTTCATCACGGCAGGTGACCGGCCGCAAATGACTTTGGTCTCATCTCTGCTTATCTGCCGCCAATGGGTCTTCTCGCCGTTGCACCCCTCGCCGGCCCGCTCCAACGTCCCGTGTTAGTGCCAGTAGTGTCTCAGTTACCTCAGTCCCTGAAAACATCACGAATGTGATCACTGTTGCTACCCTGGAAAATGCCAGAAGCCTGGCATCGCGGGCCATGTGATTCGCTTCAATCAGATAAGAGTCGTTGATACGTTGAAGCCCGGCAAGGTGTTCAACATCAAGTTCAAGCCTCGGAGGGCAAATAAATGATGTCCCTTTCTCATCAGTAACTCGATCAACTAACAGGATGAATCTCTTTCCATCATACCACCACCAAAGCCATCATGTCGAAGCCCCTCCCTTCACGTCCCAGCGATGAGGCCTCTCCGCTGCTCTCCCGCGAAAACGCAGACCTCTCCCACAGCCAGCCCAACCTCTCCAACCTCTCCAACCTCTCCAACCTCCGCATCTTCCGCCGCGCCGTCGGCATCAACTCCCACCTCAGCCCCCAAGACGAGTGCAAGCTCGAGGCCGGCCGCGCCACCGCCCTTGGCATCTACGCCTCGACCATTGCCGCCCGCCGCCGCCTGCGCGCCTCCCGCATCGCCGTGTCCGTCCTGCTCTACACCTGCCATGCCGTCCAGCTGGTCGTAGGCGCCGTTCTCACGGCAATGGGGCCCTCCGCAGGTACCCACCGTCTGGGCATTACCGTTTTGGGCGCCGTCAATACCGTTGTTGCGGGGATCCTGACGTTGATGAAAGGCAAGGGGCTGCCGGAGAAGCTGCGGAGGGATGAGGTTGAGTTTCGACGGCTGCAGGACTGGATTGAGGAGACGGAAGCCTTGTTGGTCTTGAGTGTCGTGGGCGAGACTAAAGATGAGGTTGGAGAGCTTGTCGCGTCGGCGTTCAGGAGGTGGAATCTGGCGAATGCAAAGGGAGAAGACGTCAGACCTGAGGATTATGCGCAAGAAGCGGATAGAGGTGGCAATCAGGGGGTGACTGCGAACTGGCTACGGGGTCGTTGAGAGTTTGAAACTAGGTCACTTCTCTACCTGACTCTTCGAGCTCCTTCCATTTAGTCGTTACGTTTTGTAATATATCACAGTGTCAGATAGCCTATTCTCCGTAAAATTGTCAAATTACTCTCTCGCCTGAAGCCTTCGTGAAGACTCCAATTACCTCCTGATGATGCACCACGAAGCGCGGTGGTAGCAGGTGGTGATATTATTACTAAGGAACCTAACCATCGACTTTTTTATTCACAATGTAACGGTCCAAAACTAACCCTCTCTCTGTTTTTAACCCCAATTATTCATCATAAAATCTTATCTCTTCCCACTCCAAGGCTTTGCGCCTCTCTCAGCCATCAAGCCCTTGCTTGTCGTACCCTACATGACTTTGAGAAGTCATTCTTCAACGACGAATCTTGCGCCTTCCTGGCAGCTTCAAAACGTCACTATCGTCTTGTCGGCAAGAGACTCCAGTTCAGCGAGTTGCAAAAGAGGCACCGACGAGCCAGTGTCCGGGTCACCATTTCGTTCATCCGAGTTGTGTTCCTTTGATATGTTGTAGAATAGCAGAGGAAGGATTGCCGACTTCCAGATGGGCTGCCTCCCGCTGTCGTGGCAACTTTGCACGTATGCGGTCACGAGCAGGGCCGACGTCAGTACTAGCAGAGCTGCAGGGTAAAGCAGCCAAAGCCCCTGAAGGCGAACACAGGTCACCGTTTCGTGACATGCTCCTTCCTTATAGCTACGCGATTTGTTCGTCCTTGACCATGTTAGTCCGTTGACACGCATGTGGTTCGTAATTGCCGTCGCCATGTTGTCATGGGCCGCCGCGAGGCCCTCGGATGTTGCGTTCTCTCCCTTGTAGAGGGCCCCAACCCACCACCGCCAGTCGCAGTCCAGCAAGCTGAGGTGTCTAATGGTACCGACCGATGTTGACCCCTCTTCGACTCTATCATAGAGATAGCAAGACCCGTCTAGACTCCGTACGAGGAAACTTTCGATGGCAAAAAACTCCCGCTCGTCTATCGATCTGACACATTGAGCCGGAGCGGAATAGGAGGCGCCAGCTGAAGCCCATGCAGTCTAGTTGGGGCCATCTCGAGGGGCGCCGGTGATATTGGACAAGTCGTACCATTTTTTGCTAAGAATACAAGGTTGGATTATCGAAATGTACTCATCGTAGTTTTTCAAACGATTCGAGAGGCGCATTGGCTCAGTCGAAAGCAAATGCTCATTAAGAGTGCCATTCGTAACGTTTCCATAGTAATGACGAAGACATGGATACAGGGTGCAGTTGGCAGCCACAATACCAAGGTCCGATCTCAATTTTGGCATATTTCCGTAGTCATGTTCGCAATGTTGATTTGGCTGGGCTTCTTCATTGAGTTGAGCGGTACACCCTGCCACTGTGAACGTCAGGAAAGAGCTGCAGACTCTGTCATAGTCATAGTGTGTCGTTGTCATGCTGAACAACTTCGGCGTAGGCTGAATGTTGATGCCGAACTGGGAGTTGTTGTGGAAGCGGTAAGCCCACCAATAATTGCCGGGAGGTGTGTGCTCGACTACTTTCAATTCTTGTAACTCAGATCTCACATCTTCACACTTGCTGCAAACCCCCGCAGACGAGTGAGTGCGTTACACCCAAAACGGCCCGAAACTCACAGTTGCCAGAATCGCACTGGAAAAGCTGGGAGTTGTTGGGAGGTATAGCAAGCAAGCCGTTGATGGCGACAACGCTCATCTCCGGATTGAGAAGGTCCATGTGCTGTGTATAGTCCGAATTTGAAACTCTTTCGGCAATTGAGATGCGAGCAACGCCCCTGACTGAAACTTCACAGCGATCTGTTTTGACGGCTTGCTGGGAAAAGGGGCCGGTGGCGTAGGAGGCGACGACAACCAGCGCGCCTAGCGCAGTCGGGGTCCTATTGCATGTGTCAGTGAAGATTCTTCTTGGCCACAGATTACAACTGACATACGGCCTACAGGTGAACAGCAAGAATTTCAATGAAACCCATGCGCCTCTACTGGCACTGTCAAAGCGCTCGACGTGCCGTAGCGGCCGCGGCGTCGCCATCCACGACCACTTGGCTTGTCCCATGACTAATGTCGTCAGTATGTACTCTTCACGGGTGGAGAGAATCACGAACTTTCTGCTAGTATGAATAACATCGCGGCTCTCAGAAGCGTGGTGAGGATTGCAACGAGAGAGTTGATGTTCACATTATACGCCCATTCCGGCTGCGGCTTTTCATGGCTGACCACCAAGAGAACCACCATGATGATGAAGGCGGCCATGGAGGAAAAGAGCGCCACGAACTCAGGGGTCCATTTCTTCAAGGTTGCAAGTTTGTCGAGGGGCTGGTACGGCAGGCTGCTCTTCTCGGTCTCGTCGAGATGGACCCCAGCGGTGGCTCGGGAATCGGCCGACGGAGACCCATCTATTTCCTCCGGGGACTCTCGATCATCGACGGGGATGGCCGCATAGTCGGTTGCCGGGCCAGTGTTGGGAAAATCACCGGGCTGCTGAGTTGAAGCGTTTGACAAGCGAACGTCCGTGTCGTGATGGACTTCAACTGCGACGGACATGGAGGAAGACCCAGGGGGTGTAGAAGGTGTCCCATGACCAGGGATAGGAGAAGGGTTTCCGTGGGTCGCCATTTTGAGATGTAAAGTACCTATTGACGATGCACGAGCCTTGTTGGTATCCCTCACAGGAGGTTTGGTTCGAACCGTGGGTGACGAAGAGGTCAATTGATCTATAGAAACTTCTGCGTAAGGGTGTAAAAGGGAGGTTCCAACCGGATGTTGGGCAGGCCGCGATTATCCCAAGTAAGGGTTGTAAGTGGTCCCTGCGCGGGCCCCTGCCTCGAGGTCGAATTGAACTTCCAATCCGACAAGCCTGTAAGGAGGGGAAGAATAGCACTTTGTGTGCGGTCGACCCAAGGATGCACCCCGGGATCAACATGAGCATGTCTTTGCCTCACAAGAGCCTGCAATATGACACAGGCCTACGGCTTGTCGCACGTTGCTGCTGTGGAGGGGCTAAGCTGGATGGTGCCAAGGTCTGTATCATGATTTGATACGAGGAAACTGCCTCGCCTATTTGTGGTGCAACGAGAATTGGAACATGGTTCGCCTCTGGATAAAACTTGTGCTTAACGAAACTGAGACTGTTCATACTGGGTGGCTGGCTGGATGTGTGATTCTGGCTTTTTGGTAGTCAGCCTATTTCTCCCTCCTCATTCAAGCCGTACAACATAAGGCGGTGGGTGATCCTGCCGCATCTGAGCCACAGAGTGGCGGTAGTTGCGTTCTAATACAGCGATGGAATTTCGTTTCATATTCGGGTGCATACTTGAAACAAAGCCATGCGGACTCACCCGTCGCCCGCCTCATATCTCGTCCCTCTCTTCAACATGGGAATATCATCCGTAACCCCCAGGATTTCGTTCTCGCAATACACATGTCCACCAAGACCACTCGCAAGCGCTCTCCCGTATCCTTTCTTCTCGTCCTCCCCATCCGGCCCCTTCTTCCCGAGGAGGATGTCGCCATCAACGGTCCCGACGCACAGGCTGACGCCCTCCTTGCCATTCTCCTTGTAGTACAGCCACGACCCGCACGCCGTGCAGAACCCGCGCGTCGCGGCCTCCGACGCGCGGTACTCCGAGAAGGTCGAGGTGTCGTTCGACGTCCACCGCAGGGGCGGGACGGTGTGGAACACGGCAACGAGGGCGCCGGACTGCTTGCGGCACTGGGTGCACTGGCACGTCATGGAGGCGGCGATGAAGTCGTGGCCTTCGGGGAGGATGACTTCGTAGCGCAGCTTGGCGCAGAGACAGCCGCCTGTTATAGTGGTTGGCTTAGGGCCGAGGGGGAATGTGTCTGTCATTTTGGTGGTGTTTGATGTGGTGGTGAGATGAAGCTATTCCGAGATATGTTGATGTACAACCACGGGATATTAGAGCAGCCAAGATTGGATAGTCAGGCCACAGACACGACTGAAGGAGAAGAAGATGAAGAACAAGACGAAGAAAGTCCGTGGAAAGTGCTCGTTTTATGGCTAGGGAGAAAAGGCTAACCTCAACTCAACGTCATCGCTGTTGTCATTGGCGCCCTTCGCCGCGGGGTCGCCAAGCGGGCAATCACGGCCACAGAACGACTCGGAGAACGAATAAAACTATCATCAAACATCAGTAATAACCTCAGGTCATCGTCATCAAAGTTGTCAATGGCGCCCTTCGCCGCAGGGTTGCCATCATGATCAGGGAACAAGCCGGGAAACGAAGGAAGTTATCATGAAGTCGTTAAAATTTGCCGACCCTCAACGATCTATCTATATCGGCCGTGATATCTGAGTGTGTGTATATCCCAAAAGAATCTATATCTCTTCAACCCATTAAACCTAGACGTACACCTCCCATTCACCTGTCCTCCTCATCCTCGGCGACCCAGTAGGCCTCCACCTCGGCGATGCACGTCCGCGCCGGGATGGTCACGGCAATGGGGAAGCCGCCGTAGTCCGGGTCGTCGTTGGGCATGATGAGAAACTCGCCGCTCCTCGTTTCGTCACCGTTGAATACGCGCAGCGTCCGCAGCTCGCCCTTCTCGTCCACCTCCTTCTCCGCCGCAGCCAGGATGCCCGTGAACGTCGCCTCCTTCCTGACGCTCTTGAAGCTCACGTTGAACCCGCGGCCGATGGCGAGGAACTTGGCGTTGCCGAGGTGGATGATCAGACCTCCACCGGGGCCGGCCTTGCCGAACACAAAGGCGCGCTCGATGATGACTTCGATGTCGCCAAAGACCTTGGTCCACTTCTCCCCCTTGCCCGCCGGGTCCGCCTCCTCGTCGAAGAAGAAGCCCATCCGGTCCTCGGGCGCCGCGGCGAGGAGCCAGGGCGTCACCTGCGAGAGCAGCTTGTACTCGCGGCCGACCGTCTCGGCTCCAGTGTCGATGCCGAAGGGGCTCGCGCCGAGGGCGCCGTAGGTGCCGTACGACAGCCACACGCGCCGCGCGCCGTTCTCGTCGCGCCGCTGCTCGGGGATGAAGAGTGGGTTGTCCTGCGCCGTGTAGTCGCGGCACACGGTCTCGTATGTGTGGAAGTACAGGTCGGGCGCGAGGAAGTCGAGGGCGCGGCGCTCCGTGAAGAGGGTGTTGTGGCGCCAGATATCGAGGACGTGCGGGCAGGGACCGCCCGAGGGGTAGACGCCCGGGTCGGCGCCGCCGCCGACGACGACGGGGACGCCGCGGAGGTCGAGCTGCGAAGGGTCGTCGAAGTTGAGCCAGGTGTTGGTGTAGAGGGGGATATCGTACTCGGCCTTGCCGGCGGCGGCGACGCGGCCGACGTAGGAGGAGATGTGGTAGGCCATGAAGGCCTCGTCGGCGGCGTGGCCCTCGCCGAAGACGGAGGTCCACGAGTGGGCGCCCGAGGCCGGCGGCACGGCAAAGCGCTCGAGAAACTTGGGGTGAAGGTCCTTCGTGCCGGCGCCGGCGAGGTGGCGGAGCAAGGGCTCGGGGACGGGCTCGGCGAAGGCCTTGTCGGCACGGCGGGAGCGGTCGCGTGAGTCTCCGAGCAGGCCCGTCTCGTTCTCGACTTGGACCATGAGGACGGTGTTGTGCTCGCGGTCGACCTCTCCGAGGTGGCGCATGAGGGCGGCGAAGGCGCGCGAGTCGGCGGCGCAGGCCTCGTCGCACAGAGGGGTGACCATCTCGACGGTGCGCTTGACGCCGCCCTTCTCGAGGACCTGGCACCGGGGGAAGCGCTTGACGTCGCGTTTCACCCAGCCGGGCGCGTAGGTTGAGATGCCGTTCTTGTAGGTGCCGAACCAAAGGAGGACGAGGTGCATATCGTGCTCGCGGGCGCCGGCCAGCACGGCGTCGAGCTCGGAGAAGTTGAAGGTGCCCTCGACCGGCTCGATGTCCTCCCATGTGACGCTGCCGAGGAGCGTGTTGATGTGGTTGCGCTTCATGTCGGGCCAGACCTCGCTCATGAAGCGGGCGGAGCTGAGGGACGAGTTGTGCAGCTCGCCGGCGAGCATGAGGAAGGGCTTGCCCTTGACGATGAGCTGCGTGTTGCCATTGCTGGAACGGTGCAGGTGAGGGGGCTTCTGGGCGTCGAGGGCCGTCATTGTGTGTGGTGTGATGACGGAAGGAAGGGAAGAGAACGAAGGATGAGGGGGAAGAGGTTAGGACAGCTGGACGAACGAAAAGAGCTGAGTAACTCGTTCGCTGGCAAGCTTGAAATATGACCAGCAGCTTCGAGCGAACATTGTACCGAGGAGTTGACTGTTGATCGGCGCCGCAGAAGATATGGACCTTGGGAGCTATCCCCCGCCTCGGCTCCGCTCTCTCGGCTTTGACTCCGGGCCAACTACCACTGGAACGAGATCCGGCATGCTGCTACGTAGCTCGTCTCTCTGCGTAGTAAGACGACATAACTCCGGCGCGGGTGAGATGGGCGGGGTGGAAACGAGAACCCACAGGGCCTGGCCGCGGGAGCGTGGTTGCAGATCACCTGATGGTGTGTGTGGGTTCGGACTTTCTTCGCTTCAGTTCAGAGATGCATACGATGGATTCGTTTCCCCTCTATGAAGAATCCAGAGAAACAAACACCGCGGCGTTGGCTCTAAGATGGAATTACCTGACTTCGGCTTTACTCTCGGCTCCGCTCTGAGGTTTTGGCGAAGTTAAGATGACGCATGTCAAAGTTGAATGTTGCTTTGGACAGAGTTGCGAATTGACTTCGGAAATACTTCGCATCTAAATGTTCAGGGGTCTCGCTGAGGCTTTGACTCTCTCCTCACAACCCACATCCAAAAAAAGTCTCCGCTGGTGGATGCGTGGAGACGCAGACGATGGAACCAAGAGGCCCTTGCCGGCGTTGCACTCTCGGGAATACCATGGACGTTTTGTTTTCTTAGGTAGGTTCTTCATCACCAGTGACCAGCCGCATCCTTCCCCTTGTCAGTATGACTTTCGTATTGTTTACGGTGTTTTCATTTACTTTGACTTTTACGTATTTTATTATTCACTCACTGCCTGCTGCTCTCGGGGCTATCGATCCCGGAAATTCCCGGCCAGCAGTCAATATCGTCAAGCTTCCGCAACAACTTCTCCAGCTTGAGCCGCGCGCTCTCGCTCACAAGAGTCTCGGGCCCGCCATCGATGCGCATCTGCTCCATATACGCAGCTCCGCAGTCTCGCAGCTTGGGGATGAGGCTGTTCCCGTTCTGCTCAAGGACGTGCTGGGGCATGTGGTACAAGATCTCGAGCAGGTCGTCTACGATGCGCTGGTGCTCAGCAGCACGCGTCTCGATGGTCGTGCCGGCAGACGACCCGAACTTCTGCAGCAGGTTGGACCGGATGTTGAGACTCGTGATGAAGAGGTTGGCGATCTGCGTGTCGTGGCCCTCCGTCACGTGGCCCGGCCGCGAGAGCCCCCCTCGCCAGCGGAGCTCCGGCGGGAAGCTGTCGATGACGGCCTGGACCCGGTCGAGGTGGTGCCGGAGGACGCCCTCCGGCCCGCCGTAGAGGCTGACGGGCGCCGTCTGCGCCTCGTGCCAGACGAGGAAGAGGTCGCTGAGGTGGTTGAGCCCGGGGACATACGACGCCGTGTCGCCGTGCCAGGGGGCCACCTCCGCCGCCGAGAGCTGTGGGCCTGTTTCGAGCTGCGAGTCCGTCAGGGGCAGCGGCCGCAGGTGGGCGCGATTCTCCTGGTGGGAGACTATGCTCACGGATAGTCTTCCGAAGATGTCTGCGCTGCTGTACGGGGGTGAGCAAGTTCACGTCGGACAGGAAGAATAGGGATAGACGCACCAGTACGCCGCAAAGATCAGCCAGAAGAGGCGCTTCAGGAGCTGCTGCTCGGACATGTCGAGGTCGGCCATACGGTAGTAGGCGAGGTACCTCGCGCCGGCAGCGGCCTCGGACATCGCGTGGAACGAGCCCATGTCGCCGAGGCTGTCCTCGTTCATGGAGCTGGCCGAGGTGCCGATGTTGTACATGGCGATGCACCAGTCGAGCGAGTAGGCGGGCCGGCGAAGGCCGTGCTCGAGCAGGTGATGCTCCTCGACGAAGTCGATGCAGCGTTCGACAGTCACGGGGCCGTAGTCGGCGCGGCGCAGGGTGGCGACCGTAGCGGCGCAGACGGTGACGACGAGCGCGGCGAATGTCCGGTCCGTCCCGGCCTCGCCGCTCTCGAGCCGGTGCATGAAGCGCCGGCGGTGCAGGACGGGGGCGAGCGAGTGGACTTTCTCGAACCAGTCGTGCAGCATGCGCCGGACGAGGTCCTCCGGCGCGAAGATGGCGAGCCAGTTGCCGTGCTGGCCCGTGTTCGGGCTTGGTGCGCCGACGAGGGCGCGGAGGTCCGGGACCAAGGAGGCCTCGCCGCTCCCCGCTGCTCTTGGTGTTGGTGCTGGCGCTGCTACTGTTGTTCTTGGTGACACTGATGATGTTGCTGCTGTAACGGCGGCTAAGGCGGCCGCGGATGAGACGTGAGAATGTGAGCGTCGCGTGTTGTGAGTGTGGGCCGAGGACGGGGCGGGTGAGGTCTGGTATGCAAGGCCGAGGTCAGGCGACGTGATGTCCGATGCTGAGGGGCTCCTATGGTGGGTAGCACCGGATATACTTCCTGTTCCTGGTTGCTGTAGGTCTTGGTGATGTTGCTGTTGTTGCTGAGCCCGTTGGGCATGTCTGTGAGAAAACTCCAATTGGTCAGTGAGTGAACCAGGGGTATAAACTGATGGGTGGGTGAGAAGCAACTTTGGAGGAGAGTGCAGAAAGGGGGAGGGATGGTGAGCGGAGGGGGTCACGGAACTTGTTCGGAGGACCTCTCCTCCGCCGCGGCCGGTCATGCGTGCATTGGATATCGAGGAATGCGCAGCCTTGGCACCGTATTTCCCCCGGGCTATAAAGACACTGCCGATCTGTCAGTCGGACTTGTCATGCGTGTAGCAAGAGCCTCTTCGCCTGTCATGACGATAGATATAGCAGCAGAAGGCGATGAAGCCAAAGTCAAAGACATGAGAAAGCCCTCACCCTAACTTTGCGTGACCGACATGCGTCGCAGGCGTTCTGGTTCCGGATAATCTTGCTGGCCCTCGGCCTCCCGCTTGCCGGAGACGCGGGGGATGTTGATGAGAGTGGAGAATGCGACCCATTTCCGTCCGGTGGTGGTGGTGGCGGCGGTGGTTGTACAGCTCGGTCGACCTCCATGGTCTGATAGACACTCACAGACTCTCTCAGAGACCAAGGAACTCAACTCCAGTCCCGAACCACGGAGTCCGGAACAAACCAGACCGGACGAGGACGATCAGCTTAGCCAGCTGCAGCTGTGAGGCTTAGGTCACAGCCGACCGGCAGCCTGGGAAGCAGCCTGGTGCGGCGGAGAACCGTTCCCTCTGCCAACGTGGGGGCTTAGGTAGTAGTCGCTATTACTGGGCAGCCGTTGTGGGAGGCCGTGATGGATCGTTGGTTGTCAAAACGTGGCCGGCATGGGTCTATCGGCTCTATTCGTCGGTCTTGGTTCCGGCCTGTCGTTCTGGTTGGTTTGGCAGCGTGAATGTATGGGGCAACCGGTTCGATTACGGGTAAGAGAAGCATGAGAGAGCGTGCGGAGAGAGAGGTGCAGACAGAGATTGAGGCGAAACATCCGAGGAGAATTGTCGGTTGATGGGCGGGCGGGCAATTTTCAAGACTTGGCTTCGCATATACATCGGAATAACTCTTCCTCTACCTCTGCCTCTGGCCTGTGAAGACTGATGAAACCAACGGGCAGCGAATAAGAGCCTTTCGGCAAGCTAGCAGGGGAGAGCCCCCGCACTGGCCGGGGTCGTCAAGTTCGAGTCATGGTCGAGACTCTTCTGAAGCTGGAACAGTACGACAAACTCTATCGTTGTTGCTTTGACTCTATTCGCAGTTCTATTAGTGCAACATGTCACTACCTTGATCTGCTTCCCCAGATGTTGCTTGCTGTTCCGCCTCGCCGGGTTGCAGTGCCCTGAAGTCTGGTTCCCTGACTAGCCAATCGACAACGACTATGGACCGGTTCCAATTCCCTTCAACCCGGAAAGTATCCGTAACCTCAGGTCAAGTCGGTCGTCAGTCAGGCAAGGAACGAGAGCTTTCCCCAGGAAGCTACCTCGTGTGGGGTCTAACTTTGGACCTTTCTTTCTCTACCCGTCCCCTCTTTCCCTCTTCTCACCTTTAGATGTTTCCTCCCCCACGGGGCATATCGTCTGTACTCGCTCCAATGACGTTCTAGTCTCGTGATCTTCCCTGGAGGAACCCACCCGCTAGGCGACGTCCTCGTTCGAACCTCCTCCCTTGTCGCTATTGGACGTTGTGGCCTGTTCAGCTCGGTCGACTACAGAGCAGGCGTCGGCTTTTGGACACCCTCGGCCTTGCTCGGGTGGGCTGTTCATCCCCAGCAAGAAGGAACGGGTTAGACGCGTCCAATCCGGCAAGGAACGAGATCAAGAACAACAGTTGCCCGTAACCGAACCCCGGAAGCCGGCATGCTACTATAAGTACACTCGCGCATCTCGACTTCCCACGGCGGAGGAAAGGGGGCGCTACTCCATCACGACTTCGAGGCTTCAATTTCTCTCTCTCCACCCTCGCTTTGTCAGTCTGTTCCGTGTTCGCACAACACGCTCGTCGCCATGGAGCTTAAGCAGTCGGAGAGCCATGGCGCCGACCACGTCGATGTCATCAACGATCCGCACCTGCAGGCGCCGGAGGGGTCGCCGCTCCCGTGGTACAAGCAGCCGGAGCTGAGGAAACTCTATTTCATGATGGTTTTCCTGTTCCTGGGCTCCACGACGCTGGGATACGACGGAAGCTTGTTGAATGGGCTTCAGACGATGCAATCATGGCAAAGCTGTCAGTAACTCTCCTCTCAGCACGTACCATACCTGTCTATCTTTCACAAAAGCCTACTCTCCCTTATTCATGTCCTTCCTTTTCCCAACCGACCTCGATCATGCCGGGAAGCTCCCGTACTGACTACAAGCGGCTTAGACTTCGACCACCCAAGCGGTAGCCGTCTGGGAATCTTCGGCGCCATGCCAGGCTTCGGCGGTCTCTTCGTCCTCCTCTTCGCTCCGTATATCGCCGACGGCCTCGGACGAAAGACCGGAACTGCCGTGGGATGCGTCTTAGTCGTTGTCGGTGCGCTCCTGCAATCTTTCCCGGCCAATGGATCGGGAAGAGACCCCATGTACCTCATTGGACGCTTCATCATGGGCGCTGGCAGTAATGTCAGCAACGCAACATGTCCGCTGTGAGTCTAGAGCCTTGGTCTTGAAGTCTCTTCACCCTCTCCTAACGTCCCATTTTAGTCTCATCACCGAGGTTGCCCACCCCCGCCATCGTGGAAAAGTGACGACTCTATACAACACTCTGTGGTGTACGTGAAACCCACTCCGAGATATAAATCAACACAGAACTGATCTTTGAGTAGATCTCGGCAGCATCATTGCAGCCTGGACGTGTTTTGGAACCCTGACGAAGCAAACCGGTGACCTCCAATGGCGGCTGCCGACGGGCCTCCAGTGCATGATGCCCGGCATCCAGCTCATGGCCGTGTGGTTCCTGCCCGAGAGCCCGAGATGGCTCATCAACAAGGGCAAGGAGGAGCAGGCGAGGCGGGTGCTGATCAAGTACCACGGAAACAACGACGAGAACGACGAGTTTGCGCGCTGGGAGCTCGCCGAGATCTCCAACACCCTGAAGCTCGAGAAGGAGGCCGCGTCCAACAGCGGTTGGATGGAGCTTGTCCGCACCCCCGGAAACCGCAAGCGGTGCGGGCTCATCATCGCCACGGCCATTTTCAGCCAGTGTAGCGGCAACGGGCTGGTCTCGTACTACCTCGCCGTGATCCTCAGCACCATCGGCATCAAGGAGTGAGTCACACACCAGCTGAAAACATTCTCCCGCAAGTTAGTGGAGTGGACGTGGCTAACAAAACTTCACTTCCAGCTCGGTAACCCAGTCCTACATCAACGGCGGCCTGACCATCTGGTCCTGGCTCGTCTCCCTCACGGCCGCCTTCTTCGTCGACCGCATCGGACGCCGCGTGCTCTTCCTCTTCGCCGGCGTCGGCATGCTGCTGTCCTTCTCCGTCTGGACAGCCTGCAGCGCCGTCTACGCCCAGACCGAGTCCTCGAGCGCCGGCATCGCCGTCGTGGCCATGATCTTCGTCTTCTACGGCGTTGCGGGAGCCGCCTGGCCGGGCCTGACCGTGTCCTACACCGTCGAGATCCTGCCGTACAACATCCGCGCCAAGGGCCTCACGCTGTGCTTCTGCTTCACGGCGTTGAGCGGCGTGTTCAACCAATATGTCAACCCGCTCGGACTCGAGTCGTTGGCGTGGAAGTTCTACTTTGTTTACATTGCTATGTGAGTGGCCCCCTTGAAGATTTTAACCCTGCACGTGGAAGAGTACATGAACTAATGAAGTGATTGGCAGTTTGGTGATCGAGGTCTTGGTCATCTACTTCTTTTTCGTCGAGACTAGAGGCCCCACGCTAGAGGAGATCGCCATGCTTTTCGACGGTAAGGACTCTGCGGCCGGAGTTGCGCGGGTCGAGGCTCAGGCACAGGCGGATAAGGTCGAGAGAAGGGAGTCAGCATAGGGCTTGTGTTGGGCTTGATTTTGCAAGCTTCTGCCCGCGGGGAGTTAAGGAGTGTTGAACGGGGTTGGCAGAAGAGTTGGGGAATACCAGCTTTGGATGAATGATACCATTAGGAGTGCGGCAGTAATCGAATAATTGAGACGACATGAAAAGAAAGAATTTGATCAACCGCAATTGTAAGGGCCTAGATGCTTCTGGTCACGTCTTTTGGGTTCTCGACCCCCTAAGCCTAGGCCGAAGTCGACAGATCTCATCTTCGGTAGGAAATGCACGAGGTGGAAGTGAGAGTTTCTGCCGAACCCAACTCATCATCACTGCAAGTTCAGCCGCAAACAAAGCCACTGAGTCTCTGAGTTGCCAACAAGCATATCTGTAACTTGAAATTGTAGCTTTGTGGTTAATATTAGCCATAGTATCTCAAGGCTTGTGTGTTTTGCGGTTTGTGTGGTTGGTCTCGGTTATGATGTCTTCAAAGTTTACATTCTTCTTCGTCAACTACCAATGGGGGTGAATTACAATAGTCTTTTATGTATTGCTACAAGACAAAAGGGAACATGTTTCCCGACATCCAATTATGGGAGAACCGCAAGCAGGGTTCAAGTGTTAAACTTTGATAACTCAAGATGCTTAGTCTTCACAGGTGGTGTTGGTCTAGCAACCACATACACGTCAGATACTTGGACTTTTCCCAGACTACTCCAAGGAGGAATAAGCCTGGATAGGTAGATTCGGGTTTGATAGACTGAAAGAAAGACGATGGTAAGGTGTTTGAATTAATTGAAGCGAAAGTTCATCAAGACAATCACAGGTAACCCAGACGGTTTGATGCATCCATTTCAATTCCAAGCAGCGAGCTACCTTTTAATGCACCTCTATAAACCCATCCCAGACACTAGGAAAATCCCAAACCAAACCCAATCCACGCACTTTTCTGACGCAGGGGAAGAAGACCCTGCTTGCCAGAGGGAGCAGTGCAACACCGCTTAGCAGACGGGGACGTTGATAACCTGGCCAACCTCGAGGAGGAGGGGGTCGACGCCCTCGTTGGCGGCGAGGAGGGCGTTGACGTCGAGGCCGAGGTTGCCGGCAACGACGAAGAAGGTGTCGCCGGACTTGATGGTGTAGGTGGCCGGGCCGCCCTCGACGCAGGTGGCGTCGCCGTCCTTGGCCAGGCAGGAGGTGTTGTCGGGGTTGCAGATGTGGGTGGGGACTTTGAGGACCTGGCCGAGGCCGATGACATTGGGGTTGGCGAGGTTGTTGAGCTTGGCGATGTCGCAGATGCCGGAACTCAGCTTCTGGGAGATGATGGTGAGGGTGTCGCCGGAGACGACGGTGTAGTCGACGACGGGGCCCTGGGAGCAGGTCGGGGTGGCGGCGGGCTGGGTGCTGGTGGGGGTCGCGTTCTGCTTTTGCGGATGTTAGCAACGGCCACGAGGTCGAGTTTGTGAATTGTCGGAGTTGAAGGGAGTTCATCCCAAGTCCATTGGGAGACTCTGGGGGCGAGATGCCATGGGCAGGGAGGAAGCAAAGACCGAGTCAGGTACTTACGGGAAGAGCAGCGACGAGGCCGGCAGCGGCGAGGAGGGTGGTGAAGATGTAAGAGGTCTGCATTTTGGCTGATTTAGATGAATCAAAAAAAGACTGAATAGAGAAGGATAGCGAGTGAATTGAGGTAGGTTGAAACGATCGTGGTTGAACTGTTTAGCGAAAGACTGGATCGAAGAGCTGGATGCTGATGATGATTCCAAAATTTCCTCTGATGCCGACGATCTCGCATCTACTTATACGCAACGCGAGAGCCCCTGAAGGGAGGAAACCAACAGCCCGGAGACTGACATCCTGGATCCTGTGAGCAGAACCACGCTACGCGAGCCTCCCCGTGAGTTGTTGTTTGTGGAGCTAAGGGGTGGAGTGGAATCCAAAGGGGGGGCTGTGCCAGGTGAGTGTGAAGTTGTTGAAGCCGTATCGAGGGGTCGTGGGTGAGTCCGCGTCCCGGAGCGCTGCACTGCAGTCTGCGATACCACGCAACGCACGCAAACCGCGAGACCCAACCCACCGGGCTGGGATCTCGGCAGGCTCGGGCATGATCATGTTCCCAGCAAGCCAAGTGCGCCAAACTCTATATTCTGGGGATCGTGGCCCCCTTTTTGACTCGTGCGCACCTGTCAGTCTGGGGGAACCCTTGTCAAACTACCATGAACTGCTGGGAACGTGGGACGACGATTCTAGAAGCTCAATCTATTCTCACGCAAAAGCGCCCCCTCCTCAACCAAAAACAGTCCTCTTGTTACGTGGCACCTCCTTGGCTTTTTCAATTTGGGGTCTCCGAACGCCACGATACCAAGAGTGTTGACGTTCGCAAGGAGGGCGAGAGAGTAAAGAGTTGAAGACTAAGAGACAGACAAACTGGTTTCGAGCCGTCGAGACTCTGAAAGTTTGCACTAGGTTGCCGCTGCCATTGAAACCTTCTTAGCGATGAGTAGTACAGTAGGACTTGGTTCCTGGGTTCTCAACTCTGACTTGTCAACAACAATATCACGGATGTTTATAGCCGGGGCAATCAAACTAGGTTTGAGCCTCATCAACAGGCGCCCCACCGCATCATCCCAACTCACAATGGCCGCCCACGAAACTGGCCCGCGGGCTAGGCCGATTCATCATCAGATTGTTCAGCCAAGCGAATGATCGATCAATGTCTGGTCGAGCCTGAGAACTATTGGTTTCCAATTTGTCCCCTGAGATATTCTTTTCGTGATTTGAGTCTTTCATCGCGGCGAGAGAGAGCTGGACGGGTCCGCGTGCAAGGGACAACTTCCCCACCGGCAATTGACGGCCTTCCGGGGCCTCCCTGGTTCGGCGTCGGACTTGTGAAGCATCTCCGCGTGGGGATAGAGATCAAAAGAGACTCGATATCCACCCTTCCCAAGCCACACTTGTCAGTGCGTGGCCGGAGCTTCCGAACGAAGTGATTGCCAGAGCGTTCACACAGAAGAGAGCGTCCTGAGGCGGTGCTCGCCGTGGCCGGGACCTCCATTGACAGAAGACGACGGAGTAGCAAGCTGAGAATGCAACCTCTTGGTGTTACCCTGAAAAAAGGCAATAATTACAAGAGGGCGAGCGGATGTAGACGGACGGAAAAGAGAGTGGAGCTGGTTTCCGATTGCTGTCCCCTTGACGTTCGTTCTAGAAATTGAACTTGCTCCTAATTTCAGATTTTCCAGGCATTTTATTGCCTTTTCAGGTTTGCCAGGGTAATTTTCGACGACCACCGAAGAGAGAAGCATTGCGTAGTCCGGGTCTATTTTCAGCATATTGGATTGGCGTCAATGGTATGGCCAAGCTTCGCCTGCAAACATCCCGCCGCGGGAGATCCCCTAAAATGGATCGAATGCCCACTTGAATTGATAGCTCTCCCTTTTTGTTTATTATGAAGCAATTCGGGAAGTCCTTGGTGTGGAGTGGGGAGTTGAAGGGAGAAAGTATATTGTGTTGACTTAGCCGCGCGGCCATTCAGAATAAAGCGCATAATGTTAAGGAGCCCAGCGTCGGGTATGTTGTCCAACTTGAGAAGTCGGCCTCTGGAAAAGCTTTCCGAACTTCAGGGGCTTCTCGGACTCTCAATTTCCTCGTGAAATCAGAACTGGACGTGAACTTTGGTTGTGGCTCGGTGTTATACGAAGACACGAGAAGAACAGCGAAAGACATCCGCAAGACGGACAACGATCAATGATGCCGCTAACGATAGGAACAGACAACGTTGTACGACGCATGTGATCTGTAAGATGATGCAAAAGCTCGCCACGAAGGTTACGATTGAGCATTGAAGAACAAGTCACTCGATTTAGCAGCGGACGGGGAAACATAGTCGGTTCGTTGACGTGTCACCTGACTGAGTTACCGGCACCGAGAGCCGAAAGCAATCTCCGATCATCTCCGATGTCAACAGAAGCCGGAAGGTTATTGTGTCCGCGTTCGAAATCTCCCCGGTGAGCGGAGCTTATTGTGGATTGTCAGGATTGAGAATGCAATTTGCAGATGGTGGTGGATTACTTAAACCAGTCCCGTAGCGAGCTTGAAAAGACCTTCTTGACTGCCGGACTATATGTGAGAGGAAATGCTCCAAGAAATGGACGAAAACTCCTCCTTGCGACTTTGCTACGAATGAAAAGAATATCAGAAGACCGCAGTCCTCAAAATCGTGGACAGGGGCGATTATATCCAGTTTCCAACATCATCCCGGACCAAACCCCCACATTCCCTCTCCGTACCACTTGTGCATGCTATCTTCCACGATGTATACGCCAATTGTATTCAAGTTGGTTTCCTATCAAGACACCTAAGTTTGGCCCGTATCCCAGTCTCATTCTTCGATCTTGACCTCTTCAATCAAGCATCAGCCACCATAAAGCCCGTCCCTGTTGACTCCAACAACACCCGGTTCAACCGAGTTTCTCCGCACAAAGCTGGAGAATTTTCCCCGTTTCCCCATTCTCGCTGGTCGCACTCGTTCCCCGCCTCCACCTTTAGCCGCCCCAGATCAACCACGATTCGATGTTGCGCGCCAATCAGGGCTCAAGGTCGAACCAGGTTCGGGAGTTGGAAAGGCAGTCATTTGTGCGCAAGTGACGAGACTTGGCAATACGTCGGTTGATGAGGGGAATATGGAGATCCGGAGTCAGCCGAACTGCTTTTGCGGGAGGCTGGAAATGCGAGGTAACATTGAGAATTTAGTATAAATCCAGGTTGCTCTTACGGGAATTGATGGTCCTTCTGATGTGGTCTAATTGACGTGAGAGTCTTGAGAACTGTCAACATGAGGTTCCAACTTCCGTCAATCCTCTTGGCGGCCGCGGGCGTCGTGGCCCAGGCCACTTTCAACAACCCTGTTCTATGGGAAGATCTCGCCGACCTCGAAGTCATCCGCGTCAACGACACGTACTACTATACCGCATCGACCATGCACTACTCCCCCGGCGCCCCTGTGCTCAAGTCGTACAACCTGGTTGACTGGGAGTTCATCGGCCATTCGGTCCCCGAGCTCACGTTTGGTGACAAGTACTACCTCAACGGTAGCGGCAAGGCGTATGTCGGTGGTATCTGGGCCAGTTCCATGCAGTACCGCGAGAGCAATGGTCTGTTTTACTGGTATGGGTGCATCGAAGAGGGGAAAACATACATCTTCACGGCCACAGACCCAGCTGGCGAATGGACTGCTCAGCCGCCTATCGACGAGTGCTACTACGACCTGGGCATCCTAGTTGACGATGACGATACTATGTATATCGCGTACGGCAGGTACAACATCAGCATCGTCCAGCTTTCTCCCGACGGCTTGCAACCCGTTCGACACGAGGTCAGTGAGATAAGCTCTCAAGCCAACCGATGTGGCATGCTAACGAATTTCAGACGATCTGGGTTGATCCGGTTCGGTACCTTGAGGGAGCGAGGTTCTACCACATCAACGACAGCTATTACATGTGGCTGACAAAGCCGGCCGACGGCCAGCACGTGTTGAAGGCCGACAACCCCTGGGGCCCTTACACGAACCGCACGGTTCTGGACCGGATGACATCGCCCATTCCCAGCTCCGGAACGCCTCACCAAGGTGGCATTGTCGACACGCCTAATGGAGACTGGTGGTACATGTCCTTCCTCGACGCGTATCCGAGTGGCCGTATCCCATCCCTTGCACCTCTCACCTGGGACGAGGAAGGATGGCCTCACATTGTCACCGATGAAGCCGGCGGCTGGGGCAAGACCTACCCGATCCCGGTGTCTACCAACAAGACCGTCAAGCCGGCCGGAGAGTACACGGACAACTTCGAGGGTGCCATGCTGGGGGCCGAGTGGGAATGGAACCACAACCCCGACAACACCGCTTGGGAGCTCGGCGCCGGTGGCCTGACCTTGCACACGGCGACCATAACGGACGAGCTCTACGCGGCCCGCAACACCCTGTCTCACCGGATCCTCGGCCCGAAGAGCAGTGGAACCTTCCGCCTCAATCTCGGCGGCATGGCCGACGGAGACATTTCCGGGGTATCTATCCTCCGCGACGAGTCGGCCTACATCGGTTTCCAGAAGGAGGGCAAGACTCTCAAGTTGGTGGCGGTGCACGATATTCTCGCCCCAGAGAGCGCCGGATGGCAGACGACGTCCAACGGCACCGTCGTGGCAACTGCTGACAGCTCTGCTATTGACTTCGCAGCGATCGCCGACGGCACGGCGGATATCTGGCTGCGCGTTACGGCCGACGTCACGCCCACATTCGGAGTCGTGGCTAACAACCCCGCGCAGCTTTCATACAGCACCGACGGGGAGAACTTCACCCAGCTGGGCCCCGACTACGCGCTGCACAACAGGTGGCAGTTCTTCATGGCTTTCAGGTTCGCAGTGTTCAACTACGCCACAAAGAATCTGGGTGGCTCAGTGCTTGTAAAGGAGTTCAGTCTGCAGCTGGCCTGAGGTTGAGATGGCAGGATGGCTCAAAGCAAGGGGGCAGATTCAACACAGGGACTCATTTGATGTACTCTACCTGCCTGCTTAAATATCAGCCTAAATAATGTCATATTCCGCTGAACCCGTCTTGAACCCGTTTTCTCGAGTAAATGCACAATCACTTCATCGACGCCAGCGCGGGCTTGACGCTGTTATTTTCGGCACACATACCACGCAACACGGTGCAAAGCGCCTCGAGTAACGTCCGCGCAACCTCGTCTTCGACGACAGACGCATCATACCGAAGCTCAATCTCGGTTGTCTCGGCATCAACAGGCGACGCCGTGACCCACACGTTCGCGTACGCTCCGGATCGGCCGTCAACCTCGATGTCCGTCCCTTTAAGTGGCCCAGACCCAATGACAGACAGGCCACCAGCCGCGGAGACAGGCAGATTCTGGTACTGAACGACTGAATGGAAGCGTGCGTGCTTCCACGTGACGGTTCCCGAACGGATGAGCTGGCCAAGCCCAACGCCGTGATGCGGCAGACCTGCGACGTGCTGCGCCTGGACCTGCTCCACAAGCCGTTGAAACGTGGAACGTGTGGTGGTGCAAGCGGCGCCGGCGGCCGAGCCGGCCACGTCGACTCGCACGGGGATGCAGTTCACAAACGCGCCGACTGTGTCCTGCATCGAGGGAGGCAGGGTCTCGCGGCAGGACGTCACGTGCCCGAAGACAACGTCACGGCGGGCCGGATGGGAGCGGGTCGCGAGGACGACTGCCCAGGCGGCCTTTAGCACCGAGGCCGGCGTTACGGAGGGCATAGCGAGGTCGCGGGGGGATACGGTCGCGACTCGTCGGCCTTCCATTAGCCGCATGCTTGGAGGCGGATGCGAAAGCGTACTGGCATCCTGCTGGCCGGCCTGGCGGACTACGGGGGTGATATCAGAGCCGTCCAGGAGACCATGCCAGAACTTTCGCGCGGCTTCCGGCATGTCCGTTGCGACGGCAAAGGCGAACCGGAAGAAGCCGTAGTCCAGGTCCTGTTCGCCGATGTTGGCCTCCGGTCGACGGCCGTCGTTGTATGCGGAGCTGAGGTCATCCCACAATGCCGACAGGCACATACCATCGTACAAGGCGTGTGAAAGACGAAGTATGAGCCTCAAGGCACCGGTGCCTCGGTGCCGGATGATAAAGACTTTTGTTAGGCAGTCGCCCCATGCCAACGGCGTGTTTCGATCAGACTCGATCAAGCCAGCGACATGAACATCGACGGTGTTCGGCCCTTCCGAGTCATCTACGGGGCCGACGTCGAGGGTGTGGAAATTGACCGCCCGGAGCTGGCGGATACGTTGGAAAAGGCGGTCTTCTCTATAGACAAAGGACGATCGTAAGACTGGATGCTGCGTCAGAAGAGAACAGCAAGCCGCCTCGAGACGAGTGCTGTCAACTCGAGGGTCGAGCTTCAAGACAAAATAATTCAAGAAACCTCGACAAGGTGCCATGTTGAAAGTCAACACAGCCTCCTGGAAGCTCGTCGCGGGGAATTCATTTTGTACATCCAGACGTTGTGGTTGTGGTCGTAGACCCGAGACGACATCAACTTCACGAGTATTTCCGGGTGAAGCTTGAGTGTTTCCGCTCCGGCTCGGACCCCCGGGTCGCAAGTCGCCGGTGTCGTGACCAGCGCCGCCCGCGCACTGGGTCCGGTCGAGCTCAGCTGCCATGCGCGACAAGACGGGGAATCTCATGATGGTCAAGACGGGTAGTCGGATCCCCCGCTCGAGGGCGGCGGCTGCGAGACGCATGGCGAGGATGCTATCGCCGCCGCAGCTGAAGAAGTTATCGCGGGGGCCGATGTCTGCTGCCTCGACTTTGAGAACTTCGGCCCAGAGGGACTGCAGGCATCTTTGTGACGGGGTCAGCGTGTTCTCGAGGGCTTGCGACTGCTGCTGCTGCCGCTCTTCTGCGTTCCGGCTCAACCCCCGGGTTGATGCTTCAAGAGCACTGCATGTCTGCGTCGTCGTCTGCGTCACAACCAAGCCCTGTGAAGCTGGAGGGTTTGGCTGCGACCTCGAGTGTGGACAATGCTTGACCGCCAGTTGCTGCAATTTCTTGCGGTCGAGTTTGCCTGATGGTGTTTGCGGCAGGCGTTTAATGGGCAGAAACATGGATGGAACCATGTAGGGCGGCAGATCCAGGCTGAGCTGGCTTCTAATACGGGCAAAGAATTCCTCATCCATCCGGGAGTACACGTCCCCATCCCCATCTCCATCCACGTCCTCGATTTTCTTATGCCTCCCGGGAGTAAGAGACACAAAGGCCGCCAAGGCATCCTCACCGCTGGCCTGCGTTATGGCCACTACGGCTGCCGTCACGCCGACAGGGTGATCGCTGTCGCCGCCAGGAGACGTATGTACTGCAGAGTGCCGAAGATTACTTAGCCCCTCCGATGCTCGACAATGAACGTGGAACTCGATCTCTCCAATCTCGACGCGCTGCCCCCTGAGCTTGATCTGGAAATCTTTGCGACCCAGGAAGACGAGACCTTGATGCGGAACAAGTCTTGCCAAGTCACCGGTCAGGTACAGCCCGGCGCCCGGGAGGAGAGGCCGGATAGCCGCGGGAGCCTTGGCATCAGATATGAAGGCGCGGGACGTCTTGTCCGGGTCGTTCAGGTAGCCCAGGGCGACGTGCTGGCCTTCGATGAGGAGTTCCCCAACACAACCGACCGGAACCATGCGCGAAGAGTCTGCAGCATCAACAACCCAAACACGGCAATGCGGGGCAACGGCTGCGCCGATGATGGCAGGCTTCTCTTCGGGGGACGCGACCTCGCGGATTGTGCTGATGACGCTGCACTCGGCCGGGCCGTAGGCATTGAAGAGCCGGACGCGGCCGTGCCAGGTCCTGTACAGCTCGGATGTGGCAACTTCTCCGATGAGGACTATCGTCCGGAGGCTGTCGTTCTTGATACGCTCGGGCCGCAGAAGCGCGGCCACGGAGGGAGTTAGCATGACGCAACTCGCCTGGAAACGGTCGATGGCCCCGTTGAGATCGCCGAGTCTGTCCTGCTCGCAAGGCACGCAAAGCACAGCCCCGGTAACCAGCGACGCGATCACGTCGCCGACGCCGACATCGAACGTGTAGGCCGAGAACTGGAACAGGCGGGTCTTGTCCGATATACCCAGGTGGCGGGTGTAGTTGAGGACGCTCAGGCACAGCGACGAATGCGCCAGTCTGATGCCTTTCGGCTTTCCGGTGCTCCCGGAGGTGAACACCACGAAGGCCACGTCGCCAGGCCGGCAGAGGTCCAGAAACGCTATTGCGCGGATACATGCGGTGTGTCTGAACAGGTCCGAGTTGGGATCGAGCACGACGATGCTGCTGCTGTGGTCATCAGAGTCGCGTAGGAGGGCCCTCGCCGTTTTCTCGTGAACCGGGCTCGCTATGATGACTTTGGCATGCATCTGCTCTACCGCCATGTTGTGAAGCCTGTGAAAGCCGTCATCCGGAGACAGCAGAGCGCACGCCCCGCCGGCGCGTAAAACAGCTAGCATGGCCACAACAACCCACGCCGACTTTCCACAGAGCAGGGCCACGTTTTCTCCCGGACGGAGCCCGAGACAATCAATCAGGTTATGGGCTAAAGACGTAGACAGCGCGTCGAGCTGGGCAAAGGTAAAGGATGCGTCCCAGGCCTCGACGGCTACTGCGTGTGGGTGTGTCCGGATCTGCTCGGAGAAGAGGGATACGACGGTGGGAGCTGAAGCACTCGAGGCAGATGGCTCGCCAGAGGCGCCATTCTTTCCTGCATTTTGGAGGCTCTTCTCAGTCTCATGCGCGAGGTTATCGCTGTTGTTGAACTCGCGCACGAGCTGGAGGTGAGAAGGTGGGAAGAGATCCACGTCGGCCATCGTTGCGGCACTGTCCGACGTTGTGGCGGTGATTGCGGTCAGAGCTTGTCGAAAGACGGCGAAGAAAGTACGAGCTGCCGTCTCCGAGACCCTGATAGCGTCGTAAGTGATACAACACTCGGCGGTATAGTCGTCGTCTCTCGCGAGTCCGACGTTGAGGCACAAGGCATACGCCGTACGGTCAAATCCCTCTGTTTGCTGGAAGCGCAACCGGCCATTGTCCGGCGACTCTCTTGACGCTGATGTCGGCTGCATAGTCACTAGAGTGTCGAATAGAGGCGCGCCGTGCGAGTGTAGTTTTGGCCTGCCGGTCTGATGCTCGAGTCCTTGGGTCATTTCTCGAACCATGGCAGCCACGGCGTCCCGGAGGAGGGTGTGCGGGCTAATTTGTGCGCGGCAGACGAGGATGTTGGCGAACATGCCTACCGCATTCTCCAGTCCTCTCACCGGCAGGTCTCGACCGGAGGAGATCCAGCCGAAGCAAATATCGTGGGCCTCCGTATCCGTATAACAGTATGATCTCAAGGCCAGAGCCCAGGCCGTGTGGATGGCCACGGCTGGGGTTGCTCCAAACCGCCGGCACCAGCTGGAAAGGCTTGAGCTTTTCGCACCTTTTAAGTCCAGATTCTCGTTAAAAGACCCGAGAGCGGACTCGATATCGCCATGCTTGTCGGACCTAGAAGCGGAGCCTAGCTGTGGCAGATGGCATGGCTCCACGTCCTGTAGATGTTGGGGCCAGAACGCGTCGGCCATCTGAACCTGCCCCTGTGCCTGCTCCATGTGCTCAAAGTACCGGAGGGCCGCGGAGGCACCGTTGGGATCCAAAGTCTCGCCGGCATATGCCGAGGCAATGTCACGCAGGAGCACGGCGGTCGAGGAACCGTCAAAGGCTGCGTGATTGATATCCAGCTGGAGTCGTGCAAACGTTGCCGCCGAGCGAGCATCCTCACCAGAACTTACGCGTAGAACCGCGTCTGTACGGGCATCCCGTAGGACGACCTGGACCGGGTTTGCCATGTCGGGAAGCTGAACAAAGACTGTGCGCAACGAGGGATGGTGTCTTACGACAGCCTCGCAGGCATCGTGTAGTCTCGCCAGATCGAGGGTTGGCCGAGGCCCACGACCGTCGTTCTCCGAAAGCGAGACTTTCCAGACACTACGCACCTGGTACACCAAGCTGCTCGGTACGCGAGCCCGAGCCCGGGCTTGGGCGAGGAGGATCTGAGTCTGGGGCGTACTGCACGCCCGGATGGTCTCGATCTCATCCAGGTTTTCCAGCCCCAGCTTGCGCATCACCTGGTCCCGGCGCTCCCGGCTTGTTGTGTAGTCTACCGTCTCGTCACCGAGCCCGGGCATCAGGCGAAGGCTGCTGTGCCATCCAGAGGCCGATGCTGCTCCGTCACGGAGCACCTGGACGCAGGACGCCAGACAGCTGCGCAACATCCCGCCGTGCTGAAGTCGGGAGTCGTAGGTCACCGTTAGTTCCATTCCTTCTTTGTCATGCAGCACCGCCAGCACCTCGATCAGGGCCAACGGCTTCAAGCATGGGTCTGTGTCTGGTACCGTGGCCAGCTCGGCAGCCGTTGTCGTCGAAGCGGGCTGTAGAGGGCCCGGGCAGAATGCGGATGACACGGCGGCGCCGCGTATTGGGGGTTTGCCGGTGTAGTTTATAACCAGTTCCAAGGGGAGGGGAGGTATTGATGTCGTGACCCCGGGAGCCACGCCTCGAGATCTGCGCCGACAGCTCCTGGCATGCCATATGGCTTCGAGGAGAGAAGTGTGTGGTTCTGAGAGAGATATGTTGACAGGACGAAGGCGTGTGAGCCATCCAACTCTTTCGCTGCCCGAGTCTTCTCTTCCTTGGTGAAAAAGGTTGCGCCCATGGTCTTCCGCGTAAACAAGGAGCGGGGACTTCCGGCCTCTGTCGCGGCAGAACTTTGCAAAGACCGTTGCTACAACAGCCTCGACAACGTCTCCCATTTCCAACTGGCCGATGGATGCAACGGCTTCGGATAGGAGACGTGAGGCGTTTCTCCTGACAGACAGGCTGAATTTTATGGACCGGGGGTCGGCCAGGGACACCGAGCCGAATGAGGAAGCATTCGTGTCCATGCCCCAGAACTTGAGCGTCGCTTCTTCATTGCCCGCAGCCCCCGGGATGTCTGCGTGCTGCTCGCCCCCTCCAGTCTCGGAGGGAACCCCAGGTTCGAGTGCTGGAGTGGCTGGTTTTGGGCCAAGCTCAGTCCCGAGTATCAATGCCTCCAGGTCGCCGAGGAGAATGGACCAAGACACGATGTCGACGACCAGATGGTGGGCGACCAGCAACAGCTCCATCGAGCCGTCCGGCAGGAAGAACAGGTCCGCAGCAAAGAGAGGGCCGGAGCTGATGTTCAGGCTCTGGTGCGTCTCGATGGCAACCTGCGCAACGTCGACGGTCCCGCAGCGCTCGGAATCGTCGAGTGCGTGGGTTCGGAAACGCAGGGAGCCGACCACGTCGTCTGTGACGACGCTCTCCCAGAACCAGGCCCCAGTTCCGTCTGGCTTCCGGGTCCGCCTTCGCCAGAACCGCGATCGCAGCGCGTCATGCCGCTTGACCAGGCTGAGAAGATGCCTCCGGACCTCGTCACGTCCCACGGGCGGCAAGGAGGCCGGGCGATGATTGCATATGAACACGGAAACGCTCTGGTTGAAATATCCCGGGCCGAACGGATAGTGGGTGAAGAACATGCGCTGCGCAAAGGTGAGAGCAATGCTGTGCTGGGTGTAGACGGTCTCTGGGTCTTCTGTGATCTCTGGGGCCACTGGCGCCGTCGGCGTCCGACGCATCATCGACGATGACGTCTGAGATTCCAACTCTGCTGCTGCTGCTTCGACCACTTGAACCAGCTCCGCAATGCTGGTGTCCATGAGTAGCTTGCTCACGCTGATGCCAGGCAGGCCTGCTCTCCTCGCACAAGAAACCAACTGCATTGCCAACAGGGAGTCACCTCCGAGCCGTACGAAGGTGGAGGTGCTTGGCGCCAACGAGAGATCTGCCCCGAGGACCTGGCCCATCAGTTCTCTGACTCTATCCTCGAGCGAAGTCGTGGGCATGAGCGCTCTTTGGTCTTCACTTCTCGGGGCCCCGAAAGGTGTTCTTGGTAAAGGGGAGACATCCAAGTGGCCGAGGTCGTGGTGAGGAATGGGAATGTCCTTGGCACCCTCCACTTGCTTGCACAGAGCTGCGCGGTTGACTTTGCCAGATGGTAGAAGGGGCATGCGTGAGATTGCTACCCAGATCGCTGGGACGTGGGATGGCGGAAGACGCTCTTTGACGTGGCCTTTGACGGCCTCTAGAAGATAGTCCGGGACAAGGTTGATTTGAGGCTCAAAGGCCGCGGCGGATGTAGAAGAGGACGGGCTGCTCTCGACGTCGTCGCCTCGTTCTTTTAGTTGTACAACGGCCACCAAGCGACCGGAGAAAGGCCCCGTTTCCGGGTAAACGACAACAGCGCCTCGGACTCCGACATTCTCGAGAATGTGGTGTTCGATGGCCTCAACCTCGACGCTCACGCCGCGGACTTTGACCTGGGAGTCCATCCGGCCAACAAACAGCAGCGAGCCGTCGGAATTCTGCCTTACAAGGTCGCCGGTCCTGTACAGCCGCGTCTCTGGGCGGCATCCGGTGGCTTGGCAGAACTCTCCCGCCAGACTTGATGACAATATGAAGCGCTTAGCTGTGAGTTCCGGATCGCCGGCGTAGCCTTCGGCCAGGATGGGACCCTCGATGACCAACTCCCCGAGGCAGCCGAGTGGCCCCAGCCGCATCGGCCTCGACCTCGATTGTTCCGGGACGGCCTCGTCAGAGGGGCCGGGGTCGGGACCCAAGATCCAGGTTCTGCATCCCACGGGGCGGCCGATGGTGCCCGGGGGAGTGTTGCTAACGTCGAAGTTCATGGTTGCCGTGACGCTGCACTCGGACGGTCCGTAAGCCATGAGCAGCCGGAGGCGGCCTTCCCACAGCGCCGAAAGCGACGAGCTGAGGGGGCTGCCCCCAACCACCACGGTCTTCAGGCATGCGGGAACGCCGTCGGGGTCGAGGGTTTGGAGCACCGCCGGAGTCAGCAGCGCCACGCCGACGTCCATCTCGCGCATGGCTTCCGCCAGGTCTGCCGGGGACCTGCGATCTTCCTCGCCTACCACGCACACGCAGCCGCCGTGGATGAGGGTGGTCACGATCTCGTCGATGGCGACGTCGAAGGAGTACGATGCGAACTGGAGGACCCGCGAGGCGTGATCGAGGCCCATCTCGCGCCCGTGGTGAACCGCGCTGGTACATATGCTTCGGTGCTGGATCACGACGCCTTTCGGCTGGCCGGTGGATCCGCTGGTGAAGACACAGTAACAAGCATCCCTGGGCCTTGAGAGGCGGAGTAAGGCTTCCTCACAGGGAAGACGACATTCCTCCGGGGGAAAGGTCATCAGCACACTCTTGACATTTGGCCCGTCCGTGTCGTTGGCAGGAGAGTCCTCCCACAGGTGTTGCGTGGCCGAAGATACAACAACCAGGATGACGTTGACTTTTTGAACAGCCTTCCGCAGGTGATACCGTGGCAGTCCGGGGTCTAGCAAAACGACCGCTGCCCCAGCCCGCCACACCCCAAGCATGACCGCGACGGTCCAGTGTGACTTTTCCAGGCAGATTGCCACGAACGGGGGCCTCGGGGAGTCTTTCTCCGCCGATTCCAGGCGTATATCCGCCCCCTGGGTCAGGCGGTTGCAGATGATGCTGGAATATCTGTCCAGGTCTCGGTAGGTTAGGGTCGGATGTGATTGTACGCCGCCACCACCGTCGCCGGTGCTACGCATGAGGACTGCAGGACGGTCCACGAGGTGGGAGTCGGCATGCCAGTGCCTCCCTATGAGATCGTGAACGCGTGCTTCCACGGCCGCTGGCGGGGGGTTGTCGTGTGCAAGACGCAGCTGAGACGGAATGCCCCAGATGGAGACATCCCCCACCACGGTCTCGGGAGGTAGTCGGCACAGCTGGTCGACTACGTGCTCAAAATGGGAGAGGAGGCTGTCGACAGTGTCCTTTTCGATGCAAACTTGGTCGTAAAAGGCGACCAGCTCCAGATGGCCACTACTGAGGCTCGGCATGACACATTCGAGTACCAACCCGAACGGAAATGCGATGGCGTCGGCCGAGACAGGCCCGGTGGTAACTGGAAGCAAGCCAAGAGAAGCGAGCCCATCGTCGCCGACAGCCTCGTCGTGATGTATCGTCGCTCCAATGCCAGCCTGTATGACAAGGAGGTTGTTGAGCGAGGCGTGTCCTCCGGCCAACACCTTTCTCATCACCTCAAGGCCGGAAGCCTCATACGGTACCGCTGATTGGACACGTTGTTGATAAGACCGTAAAAAGGTACCTATGTCCACTTGATCGTCAAGACGAGCCCGCCGCGGCACCATTGTCATTGTTGGGCCGACAGTATGAAGGATGCTCGGTTCGACATCGCTTACACGGCCCGACTGAACCACGCCAAAGAGGACGTCCTGCGAGCCGGTGTAGGCTGATATCACAAAAGCCCAAGCCGTCTCCAGGACGGTCGACGTCCCCACCGGGACGCCAGACATGGTGCTGGAAGGGCCGTCTCCGAAACCGCACAACTTCGACTTTCGCCTCATCAGGCTTTGGGTGGCGGGCTCAGACACGACCGGACTTCGAGAGAGATCGGCTGTGCTGCCGTATGGAAAACGGCTTGCCTGCAAGGCCTCGGCGCCGACTCCGGCTAGTTCTGACAGCCAGAATGCCCTCGCGGCCGTTTTGTCCAAGTTCTGTAACGCGCGGACGTATGCCGAGAAAGGCCGCGTCTCCCGCGGCGTCCTTCCGTCATAGATGTCGGCTACTAGGCCGAGGATGAGCCGAGTGGACCACTCGTCGTCTGGAAGTAATGGATCAGCAGGTGTTGCGTTTAACGTGTGATTTTGTCGTGAAAGAAGTGCCCCTTTCCAGTCCAGGAGGCCTTCTGTTCTGTGTAACTTGACTTACAAATGACATGGTGTCGCGTCCACTTGAACAGGCTCGGGCCCGTTGGATCGCGACATGAACCAGCGAGGATGCGATGTATGGAGAGAGGTTTCCCGAACCCCATGACAGGGCAATCTGATTCGTCTCCATCCGACGTCGTTGAAGGTTCAAAGCCAGAGCGCAGAACGACCTGATAAGCCTTGGGCTTGGACGTTGGGCCTGAGTCGATCTGCAGCACGCGCGTCCGCAGTATCGGACATCTCTCAACCACGGTGTCCCATGCCGCGCGAAACCTGTCGATATCGAGGTCCATTGGGAGCTCCCACTGGTCATGTGCCACCCATAGGCGAGCTCGCTGCTCTGTCTGGAGCAGAAGACTGATTTGGGTGTCCGTAGCTGGGTACATGTCATCGATACCATCAGCAGGAATACCGAGACGACGTGTCGCTTCGAGCTCAACCGCAGCCTTTTCCTCCGATGTAACTAGAGAGAAGGGTTCGGGGGTGCTGTCCAAGTTCTCGTTAACTGGCGCCATGGGCGGGTTGCCCCCTTTGCCACGTGCTCTTGCGCGTATAATCTGGGCCAGCTGCGGGATGGTTGGGTTGCTGTACAAGTCTGACACGGACAAGTCCAGTTTCTGGGATCGGGCTTGCCAGACCATTTGCATGGCAGAAAGGGAGTTGCCACCGAGAGCGAAGAAGGTCTCACCGGTGTATGTTCTTTCGCTCTCCTCGGGATCGCTGCCGCTTCTGCCCAGCACCTGCTTCCAGATATACTCCAGTTCCGACTCTAGGGCATCTTGGGGGATGCTTGAGCTTATTGTTTCATTCCGGATCAACACACTCCCGTTTGAAACTGGGTCGGGTCGTGGCGGCATGGACAGAGCGGATAGAACGCGTAGCTCTGCGTCGGAGAGACTTTCCACGGTTCGTTCCAGAGCCTTTCGGTCAACCTTCGATGATGTTGTCCTGGGAAGTCCGGACACGGGCAAGTAGACGTCGGGCAACATGTACGCTGGCAGTAGAGTCTGTAGGTGATCCTTGACTCGAAAGACCCTCGCAGATATATGCTCGGTCAGGGGAAGGATGCGTGTAGATGAATTCGCTCGGCCGGGCTCGGGGTTTCCCTCTGTCGTGGCTACCGAGGGGGCCTCAAAATTGTCATAACAGATGAAAGCCGCAAGCTCCACAGACAGTGAAGATTCTCTCGCCACAGCGCCGGTACGACTATTCTGGTATTGCCGCTGGAAAGGAACGACAGCCGCGTGTTGAACGCCGCAGGATGCCTGCAGCCGCATGATTTGCGTCTCCACCTCGACGACATCAACGCGTTGACCGTTCACCTTAATCTGAGTATCGCTCCGGCCACGGAAATGGAAACTCCCGCCGGCGTCATAACAGGCCAGGTCGCCTGTGCAGTATGCTCGGTGGCCCTCCGGGAGGAAAGGCAGAGATGTGAGGAAGCGGGCGGCGGTCATGTCCGGCTGGTTCAGGTAACCACGTGCCAAGATAGGGCCGTCCACGACAATCTCGCCCGTGGCGCCGATGGGTAGTAGCCGTCGATGGTCACCGGGGCTGACGATCCACATGCGACAGCCCATAGCCTTGCCGACGTCTCTCGCGTCAGTGTCTTTTGTTGGCACCACGCGAGACGAGCAGTATATGGTTGTCTCGGCCGGGCTAAGAATCACTCTCGCATCAGCACTTTTCCATCACTGTGCGGCTAGATGTTACCTTCACTTACCCATATGCGTTGATCAAGGTCACGTTTCTCTCTGCCCAAGTCTCAACGACCTGCTGTTGTACGGCCTCTCCTCCGACTACCAACGTCTTCAGCCATGAGACTCTGGGATCCTCTGGTCTAACCAACGCCGCAACAGAAGCGGTGAGGTATACCCAATTGGCACGGAACGAATCGATACAGCCAGGTAAGTCGTTCAACCTGTCGTCTTCTTTGGGTATGCAGACGCAACCGCCCTTGGGAATTCAGTACTTGGTCAGCACAGGCGATCATACCTGAGCAACAGATGTGAAACTCCTGATCGGTTGGATATCTTACATGTATGAGAGGGGACAAAACTTCACCAAGACTAACGTCAAACGTGGAAGATGCGAAGTGCAATACGCGAGACGAGGGACCCAGGCCCAACACTGGACCGTAATTAGAAGCAGAAGTGCATAGTGCGGTGTGGTCGATGACGATGCCCTTCGGAGAACCTGTGCTGCCTGATGTGAAGACGCAGTAAGCGGCGTCTGATGGTCTTACGAGGCCTTCACCTGTTGTCGTGGAAGCATTTGAGGAGATTGAGAACGCGTGAGGCGCGGACTCTTGCTGGAGCACCTCAGAGGCAACGATGGTGGCGTGAAGAGCACGTGAATCAGCGAACAAACCCTTAGTCGCATCGGAGACGATTGCTAGCTTGGCCCGAGACTGGACTATCACGTCCTCGTTGCGAGCTATGAAATTGAGCGGCAGTTGCCAGCCAACGGTCAGTACGGACGGCACATCTCATTTCCTCGAATGAATCCCGATAGCCGCTGACCACCCGCGGAAAGCATGGATTTGGGAAAACCTTACCTTTTGGGTGCCTCGGGTCGAGCATGATGCAAGCACCTCCAGCTTTGAGCACGGCGATCTGGGAAACCGCCGACCATGCCGATCTCTCGACGCATATGACGACAAATTGACCTACCTGAACTCCTTCCCTTGTCAAGGCAGCGGCCAAGCCGCCGGCGAGCCTTTGTAGCTCGGCGTAGCTGAGGCTGAGGTCCCAACTGCATATCGCGGGGTCAGAGGGGTGCTCGTCGGCGCGGGCAGCTATGAGGTCATGGACGCAACTGTCGACCTTTGGCGGGAGGGCCGAGCTGGAATTCCAGCTCTCGAAGATGGTCGACGCGTCGGCGGCGCTTAGAAGATTGACGTCTCCGAGCTTCGCATCGCTACCGGGCCTTGCCAGTCTGGCCGTCTCCTGGATCAAGTGTTCCAACTGACCCATGAGCCGCCGTACCGATTCCTTCGTCAGCAGGGACGAGTCGTAGTGGGCCGTGATGTGTAGCTCTCCCTCGTCCAGCAACGGGGTTGCCTCCAGGACTAATGGGTATGGGTGTGTGTTGGCGCCGAAATCTCTCGCCGGCCCGAATGTCAGCTTGCGCGGCTCTCGCTCTCGCGGAGCTTGTACTATGACAAGGCTGTGGAACGCGCAAACAGCAGCAGTGCCGCTGGACTCGCCAGCAGCGGCTTTTCCGATCTCATCGATGCCGTAGTGTTCAAACCCTTTGGCCGTGATCGTGGTCACTCTCTCCTCCACCGTCTTGACGAAGTCGTGCACCAGAGCTTCGGATGATCCTGAAGGCACCTGAACACGGAGCGGAAACGTCGCGATCGTTGGACCGACGATGTCCCAACTATATGAGAGCGTCGGGATGTCTCGGCCGTGACTGGTCACGCCAAAAACGACGTCTTCGGAGCTTCCGTAGGCGGCCGCCAGCTGGCTCCAGGCTGCGTATATCACCACCGACGAGGTGAAAGACGAATCCGGAAGGATCGACTTCGTCTCGATCGTGGAATCCGTGAGGGCGCCCTGCCGGTGTCGGTTTGCATCGGATTGAACTTCTGGGAATTTGGCGAAGGTGTTCTGGGTGTCGCTAAAGTATTCTCTCCAGAAGTCGCGGCTCGACTTGGGATCCACGTGAACGGTGTGGCTCACGAATTGCGAGTAATCGTTTCTCTCGCAGTAATCTCGGCTCAAACGGGCATTGTCATTACATGCTCGTTCCATCTCGGCCATGATGGATTCGACCGACCACCCGTCATACACCTGCGAGGTGGTATTAGCAAATGTAAGACTCTGAACTCAGTCCAAGGCTCTTGACTCAGAAGGGAGGGCTGAAGTTACCGCGTGGTGGACGTCCAAGACGAAGTGATTTCGCCTCGGCTCCCGGTTGTTGTCCACGACAACGATGTGCGCAGAGAAAAGCTCCGAACCAAACGTTACTTCTCTAGAAACGATATGTTGATTCTCAAGATGCGTCTCTAAGCTGCCCGAAGTGATGATTCTGCAAGGCGTGTCGTCATCTTGGACCACAGCTTGCCACATGGTCGAGCGGAACATGAAGAGGCGCGTGCGGATGATTGGGGTCGCGGCCTTCACGGCAGCCCAAGCCCGTTGGACGAGATCGAGATCGACGTCACGAGGGATATCAAAGGCGAAGAGGCCTCTGTAAGAATCCTTGTGGATACTTCCGAGAGCGAACAGGGACCTCTGCAGCGGGGTTGCTGGATACACGTCTTGAATGGACGACGGGTCAACTCCAAGGCTGTCGACAGCAGCTAGAATCGTCTGAGGCTTTGGGACGTCTAGGTCTTCAAGAAGGGAGAAAGCCGAAGGAAGTGTCGGGTGCGCAGACGAACTCGCAGTCTCGCCATTCAGGGATCCCTGAGGTGACTTGTCAAGGCTTCCGCCTTCGCGTCCGTGATGCTTTGCTAGAGCTTCGATGGTCCGAAGCCTGAGAACTGCCGCAGTCGTCAAATATATGCCCTCCGAGCGGCAGGATGCAGCGAGGCGCATCGCAGTAATGGAATCACCTCCGAGGCCGAGGAAATCTTCAGAGACGCTGATTTTCCCCGGGTCGATGTCTAATACAGAGCCGCATAGTCGTACGAGTTTCTTCTCGGTTGGGGTCGTGGCCGCCTTGTAGCCCACGGAAGTATCGTAATCGGCTGCAAAGACTGCAAGTTCGTCTGCAAAGAAGCCTTGCATGAGCTGGGCAAGTCTCTGGCGATCCATTTTCGTAGATGGCGTCAGAGGCATCTTGCTGATTGGGACCCAGTAGGTGGGAATCATGTATGCCGGAAGAGTAGCACTCAAGATCCGACACACGAGGCGTAGCTGGCTCCTGAGCGCCGCTGACAGGGGCAACACCTGCGTTGCTTGCATGTCTGTCCTGTCCGAAGCTCTCATGCTCGTTGCGGCAACACCCAGGGCGGTAGTATTGCGGATCTCGGTCTCACATTCGTCTAGCACAAAAGCCAGTGCGAGAGCCCTCGTGTTGCACGTCGCATTGACGGCATCAGAGAATTGACTTTCGTCCTGACCTCGTGTGCCAGTGCTACGTCTGTTGAAGACGAAAGCAGCAACTTCCCGTACGCCTTGTTTTCCGAGAGCCTGAGGAGACAACACGTGGCTCTCAACTTCGGATAATTCGAAACGTTGCCCTCGGAGTTTTGCCTGACTGTCGCCTTCTACCCGGCCGAGGTAGAGCAATGACCCATCTGGTTGCACTTCATCGCGCAAGAACGAAATCGTCAGTCAAGAACGGGGATACAGGGGTTCATGTATACGTACTGCGGACAAGATCGCCCGTTCGGTAGGCTCGGCGGTCAGAGTCGTATTCCAGACTCTCGGTCCCAAGTTGCGTGGTAAACTCTGAAATCTTTGTCCACTTCGCAGATGTGGCGTGTGGATTGCCCAAGTAGCCTCGAGCGAGGTTTGGCCCCTCTATGAGCAACTCGCCGGCCGCCCCGAGGGGACTGAGGCGGCTTGGGTTCTTCGGATCAACCACCCAAGCAATGCACCCACGAGGCTTACCAAGATATGAATAGCCCTCGTGAAGAGTCGGCCCATCATGCCCATTGAGAAGGTCTCCGACAACGCATATGACGCAGCATTCAGTTGGTCCATATCCGTTGCAAAGTTGGGGGACGTTTCCACGCCACTGCTCAATGTCGTTGGGCAGAACTGCTTCACCGCCGAGCGAGAGTGTTTGCAGCATCCCGGAGGCAGCCACGCTCTTGGGATCTATCGTACGAGCCACTGAAGGAGTGAGAAAAGCCCAAGTGATGGCGTACCTGTTGATGACACCGCAGAGGTCATCATGTAGCTCGTCTTCGCGGGCTACGCAAACGCAAGCGCCGCTAGACAATGTCATAAATATCTCGTCTATCTTGGCGTCAAAACAGTAAGGGGAAAAGTGCAACACCCGGGAGGCTGGCGTCATGTTCATGTCGGCCGGGCCCCTGCGCGCCGTGATGCTCGAGCACACGGCTCGGTGTTGAGCTTCCACTCCTTTGGGAACTCCGGTGGTTCCGCTTGTGAAGATGATGTATGCCAGGTTGGACGGGGATACTCTGGGAAACCTCTTGCAAGCTGTGTCGTGTGCATCGTGCTGCATCTCGGCGAGGCCTGTGTCTGTCATGTCCAGGACATCTATTTTGTACTCAGACGGGACCAGGTTGCTCAAGCGACGTGCGAGAGACGGCTCGACGAGAGCCACCCGGGCGCCTGAGATGCGTGCTACATCTCGTAGGCGGCTATCCGGGTGAGCTGGCTCCAACGAGACAAAAGCTCCTCCGGCTTTCGAGATGGCCAGGAGAGCAACCACTACCCATGCTGATTTTCGGGACAAGACCAGAACTCTCGACTAGTAGCCTTGCTGTCAGTAGAGGACCGGAGGGACATTCCCAAAGCCATCAACGTGACAACGACACTTACCTCGGCTTCAACACCGCGAGACATCAATCTTTGAGCGAGGCTGTTGGACAGCTCGTCGACTGTCGCATACGTGAATTTGGCGTCCCACCCATCCACGGCGATGGCATTTGCATGAGTCCTGAGGCTGTCTGCAAATAATTGGTGAAGGCAGCGTTCAACAGGGGGAGGTATCGTCTCATTCAACTTCCGTAAGAGACTGATGTCGCCAGGACTGACCATCGCAATGTCGCCGACTCTTGTGACAGTGTGCGAGCGCTTCCGCTCCTCCAGGTGGGCGTTTAGAGTCATGATCACGTGAGAAAGCTGCTCCAGAAGGCGGCCGAGCTGCGTCCTGGTGAAGAGGCGCGCATCGTAATGGGCAACAAGCCTGAGCCGAGACGAGTCTGACCCGGGGCGACGGCGCGGGATCCAGCACTCAACCACCAGGGCGTACGGATGCACACGATCGACATGCGACACCACGCGCCATGCAACGCCAGAGGTATCATGGTGGTCAGCCCCGTCGGTATGGCCGTTCTTCAGGTCCGCGCCGAAGCCTACGACGTCTACGTCGGACGACTGGACGACGAGGAGGACCTGTGGCAGGCTTGTCATGCCAGCAAAATCGCGGCAAATTTGCGAGATGCCCGAGTGCTGATACGGAAGGGAGGCCTGGGAGTCTCTAGCAATCTTCTCGAGCAGCTCCTCTACTGGCAGGTCTCGATCCATGATTACGCGACTCGGTATCGCCGCCATCGTCGGTCCTGCCATGTCGAGCACGCCGGGCACGGTGCTGTCGCGGCCCGAGGTGATGAGGCCAAATAGCACGTCGTCCGTAGCTGAATATGCGCCTAGGAGCAACGCAAACGCCGTCTGGACCACCGTCGCCGTTGTGATTGTGGTTGCAGTGGTCGCCCAGTCGGACTCACGATCCCGTCCTTGGGAAAAGAGAGGCCTCTCGCTCACGAACGACGCAGTGGCATCCGTGACCGGCTCGTGGCCGGCAGGACAGACCACGATCTCGGTCGGGCTGCTTCCCGAGAGCATGTTGTGCCAGAAGTTGCGAGCCTTCTCTCCGCTTTTGGCCGCGTAGTCGTCCAAGTACTCGATGAATCGCCGAAATGGCGGTGGGGGAGTGATGGGCTCGCCAAGCCAGCACTTCTTCAGCTCTTGCAGGACCAACCTCATTGCCCAGCCGTCGAATAGTGCGTGATGCAAAGTCAAAATCATCTTGATCGAATCCTCAGTTGTCAAGCGTTCCGACTCCGTGAGAGTGGGAGGTTCAATATCGATTCGGAACTGCGCCATGCCGAGAGCCGCAAGCTTCCGCGCAGCATCCGATGTAGTGTAGTCGACGATATTCTCAGACCCGAGGTAGCTGTTGTCCAGGATGACTTGCACGAGCTGGTGGTGCTTCGCCCTCGCCCGTCCACGTCCGGACTCCAGTGCGATCTCAACTAAGCAGCTCCTCAGCATCGGCGTAATCTCAACGAGTCTTTTCCAAGCCGCGAGAAGCCTGTAGGCTGCCCCTTTCCCCCCTACTTCCATGACCAACTCGTAATTGTAAGCATGTTTCTTTCGTTGACTGGTGAGCCACAGCCCCTGCTGCAAGGGAGTGACGCGGTGAACGTCCTCTATCGCATGGGCCGGAATACCGCAGGCTGCTGCCGCTGCCCCTACTGCTGCTGATTGATCTCCGGAATCAGACATGACGTTGATTCGAGCGCGGTGATGCTGGTAGTACATAAGAAAAAAGGGTTTGAGTGTTCAATCTTGAAGTCGCCCCTGACACTGTGAGGATTGAATACCGATTGGCCGAGAAACTCAAGTTGTAGACGTTGATTTTATCAACTGGCAAGCACTTCATTGACCAAACTACTCAATACCTGTTGACGACGGCCGAAGCAAAGAGTCAGAAAAGAGCAAAACTCTCTCCAAAGGGCAACTACCCATCCCGTCGATCGCGAGGTTGACAAATACAGTGTCTGAAATACACTTCGGACGCTGAAGGGATTGATAGCCTTCGGCGAGGTCCATATGTGGCTAAAGCGGACCGAGAATCCAGGTAGGCCGGCCAGCCGTTCGGCACGCCCGTGGACTCCGTGCAACGCCCTACTGTCGGCCTGAGGGCTCTGCTGTCGGCCTGAAGACTCCGGTCTAAGACGCCATTCCGCTTTTGAAAGACTAGTGATTAAACGGGAACCCGCTTTCACGGAGCCATGCCAGCTGTGTATTTAGTTGCTTGCCTACGCGGTGTGTTCAAGTTTTGTTTCAGATGTTACACGTCATTTCAGTTGATTAGTTTCACCCCCGCAGAAGCAAGTTTGAATGCAAAGAACACCACCGTATTCCAGATCTTCTCATGTTTAGTGATTAGTAATTAGTGATTACACTGATATAAGTAAGAAGGTTTTTCTCCCTTTTGACACCTTGGCTTGGCTGTGAGTCAGGAGAAGTGAACTTTCAAGTCACAACATCCGAGCTGGCACCGTTGAACCATTACCAACTACTTTCCCCTCTTCTCAACCCCTGATGCTGCAGCAGGCCGGCGCCTGAATCGCTAGGTCCAACTTTCCGCAATCCCTTTGCACCGCATGATCATGGACTTTGCAGTATTCATTTTCGCAGTCTCGGCGACTTTTGCCATTCTGTTTCTGCGGTGGTTAAACTTCCTCCGAAGGACGATAGTCATACGTCGGTCATGGAAGCGCCTACCCGGTGCGCCGCGATCATTCTTCAGCGGAAACCTGGGCAACTTGGCCCCTCTGGTGGCACCTGATAGACACCTAGGCAAGCCTACTCGGGTCCTCTTGCGCTTTATTCCCAGGCTGAGTCAGGGTGCGGCGCGGTGCTCTGTCTGGCAACTAACACCACACGGCTACTGCAGATTATGGTCTGTACGCCATTTGGAAGGGTCTCGGCAGACCAAAATGGTTTCTCGTCGACTTGTGGCCGCGTCAAGTGCCTCTGATATGCATTGCCGACCCGAAAATAGCCGAGCAGCTGACGAGGGCGACCGCCACCGAGCCAGAGTCGACACCGAAGATGTCGGTACCGGAGAGCTTGAGAATCTTGATCGGAGCAACTTCGGTCTCCACAGCCCAGGTGAGTGCAACAGCTCTGTTGAAGCCGAGAGCAATGGACGCCGTTACCTGACGCAGTCGGCCGTTTACAGGGTCAGGAATGGCAACACGTGCGCCAGCGACTTAATCCTTGTTAGTCCAACTCAAACCATAGTCCTCCCTCCCCCCTCACAGAGTCCGAACGCCTCGGATAACATTTTCCGAGTCTGATAGTCTTCCGACCCAACGTCATCTACTCCACGCTGAGTCGAATTGTTGACCACACGGATGAGTTTGTCAACAGGCTGCTCGTAGCAGCTAGAGCCGAAGCGGATGTGCGTCTCGGCGATCTTCTCGCCGACCTCGCGACCGATGTCATTGGCAGTTGTGTCGTGGCCCACGAGATGGGTTGCCAGACGTCAGCGGAAGGTGAGAGGGAGAAAGGGCCAAATGGTCTATTTACCTGCCTGCGTGACAGTGTGGCCCTCCAACCACAGTTCTTTGGATCTGGCTTGTCGGCAAGTGTTCGCCGCGTGCTTGCGAAGCGTAAGCTGCAGCACTATCAGAGGTACAACAACTGCGAATTGTCGTTGCCCCTTCTCTCCGCCATGGCTATCAAAGCACGATACTAGAGATGAGAGTTCTAATCCACATATGCAGGACCCTTCATACCAGAATCGCGTCCATAATCCAACAAGACACCAAGACAGGCTTCGCCGCCAAATACATTGGATCCGACCCGTGGACCCCCTCCCTCATTCAGCAGTGCGTAGACCAGTTCAAGACACTCATCTTGGCCGGCCAGGACACGACGTCGAGTGCGCTGCAGTGGTGCTTCTTCTACCTTTGGAAGCACCCGGAGGTCTTAAGGAAGCTCCGCCGCGAGCACGACGCCGTGCTCGGGACGGAACGAGAAAATGCCTCGGCCCGACTACGCGAGGAATCGCAACTGCTGCAGAGGCTACCGTACACAACTGCGGTGATCAAGGAGACGCTACGCCTCAGAGGCATATCCGGGACGACACGCGAGCTCACCAAACAAGTTTTCATCGACGTGGACGACGAGAAGGTGCCGCTCGAGACGGGGGCAATTTGCTACGTGAACAACTTTCTCCTCATGAAGAACCCGGAGGTGAGTTGAGCATCCCGATTGGGCGGCGGAAACCCCAAATGCCGAATGAGAGACTTACCATAGGGGAACAGTACTGGGGCATAGATGCCGAGGACTTCCGGCCCAGTCGCTTCCTCGAGGACTGCGAGAATAGCAAGGAGGCTGGCGGCGGCGGGCTGGACCAGCGATCACCGAGGATGCGGTATATCGCCTACCGCCCCTTCGAGCGCGGACCACGCAACTGTATCGGGCAAGAGCTCTCCATGTTGGAGATGCGCATTGTGCTGGTGCTTACAGTTCGGCGGTTCAACTTCTTCAAGAAGGGTCTCGATGGAGTCCACGAAGAAGAAGTGCATGACATCAGCCGGGTTGTGCACTCCCCGGTTGACCGGATGAATATGCGCTTTGAGGAGCGGACTGACGAGTCCAACACAGGTTGATATTGCAGACCAGCCAGAAGAAGAGATACAGCAGAAGGACAAAATCCCGAATTTCCTGCAATTGCTCGTAATGTAGTAATAACCTCCAAAAGCAAAAAGTCTCTGGCTGACTATAAAAGTTTATGCCAGGGCCAAGGTTCATGGTAATGAAAACAAAGAGTAGTGTGACTATCACGACCGACCAGTTGGAGCTTGGGCATCCGGAAGCCTCACAGTGTGAGCCACATTGACTTTCCACTCTCCTTTGATACATTTGTGATCCGATCACCTCGGAGTAGTCCTCGGAACTCTACCAGCCTTTGAAGCCTTCGCTTCGGGAACCCTCAAAGCTCTCGAAGCCAAAACCAAATTAAATAGGTCATCTCAGATCTGTTCACTCATGTGCGTAACCAACTTCCCATATCAAGGTCCACGTTGGGGCTCAATGTTTCGTCTCCACACGGATTAGGGTCTCCGTCAACATGTCGAGGACGGCGCTGCTCCCTCCCCAAGCACCTGGCCAGGCAGCTCCATCCTTGGATATCAATCCTGACGACATCAGGTTCTGGTCAAGTTACCTGGTTCCACGGTTCCATGCGTATCTATCAGAAGCCGGCTCTTATACGACCGAACAACAGACAGCCCATGTCTCCTGTCTGCGCGCTGCGGTGGCAGTGCTGGGCCCCAAACACCCTCACCCATACGTCAGCTCGGCCTTGACCAAGAATGGCGCACCCATCGAGTTGTCCTTCAACCTGTGTGAAGGTCGATCACCGACGGCCCGGTTCTATATTGAGCCTCTCGGCCCCAAGACGGGAACGGACGATGACCCGTTTGGCGAGTCATGGGCCACCCCGAGCTTCTCGTGCCTAGCCGCCCAAATGACTTCGATGGACACGCGGTGGTATAAACACCTCAGCGAAGCCTTTCGCCTCAAGGGCCAAGGGGAAATCGACACCGCCATGGCCCAACGACGTCCTTATGCCTGGCTGCCCCGGGTCTTTTTGGGTGTCGACTTTGTCGGTGCGGACAGGACGCTGAAGTGCGGGCTCTGTCCACTCCTCAAACTCTCGGCCAAAGGGGCCAAGCCTGATCACTTTGCCCGACACAATGGCTTCGTGCTTGATGCGGTGCGTGGGTTGCCGGGCTGCGGAGCAAACATGCGCGGAGCACTCGACATCATCGGGCTGTACCTCGTCGAAAACCAAAGGGACAACATCCAAGAAGATGATGCTGGCGGCCGCAGAGACTCGGGCAACATGTGCCGAGCGTGTGCTCAGGCGAAGAGGCCGAGGCCGTTCTTCAACTTGGTGAGCGTGGATTGCGTCAGCATAGACAACGGCAAGGGACGGGTGAAACTCTACGCGCGCATCAACTGCAATGCCTTCGCCTGCATCCGCGACGCCGTCACGTTGGGGGGTCGCATTGCGGACGAGGTAACGCTGGAGTGCCTTCGACGGCTGCGGTCGATCTGGCACCTCCTCCTTGACGACCCCGCGTGTGAGCGTGACGAGGACTACTCTCGTCCCGTGGCCGTAGAGTCGGCCCGCCGGGGCATCGACATCAACTGGGAGATCTCGGACCGGCTTTCAGTGCCGCAGGCCAAGGTCTACGTGCCGGTCTCCATATTCCACGCCAACGACCTGGAAGCGAATCGCAATCTATCAGCCGCGTTCGGGAAACTTGACTGGCATGAGTGGGCGGATGGCCGCTATGAAAAGATGCTCCGTCGGGTGTTGTAAGCAAACAATTCTCTCGTGATCTCCTCTCCGCTGATTTGGACTCTGGCTAACACGACACGCACAGTCCGGAGGCAGACTTTGCCACGTCCCACATCAACACTTGGGTCTCTTTTTGCTACTACCAGAGTTGCGGCGCATACATGACCATGTATCACAGTCCACCATTATGAAGGCCGTCTTTAATCGATAATTCATGTTGTCTATTTTACTTTGCCGTATATGCAAGTTTGCTTGTGTCAGGTGTCCTATTGATCGGAGTCAAGTGCGCATATGTCCAGCGCCAGAGAGGTCTCTGGTGGTCCCGTTTCCAATGCCTGGCAGTTTGATTTAATGGACCGACATTCTACGGAGGATGCAAGGGGCCATCGTGGTTCTCCACAGCCCATCGGTGTTGATACTTCTCACTCGAGGCGGCTCAAGGGGACTTTGGTATCCCTTGTCATGGAGACATCGAGCCAAGGGGACGAAAAGAGTGAAGAAATGATAACTGATGAAAAAAACGCAACCGTCACGATCCATGGAACGGACCAGAAAATCGGTTATTATCCACACGCACACAGGCGTTTCTTATTGGACTGATGTTCATCTTCAGGATCTCAGTGCTGGCCATGACGACAAGGATGAAGATCCTATAAGGAACAGCTTATGTGAGAATGCAACGCATCGTCTCCTCGACGAATTGCAACGGCCGCAGAACACCAGAAAATGGCAAGCGGCGGAACGCTCTCTGCAGCTGCCAACGCTACACAACTCCACCGATGCGCAGACCTTGCGGGGTAAATTCTGGTGGATTTAGGACGAGAATCTCGTCGTTGCAAGAAGCATAAGACGCTTAAATGAGGTCGCCTTCCTCTTGGTAATTCTCTCAACAAAACATTCTCCGCTCCGTACTTCGCAGATCTCAATCCAATTCGTGCTCGTCAAGATGGCGTCCGCTCTGGATATAACGGTATGAAGTTCCGCCACACGCGCGGCAAGATGTCGGGACAGCGCTAACACTCTGTAGTCCTACCCCGGTAATATCATTGGCGGGAAGTTCGAAGCAACGGCAGAGACTCATCACTCCATTAACCCCGCGACGGAAGAGGCTCTCTACGAAGTTCCCGTCGCCACCAAAGACCAACTGGATGCCGCCGTGCAGCACGCACGACAGGCTTTCAAGACATGGAGCAAGACCACGCACGACGAGAGATCCAAGCTTCTTCTCTCCTATGCCGATGCCATCGAGGAGAACCGCGAATCCATCGAGAAGTTGCAGACCATGGAGCAAGGTAAACCCATTGGCCTTTCCAACATGGAAGTTACCATGACCATCACCTGGCTTCGGGCGTTTGCGACGATGGAGATCAAGGATGAAGTGATCGAGGACACGGATGAGCGGACGATCTACTCGACGTATCCTCCCCTCGGTGTTTGTGGTGCCATTGTTCCCTGGAACTGGCCCATTCTCCTGGGTTTGGGCAAAGTTGGACCGGCGCTGATGACGGGCAACTGTATTATCATGAAGCCGTCGCCCTTTACACCATACTGCGACCTCAAGCTGGGCGAGATCGCCATGTCCATCTTCCCTCCTGGAGTATTCCAAGTTCTCAGCGGCGACGACAACCTCGGTCCGTGGATGACAGCACACCCTGGTATCGACATGATCGCTTTCACGGGCTCGATCCAGACGGGCAAGAGGGTGGCTGAGAGCTGTGCGAAGACTCTCAAGAGATGCCTTCTCGAGCTGGGTGGCAACGACGCGTGCATTGTATGCGACGATGTTGACATCATGAAGTGCCTGCCAAAGATTGCCACCCTCGCCTTCCTGAACTCGGGCCAGATCTGCATGCTTGTCAAGCGCATCTACGTGCACGAGAAGATCTACGACGAGTTCAGGGATGCCTTCGTCGATTTCACCAAGAACAACATCAAGACGGGAGGAGGTTTCGAGCCCGACATCGTTGTTGGCCCTGTTCAAAACAAGATGCAGTAAGCACAACTCCCACCATAGACGAATCGGATCACACTAACTCCATTCTCCTCCTCAGATTTGAGCTGGTCAAGAATATGTACGCGGACATCGACAAGTCCGGCTGGAAGGTTGCCCTTGGAGGCGGCGTGCGGGAAGGCAATGGGTACTTCATCGAGCCCGCCGTCATCGACAACCCGCCCGAGGATTCGCGGATCGTCAAGGAAGAGCCTTTTGGCCCTATCGTGCCGCTTCTCAAGTGGTCGTCCGAGGAGGAGGTACTCGACCGCGCCAACGCCCTTGAGACGGGTCTCGGTGCGTCAGTGTGGAGTAAGGACTTGGAGCGCGCAGAGCGCATGGGACGATCCTTGAGCGCTGGCAGTGTTTGGATCAACTCGCACTTTGACGTCGCACCGAATGTCCCCTTCGGAGGCCACAAGGAGAGCGGTCTTGGCATGGAGTGGGGTGTCGAGGGATTTAAGCAATACACTAACACGAGGAGTCTCTGGGTGTGGAAGAAGGTGTTCGAGTAGAGAGACCGAGTTCAAAGCGTTCGTATCCTGCGAGAATAGCAGAATATCGCAAACAAAACATCATATTCGTTAGAGCCCACCTATTTTGACTGGGTTCCGGGCCTATTTTGACTGGAGGTCCTACAAATATACCGACTACACACCTTTTCATAAGAATACTCTAACGACAGCAATAATAGCAGTGATGGGCGACAGTAATAACAATAGTGACGGACGATAGCGACAGTAATAACAACGGACGACGTAATGGGAGACAGTGACGGGCGATAGCGACAACAAGAGCAACAACGACAGCAACAACGATAGTAACAGTAACAGCAATAGTGATAGTGATAGCTATATCAACTACCTAGATTAATAGAATACCCAGTCAAAATAGCCCTGGCACCCAGTCAAGATAGGCGGGCTCATTCGTTAAGGAGAGTCAATCTGCTAGGACACTTGGGTGTGAACAGCGTGCAGCTTCTCCCTCTTAATCCAGCTCCTTTCCGATCTGATCGAATTCGCGGCGCCACTCCGTCACCTTGTCGACCTTCTTGAACGGGTCGAAGTTCATCGCCTCGCTGTCAACGTAGACACTGTCCCCAAGCGTCAAAGTCCCACGACCGATGAACTCGCCCAGGTCAAAGCTCGCAAATTTGGAGCTCTCGTTCTTCCGGTTCTTGTCCTCCCACACTCCCACTTTGAAAGTGGCTCCAGGGCGGAAGAAGAAGTTGGATCCTCGGGCGGCGCCGCTCCTGGTCTCGCTGTTGACCACATTGGCGTACCTGTGCACCTCTTGAGAGGTGTCCGACCGGTGGCGCTGGGCGCAGAGTTCGTCGTAGCTGACGGGTTCATCGCTGCTGTCCGGATGAGGCGCACCGTTGCCATGACCTCCCTGGTTTCCGTTACCTCCTTGGGCGCCGTGAATTCCTTGGTTACCGTGACCACCCTGGTTGCCATAACTACCTTGACCACCACGCCCCCATTGGTTAACATAAGTCCATTGATTTCCATGACCCCATTCGTTTCCATGACCCCATGAGCTTGGTTTCTGCTGGTGATTACCGTTCCCCTTGTGGCTGCCGTTCTCCCGTTGGTTGCCACTCGAGCCGTTCTTCTCAATCTTCTCCTGATGATGGGCGTTTGAGGAAACCTTGGAGCCGGTCACGCGGTGATAATCGCCATGGCCTATGATGGCGCCATTCCTGCTGCCGATCTCGCTGTTGGGAGGGAACGGCTGCATGGGGTTCTCGCGAACGTCCTCGAGAAGCACGACCAAATCCTTCTTCCAAACGTCATCGCTCACGTCGTTGTAGAACTCGACGGTGCAGCCACCGGCCGAAAGCTGCGTGTTTGGCGCTCGCACGATGACATGGTCGATGTTGGCTTCGTCAGCTGAGGCGGTTTGTTAGCTGCGCGGTACGGATATCGGGAGACGACTCGAACTACTTACCGTTGCCGTAAATATAGAACGGCATGAACGTCTCCGGGTATTTGTCGAGTCTCCATTTCGAGTTGAGAGGCCGACTCACAACCGTGTCCTTCAAGTTGACCTCGATGTCTTGTAGAACGATACCACTGCAAAGGTCATCAGTGTCCGACCCGTCTCTCTCATCATCACCAAGGGAGACGTACGAATCCTTCGTCATGATTTGTCCCTTGAATCGCCCGTGGTTCTCGACAACGTCTTGGAGCATGACCTTGCGTTGGGTCCCAAGGATCAAGGGCTCCGTGGGATTCGCCTTCTTCATGCTATCGTATACGACCTTGGACTCTTCGTCAAAGGTCGCACCGACGATGAGCTGTTGGCGATGGTTGGCCACGTGGAACATTGGCAAGTGGATCAAGTAGAGGTCGTCAATCCCCTGAATAAGGAACTTGTGGAACTCCGGGGCCAACGTGTTGCGCTTCCTCACGACCTGCGCGATACTGTTAGCGATGGAATGGCAAGCACTGAGACCTGTGGCATACCTCAGTTTCAGCCTCAACCGTCACACGGAAGATGTCGATGAGTCTGTCGAGGAAGTTGCGATCAGTCGGGAACGGAGACATGACCACGTTTCGAAGGACAAACAGGTCCTGCGTGCTTTGTTCCAGACCAAGCCGATTCACGAAGTGCTTCTTGCACTTGCCATACAACTCGTCAGAGAACTGGGTCGACGTGAGGTAGAGAGGAATCTTGGTGGGGTCGTCAGTAGGGCTGTCGACTGAGAGGGCCTCTATGACCCTCTGCATGAGGTAATTGGCCTCCTCGATGTCCTCATTCAGCCGGCCATCCTCGTAACGGAAGTTCAGCGAAAAGGCGTTGATGTTGAGGTCCGATCCCAACTCTCGCAAGAGCTTCAAGACCTTCATGTCATCTGGGCGCTTCGAGTCCTCCTCGATGATCTCCGAGTTGGTCTTGTTGATGATATCATTGCGAATCCGTCGCTTCTCCGCCTCGATCTTCTCCTCGGAGGGATTCTCGCCACGTTCAGACGGCAACATATTGAGTGGCACACAGACGAAAGGAGTGCTTGCATCCGAAATAGCTGCCCAATGGGCCGAAAGCTTCTCAGAGGTCAGCAAATATCCGGCAAAATTGAGGAACAGTGCTGCTTACGCGACTGCAGGTCCAAGTAGCCTCTCCTAGAAGAGCCCCATAGCCTTCTTGGGTCAGACCAACGGTCTTGTTGGACAACCAGGTCGAAACAGCTGAAGCACCAGGCTTGCTACGTGAGAGGTAGAACGGTAAGTATTGCCCGGAAAGAGACCTTGGGTTTCCACTGAACGTACCTCCCCTCGACACCATAGATGCCGATGCTGGTAACAGAGCCTCGGGAGAGGTAAGGACTCGTCCAAGTCACCAGATAGCGCATCCGACCATCTCGGTAACAGAGACCGCCGGCTGGGTACGGAATGTAGCCCGCCTTGTGGGGATCGACGGTGATGGAGTCGGCGAAGCGCATGGCGTAGAGGTCCTCCTGGGTCTCGGCGCGCAGGCTGGCATCAGGAACAAAACCATCGGCTTCGCCCATCTCCGTGGGTAGGTTGATCACATCTCCCGGATGGTAGTCCTTGGGAAGCATCGACGCGAAGTAGCCTCCCCAGGCCGCGTCGGCGTGGACCAGGAAGGAGAGACCTCTGGCTTGAAACTGCTTCCGAAGGGCCAAGATGCCACTGAGACTATCGACAGAGCCCTCTTGAAGATGAATGTTAGTATATGCCACTTGTAAAAGCGCTAGCATTGCTCACGTACCTTCCGTCGAACCAATAATTCCCACAACTGCAAGAACAGCCTGTTCGTTTTCGAGACTCTTCTCCAAACGGTCCTTCAACTCGTCGAGATCCACACGTGCCTCGAGATCGACGGGAATCCCGACAACGTTGTCAGATCCGAGGCCGGCGATAGCTAAGATTGTCATGTCTTCAGCATCACACATTTGACCGAGGGTTGGAGGGTCTCACCTGCTCCCTTCGGCCAGGAGTAGTGTCGCGTGGTTGCCAGCATGTACTGACAAGGGTTCTGGATGTTGAACTCCCTCTCCAAGATATCCTTGCCAGTGGACTGAATGGTGAACTTGTTCATGACCTGGTCGGAAAGGTAGGCGTTAGAAATGCCGTGTTCCTGGTAGAGTCGGTCCGGGATGTCGAGGATATCAGATGGCTTCAGGTTAAGGAGCTCCCACTGCGACAAGGAGACGAAGAGCTTGCGTTCGCCTACGCAATTCTCGACGTGAAACGACTTCGCCAGGAAGTCGAGGGGCTGACCTTCGTCGAAGGCTTTCCGAAGCGACAGAGGGTAGAACTTGAGGTTTCGAGCTTGTATCAGATTAGCGGACGCGGCTCCAGAAAACAGAGACTCGGCATATGCTCAAGACGTACCGACCCTAGATAAAATATCAGCGTCTAGACCGAATGGCATGGGCCTTTTAGCCTTACCAGATGGACTCAAGATTGGCGACTGTTCCATCACAAGTGACGTGGCCCCACCCAGTTGGGGCGTCGTTGTCCTCCAAGATGTTGTACCCAAACATTTCGCACAGTTGCTCTCCGACCTCAATCTCCGCCACGGTACTGATCGGGCTTGCTTCGAGGGCCACGTTGTTTGGGTTGTAAAGCATCGTCATGAAGTACCCGAGCAGCGACGGCATGGTCAGGTCAGTGCACCTGGGGCAAGCAGTCAGCGGCGTGCTGGACGCAGAGGACAATGTAACGGGGCTACTTACATGTGGGCCTCGTAGCGAGGGGACCAGAACGGGATGCTTGACCGACCCATGATGTTGGAAGCTTTCTGGACGGCAGTCTTCAATTTGTCCATGGACTTGCGGAAGGCAGGGCTCTGCTGCGTCTTCTCGTCGATGAAGTTCTACCTCGAGTCAGTTATATGTAGTCGGTTGGCTGACCGGACAAAGCCAGGTATAAAGTGGGACATACGCCATCTTCCGGGAAGTAATTCACGCGGGCGCTCTTAAGCTCGTCCAGAATGATGTCGATGTTCTCCTTGAAGTACGGCAGATTCTCCGCTTGGGGTCCGATGAAGTACGAGGAGATGATCTGGTGGGACTCATCCTCGTAAGTGGATGAAGTGTTCTTGGATGCCATGATGTTTTGGAGCGGCAAGTCTAGAGTGATAGTTGAATCTGGGATTGCTACGTATTGAGGGAGGTATCGCTTCCTTTTAAATACGCCAGAGAACCCCTACGAACTTGTCACTTCCCTCATTCAATAACAGGTAAGGGGACTATTATTCACACCCCCAAGATGGATATCCCACACCCCACAAGCAGCGGTAACGACAACGACGACGACGGACGACAACAACGATGACGAACGATAGTAAGAATAACATACTAAAAGTAAGTAGTAGTAGGTTACAATAGCTAGAGGGGATGTGGAATAGTCAGCCTGGGGGTGTGAAATAATAGTCACTATAGGTAAATGAAACTTTCGCACGCTGGGCGTTAGTTACACGTAAAGGAGTTGTGCCCGGATGAAATTCCCCCTTGTTGAAGTGGAGTGGCGATTTTCAGGGAGGGGACGAATCGGTCCTAGGCACCCGCCCAGTACGTGTTGATGACATCGAAACTCGGAGACTCGAATGTCATTCAAGGTCCAGGAAAGCGGTCCTATTACCCCTAGTCCTAGGCTTCATGCTTGCCGGCCCGAAGAACGAACCCCGCTTGACGGCTAAGGAGCTGAAAGGTCGTGAGACCGGCTTCCGAAGCCCCCGCTCTTGGTACATTCCCAGCTGCACACCACAAGGTCCTAATCTGCAGAGGCTGGGTGTAGTGAGTGGATGGACTATCGAAATCGCCACGCCGGCGTTGCCTGCCGGCGAACGACTATCGAGGCGCCTGCATAGATGACGGGGACTTGCAGCGGCTACACCCGCACAGTTACACCCGAGATGTGAGAACGGTCACCGATGCGGGGAAGCCTTGTTGACTCGGAATAAACGCGATGTTGATCAATCTCAGCCCCCTGAGACATACTTTTGTGGACAGCTCTGTTGAGCCTTGGCGAGTTGGCGAGTAGTTTACGATACGACCGCTTCGACAGCTTCCTTGAGAAGGGCCTCAGAAGAAGCGAGTTTTTACATGTGTACAACTGGAATTCGTGATGGAGAACGCCGTTGGAGATTTCCAGCTTTTTCTCATCTTCTACTGGCGTCGAAACTGATGCCAGCAGCTTTGGAAGGTAACATAAACCTTAGGCGCACTATGGTCAGTCAGTGAAGCAGAGGGGCCGAGAATGGGGTACTGAGGTCCGTCACAGGATTTTTTGGACGTGGGCGGGGTTGTCGTCTTGCCGCGGTGGCACGACAGAACGTTCACGATGTCGTGTTCGTCATTTGCCTCTTCCAGGGGCGGGGTTGGTGAGATGTCTGACCTTCTTCATTCGTGGACTCATCAGGCCACTCACAAAAGGGCGGGTGGTGATCGAAGGGATGAATAGCAACGGTTCAGTAGATGCATCTAAGTCAATGAGAAGAACAAACTGATACCATTGGCTGTATGTGCTCACATTAAGACACACCTCAGAATGTATCCGGGCCTCGGCTGGTGGCTGGAAATGGGTAACCCGCATGATCCCCGAGTGAGGCTAATCCTTCCAGGTAGGACGACCCCTTAGAATTTCTATTACCTACGTTCAAATACTCAGCAGAGGCATTCCAAGCAGGTGACTTGCCAAAGTTGAACGCATTGTTCGGTGGCCACAGGTAGAGCCTTTACTGTGATTGACCGAGCATCTCTAGTAAGCTACATGTCGTGTCGTCGCAGGGGCTTGACCGGTAACATGAACACTTAAGATGAAGAGACGTGTGCCCCCACGCTTCTATGTCCTTGGGTAGTCACAACTGAGCTTCTGTACACCAGCTACACAAATACCTTGCAAGGCAGTTCTAACATGGCAGTGATTTCCGGGACCTCGCGTTTTTCTCAACCATGCGTGAACACCGAGCCCGGCGCTTGCAGGTTCGAGGCCCGGAAGGCCGCACGTTAGCCTCGATCGTTTTCGCATAGATGCATGAATTGTATAGGTTTGAACACCGGTCAAGACTCGCGACGTAGCCTCAGGCCGGCTTGGCTGCGTGTGCTTCTGTTAATGCTGTTTTGGCATGCCAGAACGCGGGGGTTCTGTGATTCTATTCGTCTTTCGATATGTTGCTGCAGGATGATCGATTCGTAGAGAAACGTCGGATCTGCCCTGGCAACCCCACAATATGCTGCGCCGCCGGTGCTATGCAGAAGGCACCCGATCTGGCCCATCTCGTATGATATTTGACAACACATGCAGTTTCAATGACCTTTCGGGTGACACTGCTGGCTTGGGCAGTAAGTACGAGCCCAATGCTCGCCTGGATCAGCGAAACATGCATGCAACCAACATGCATCCTGATTTTCTTGTAGATTCATTATTAGGTGGGTTCTTTCCAGAAACCGTGTATGGTTTCAAGCAGCACGGCGGAGACAAGACAATCTGACCTAGTCTGGACTCGAATCCATAGAAGAAGGTAGCGTAGGAGAGGAATGACAAAGGAAACGGAAAGAAGCAGCGTCTAAAAAACCTAGTTAGTACACGATAGGGGCGTCCAATTGAGGCTTGCCGTTTTCCACGAGCGCGTCAACGAATCCTCTACCCCTCGAGACCTCAGCTAATCGGCGAGAAATATTATCCTTCTCCGTCATCACGTATTCCGGAATAACGACGTCCCCCTTCTTCCATTCGTAGAAAGTCCTCGTCTCGCTGCCCTTTGTCTCGATCTTCTTTGATCTCATGAAGTTGGCAAGAGACTTCGGGCGGTATGTGGGGTGGTTGGCAACGCGGAAGTGGACGGCGGGGTGGACCATCTCGTTTGTCTGGCCGCAGTCGTTGCCGGCCTTGTCCTTCTTAAACTCACCCGGCGTTCTGGTCTTGGAGAGCATCGGGACGACGGCCATGAGCGGCCCCATGGCGTCGACGATAGGTCCAGTCGCCCAGGCGTCGTCCTGATCCGTGACGTTGGTCTCGGTGACGGCCTTGTAGATCCCGGTGTAGTCCAGTCCCCACCAGACGTACTGCATGGCCCAGTTGATGCCAAACTTTGATTCGTGTCGGGCGTTGTGAATGAGCTTCTTGCGAGCGGCGATTTCGCGGTCGGCTAGGGTTGACAAGGTAGTGTTGCCATGGCTGTCGACCGTCCCGTCGTCGAGCTCGATGTGAGACTTGATCTGGTCACACATCCAGGTGAAGGAGATGAGGGAGAGTTCTAGCCCAATCAGTCAGTGTGCCGTACCCTTGTGGTTGAAGCCGCGCATGGCAGCCCGTGGAAACTTACGCTCAAAGTCAAAGGGAAATCCGTAGAGAATTCCGGGATTGCCGCCTCCAATGTTGATGTGGCCGCCAGGGAACCAGACTTGCTTCAGCTGCGGCATGATAGGCTCGCCCGAACCCTTCCTATGCAGTTGATCAAACATCTCTTTGTCGATCATGGCCTTCCACGCCTTTGAGAGTTCCTTCTCCTTATCCTGTGCCTTGGTCGGGGACTTGGCCTTAACTTTGAGAAGTCGTCTAACCTCCTCTGCCAGGTCCTTCGCCGACTCTTTGTGGCATCCAGGGCACTGCTCCCCCTTCAGAGGGAGGCGCCACAGAGTAGGAGTGAACGGGGCTCGATGCTCGTCAAGTGCCATGGCATGGTAGGCGTGGTTGATGTCTTGTTTGAATGAACAGTTAGCCATGACAGCCGGACCTCAGGCGTTGAGGTTCGAATGAACTCACATCGGCTCAGCGAAGGGTTGTGGAACCCAACGTCGTCCACGCCCAAAAATGGCGCCATCCGGGCCACCTGGTTGACCACACCTTCAAAGCCCGGGACACCCAAGGCACCGACGGTATCGAAGACTCCAACGGCCTCAATGACCCTGGAGAACTCCGGGGGCAGGTTGTGGGGGACCTGGAGCCAGTGGTCGTCTACATCCTCGGTGCTCTGCAGGTTCTCGAAGCCTTTCTCGCGGATGCCGGTGATCCACTGCCGGTACTCCTTGGACTGGCGGAAATTGAAGCTGTCATCGTGCGCGTGCTTGCGGTAAAGAGCGTAGAGGTCGGGGAAGTCGTCCATCTCCTTGGGCTGGATGATTCCGATGTCGTTGATGAGGCCTGCCACAGAGCGCGCGGTGTACGCGCCTCGAGAGAAGCCGAAGCAGAAGATCTGGTCGTGGGGCGCGTAGTTCATCACCACGAAGTTGTAAGCCTCGATGACAGCGGCTACAAGGCCGTCGCCGAAGGTGGCCTGGCGCCCTCGCTCGAGGACGTTGACGCCTCCGCCGGTACCGACGCCCGCACTGTAGAAGACAATCTGGTCGCAAGGGTTCTCATCATTATCCTGCCCAGTCAGAGCGACGGATCGAGCGAGTCGAGTGACGTTGGACGGGATGTTCTTCCGGCCTGTCACGGAGGACTGCCAGGTACCGTCGCAACAAAGGATGATCCTCTTGGGGCGTGGTGACCAGGGCTTCTCGGCATCTTCGATGATATCTTTGAAGGTATCTTCAACGACCGCTGCAAAATGTTAGCTCAACCTCAGAGTACAGCCCGCGTCTCCATAATGACAAGGCTGCATTTCCCAAGGCAGGACGCGACTGCCGGCAGCTTCATCCGAGATTTTGGAGGATATACTAACGTCGATAGGTCTGGCACTCGCCAAGGGTATCGTGATCAACTTGCAACTTGTCCACCTTGAAATCAAGCTCTGTTGTATCATATGGCGACCCTTGGGTGAAAGATCGCCACAGCAACGACGAGTTTGTGCTTGAAGGCGACATCGTTTGAGCAGGAAAGGAGATGCGACAGCGAATCGCAAATGGGAGCTGGTCAGAAGGCTCCTCTTGACGGTAGCAGCATGCCGGGTTATCTGGGGTATTTGAGCAAACAGTAGAGTTGTTTCTTCTGGGGTGATAACACCAAAACTGCTCATTTGTGGTGTCTCAAATGCGGGTTCTAGCCCAATAAGAACTGCGCGAGGTTGGCACGTTGCGGCTGAGACCACGGCAATGCCCTAGATATGGTCGCTATATCGGTTTTGATCCCAACTGCGGAGAAACCCCATTGTTGGAACGCGGTAATTTCAGGGGAGGCAGGTAAACACTCAGCATGGCGTCGTGGAGGAAGCTGAAATTGTCCGTATGGAGGAACTGAAGAATGGAATTCCCACTGACCCGGCGATGCGCAAAAAACATCTACGATAAAGGAATGGATGAGAACCCGCGGTCTTTACTAGGCGTGGCTAGCTAATCCGCCGGCGAGTAATTCATTTAGGAGAACAGCAGTTCGGTAGCCCGCCGAGCCGAACGAAACCATCCGAGCATCCTGTTCCCCATCATTTAACCTTTGAACTCAGGCATTCGACGTGAAATTATGATCCTCGCCAATGTTTCGGGGGCTGCCGAAGGACATCTACATGTACGCAATGTCCACGAAGCTCAAGGAAACGACCCAACGAAGGCGCGCGACTGGGGTAGCAGCGGTGAATCATCCTTGGGAAGGGCAAAGCCGAGCCCAGTGGATCCTTGATCTGTGAAACTTGGATTGATATTATGTGTCTATTACTGATACAGATGGGCCTATTACCACTCCGAAACCTTCGAGATCTTCTGGAGACTCTTCATCCCGGCAATTCTGCGATAGGACTCGGCGGCCATCTGCCCCTCGCAGACTTCGGACTCGGGTCCCTTCCGAAGTGGCTGTGGTAGGTTTGCTCTTGTGTCTTGAAACCATATGCATCTGCGAGCCCGGTCGTAGAACTCCGCGGTGTGCCGTCGAGCTCCGTTCTCACGGACCAAGGCCGCGCCGCCGTCGGCTCCAGCTCCGAGATCGTCGTCGTCGCAGGCGTCGGAAAGCCGTTGCCGTAGCCGCTCCCTCCCTCCGCCTTGTTCTCCATCTCCATGGGGTGATGCCTCTGCAATTTGCGTCGGGCGAAAAACAGGAACACCAGTACTCCCAGCAGAACGGCGCAGCCCGCTCCGACGCCCACGCCGATACCTATCTTCTTGCTGGATGCCAGCTTTGCTTGACCATCTCCCATGACGAGACCGGTACTTGTCGGAGATATGGTGGGAATCGTTCCCGTAGTCGCCTCTGAGGTGGTAGTGATGGTGGCAGGTGTAGTCGTGGTTGTCATTGTGTCGACTTGCGTGGGCAGCGGGACGTGACCGGCCTGCCAGATGACGCTTCCCCCGAGGACGGTAGGTAGTTGTACGATGTTCTCGAGGACCGAAGAGTCGGCGAATGCGACAGTTCGCGATGTCTGTGGACACCAGCAGGCATCCGCCGATGTAAGTGTCGTCGGTTTCGCTGCCTGCTCGCAAGCCACCCACTCCTCTGATGTGCCGTTGCAGTAGACGAGGCCAGTCCATGGATGGTCTGAAGAGGGAGGAGCTGTCAGTAACCAGTCCACCTCAAAGGCTCGCGATCTTTGTGCCCACCGTCTAATGCGCCCTTGTCTGGGCAGCTGGGGTCTTGATATTCCGGGTCCGAGCAGCCTGCGAGGTAGGTGATCCCGTAGCGGCCGTTGTAGCAAGCTTTGCTCGAAAGACACATGTCGCCGCCTTGGCAGCAGGTCTTGTCCCCGAGCTCAGCATTGCCGCAAGGGAACCATTCTTCCGCCGCCGGTTTGCCGGGACCAAAATAGCACGTGCCGTTGGAGATGAACGGGTTGAGTACGCTCATAGCTGTGGCTCTCTCATCGGACCGGCGTTCTCGTCGAAATCTCGTTTCTCGATAGGATCTCGCGACGATTTCTCTTGGGTAATAGTCGATGACGATTTGTCGACTCGCAACGAGATGGAATCAAGTAGGGAGGCTGGGAGAGAACGCGGTGGATACTGGAGGGGCGGGAATGGGAAAGCGGGAAGCGGTAAATGTGTAATCCCTTGCAACAACGTGACCCTGAGCGCGGACCATGTCATGTCTGAGGTTGTTGGTACAGGTAGGGGGGAACATCGCCAAGTCGGCCGGTCAGGAACAAGTTGGCACCCGCTTCCGATCCCGAGGGGCAGATTGTCTTCCGCGTCAGGCCTGGATAAGTAACTGATCCACGTCGTTTCCCCCTTCTGCCCTTGTGATGTAGATGCTCTCCTGTTGAAAGCATCAGAATACGAGCTTGGTGGAGACCAATCACCGTCCTAGCTCCGTGAACCATTTCTACATTCCGTAAAGTGGCATTCTCTGGAATTTCTCCAGTGTTGTCAGCGTGCTGTTTTCGACGGGGACAGCGAACAGTAGAAATCACCTGAGACTTCTGCAGTACTACGTCTCCGGTGGCGGAGGCGGTCACCTCGTTGCATGAGACGGCCCGTTTTGTTTGCTGCACGCGGGCACCCGTCGCTCCGGACGCCTCTGCGCCTCTTCTTGTGCGATCGTTCCCCTCCCCAACAGCCTTTTGTTTGCTGGCTGCGGTTCGTTCTACATGATGAAGATTGTGTTGTGTCGGCGTTTTTAAGCGACACCAATCGGCGTGTTCGTGGTGAGACATGTCTTGCGGCCTGCCCGATTCATAGGTGAGGGTGGCAGCCCGCCACGCCCTTTTGGCAGGCCCGACACCAGCGAGACATCTTGCAACAGTAGCGGCTTCATACAGTGAGGGAGGCTGCGGGAGGGATAATATTCGTCATTGAGGCCGTATGTATTAATATTCTCTCATATGTTCGGCGACCTCGCGCCTTTCTGTCGCAGGGAATAGGATGTCGGCTGGTGCTTTGGTTTGTCCGGACCGAACCCGGTGAGGTAGGTGGGTCCGGAGACCGACGCTGTGGGGCCGGGGCCTCGGACCTTCCGAGAGCCATGGGTAGTCGCCAAAATGTCATCGCGGACGCGTCAAGCTTTTCTAGTAAGTAGCATTGTTCATTACTCGAGTGGTATCGTGAATTATAGTCATTCCTGGCATAAAATGCCCGTTCTCCATTCCACAATGTCATTACTGCGTCCCCGTGTCCGCCATCAAATTGTTCAGTTGAAACCCTCAGGCCAGAACTCCTCAAGCCACTCGTAGGGCTCCTCGGGCTCGTAGACGTTGAGAACCTCGCCGTCAAACTCCGTGATGGCATCTCTGGTCTCGTTGTAGAGGGCGTACTTCTCGTCGGGGCCGGTTCCGACAGTGTACGGCACGGTCTGGACGTTGTTGGCAATCTCCTTATCGACGCCTCGCTCCATGTCCTTGATCTGCGAGTTCTTGATTCGGTACTCGTCGCCGTAGTTGGGGTTGATCTGATTCCGACCTGTTAGCTTGTGCATCATGGGTGGGTGCTCGAAAAGATAGCCGTGAACTTACAATTCCCAGTCTGATTCCGTTGACGGCAACGATGTTTTGCAAAGTCGCGTTCCTCTTGGCCTGGTTAAGGCAGTTGCCGCAGCTCTGGTACAGAGTCTTCGCGACAAATGTTAGCACACCGATGGGTCACCACCCAAGGAGCTGGTCTGGACTTACTCCGAAGTTCTCGGCGTAGAAGCCAGTGATGTTGTACTTGCCACCCAGGGAGTTATCTTGGAAGATCTGCAGTAATGTTAGCACGCCGTCCGTCGGTTGCCTACTATGCCGTTTCATCCATGAACTGGGGAGCAGAGCCGGCTTACCTTATCAGTCGCGTTGAGGGCACCACCTCCGATGACACGGAGCTGGGTGTTGAGGCCCTTGGATGTAAGAGCGTCTTCGCAGACGTCCTCCCACCAGACTGTTGTCGCAATGTCAGCACGCCGCATACAAGAAGAGCAAGGGTATCCATACCGTTCTCAACCCAAGCATCGCCCAAGGCGTGGATGCCCTCGGCCTGGTGCTTGCCGATGATGACGTTTCGGATGGTGGATCCGGGAAGCAGGTTGAAGACGGCATCGGCGTCGGTGCCCTCTACTCACAAGTAAGGATGTCAGCTTTGTCCCTTCAAGTCAGGGGGTGTCGCGCGGCGGTAGCTTACCGGCCTGCTCGTTGCAGCTGCCCTCCTCACGCTCGTAGCGCTTCATGCCTCCGTCAAAGACCTGGCCGGGCATGATGTACATGGCCGACTCGAGGACGACCGTCTCCTTGGCGACGGGGAACTTGGTCACCGGGAAGGGGAAGCGAGGAGGAGGGCGCTCTCCCAGGTCGCCCTGAGTGCTGTCGGCGGACCCTCCTGGGCCATCTCCGGTCTGGCGCCGTTCAATGGCAGCAGACTGAGCAAGGACAGGAAGGAGAGAGAGAAGAGAAGCGGCGGTGACCTTCATGTTTGCTGTTGGTGGTGGTCGACTGGACGCAGATACTGATCGGACAGGCTGGTGTAGGACGGTTCAACGAAAAGGTCCGTACTCAATTGACGAGCTATGTGCACTACGGGCCTTCCTCTCTCCTCTGGGATCATCGCAGGAGCATGTCTTCTTATATACTCGCAACCGCCAAAGCTCTGCTGCCATGGCCTTCGAGCTCATGAAGCTCTCGAAGCTATGTCACTTCTTGATTACGTAGCTAACATAGCTCCAATAGCGATGACCATTGTCCAAGCTTGCAGGCCACACACGGTAAGTAGTCCGAAAACTGGGAAACATGCAACGGAGAATTGACTTTGTGAGTTTCCGTGAATCACAACCCGCGGATGGTCGTGCAGGTCTCTTGGCAGAAGCTTGGCACCACAACCATAATCCCCCACCACCCCCGGCCGGTCGGTTGAAGCTCATCCCGACCCAGCGGCGCGACCCCGGACCCGCACACCCTCCCACCGCCTTTGCGGGGAGGAGAGAGGTGGGAATTTCCCCGGACGTGGTGTACTTGGCCAACTGAGATGCCTGTTGGGCCTCCATAGTGGTGGCTGGTGATCTTGCGGGGTAGAGGCTGGACTGACGCCGTTTGGAGATGTCGGCGGTGGCGACGGCTGACGAGCTTTTCATTTATCGTTGCCCGGGTACGACTACAATGGCCAGGATCGAATTCAATAAGAAATGGTATGACGCATCATCATGGATCATTGCGAGTGGGAAATCACTAGCTTCAGAGGTCACTTAAGCTGCATGTACCAGATTCACAGATCTTCTCCTACGCGTTTCAGAAGTGTATTGCTTCTAGGAAAGCTCCCACTAAAGCTTTACATCTCCTCGACTTCTGAATACTTGGTACATATAAATCTCTTCATCACACAGACCGAGTATGGAGTTCTGCCTAGCCCTTCTCTCCCAGCTTCCATGCAAGCCAGAAGGCGGGGTCCAGTCCAACGTGGCGTCGTGATGGGGTTTGCATGCTTGCCAAGTACCAACAGACCGTGCATGCATTCGTTTAGGCGGCACAGCCGCAAGGTCTGGGTCGCTTCATTCAGATGCCACCACTAGAGAAGAGGGCAGGATGCTTGGCAGCCTGCGGCTTGGCCGCCATTGGAACTAGTCCAGTATTTTGTTCAGCGATTCTGCGTGGAATGGGGTTTCGTTGTGTCTGTTTTTCAGTATTTGCTGACCACGCCATATCGGTCGGCAATCCCAGAATGACGACCGGCGGTTGTTAATGAATTTCCTCCAATGAAGGCGGTGGAGTCCCCCGGCAAAGCGTCCTGTCATGTTGCGGCCTGGGCAAAGGCCGGTCATGGTGCGGACGGTAAAACCAATGGGCCGCGACTGTGACAGTGTGACCGTGATGCTTGTCTCACGATCCCACGAGCCCCTCGTGGTGCTGTTATAGCCTTCATATCATGAATGTAGTACATGTCCGTATGGTGTTCTGAGACAGTCTCTAGAAGTCTATGTTGACTGGAAAGGTCAACACAAAATGAAGGATTTCTTCGTTCCAAGGTCTATCCAAGTTTAAAGTTAGTATCTGATGCGAGATCTGAATTGAAAAACTCATTAAACATCAGAAATTCATGCACATTCCCCCAAAAGGTTTGAAACAGTATCGCAGATTGGATGCTGCCAAGAATCTGCGATGCTACTCATGAACACGCGAGCCATTGTAGTGGTTCCGACTCTCCGGGATCGTCAGGGACGCAGCTGTGAGATCCGAGACACACTCGCATGAACGCACCCTTCCCTGTTGAGAGGTGAATCTTCCTTCAAGTGAGCTTCTCCAATCGTTCACGCCGCTGACGTGGGCCTTGTGGCGAGCTTCTCAGGGTCTTGTACCATGTATGCGGGTTACATCGTCCCTTCTTTCGTTCGAAAGATTCCTGGTACGTAGTGATGATGTGACCCGGAAGACTTCACAAACGGTATATCCATGGGGCACTCACGTGGGAAAGGTCAAGAGTCAAGCATAGTGAACCCTGAATCGTATGAAGAGGACGTCCTGAGACCTGGCAAGCAGCTGTCGCGGTCTGAGTCCTGCCCGCTAATCTCGAACAGGTGTAATGGCTTTGGTGTTCGGCGTGTTTCTATACCCAGGTTCTAGAATGTTGTCACTTAACAACTTGAGCTCCAGTAGACTCTTCCTGTCAAACCTTGAGCAGGCATTGAGAATCCATGCAGGCCGGACGCAGGTAATGCATTCGATGTAGGGGGCCATCTAGTTGCAGATAGTACACTGGTCAAGATTACCCCACATTGGAAGACACCTCGGAGGCTTTAGTTCGCAAGGGAAGAAGTGAAATCTCCAGTGTGCTCCGACGTGAACGCCCATTTTGAATGACCCGATTTCCGCCGAAGCTTCCGGAACATTACTTTCTATCACTCGGAACCGCAAACATGATAAGTTCATTCAAAATGGCTAGCGCTTCCCTGTCAGAGGCAGTGCTTGTTTCTATTCCGGACCATCATAGCGCTTTGGTGAAGGGCGTGGACCTCGACACCGGAAATGTGGGGCCGGCCGGGTGGGGCCAGTATGACTGCACCGAGCCCCATCGCGGACTACGAGCTTTTGTTGCCAGGCAGGGATGGAACTTGCTCATCTGCGATAACCTGCTTGACTGGAATGGTATTAGCCGTCTTTCTCAGACATTTTCCCAGCTTGAGTTTATCACTGCCTTGTCCCCCGCTAAGAACGGACGAGGGGCATGGCATGGCATCATTCGGGCACGTCCCCCGGTTCGGGACCGAGGCGTTCACCGAGAATCAAGGCTAAGCCAACAACGGTCCCGCTGCTAGACAGCTGGCAACGATAATCGCACGATCAACGAGAAGACCCCGTTCATTCGGGCCAATCGCGGCGTGGTCGGTCTCCATTAGAGACCGGCCGCCGCGGGCGCTAATAATTAAGCCGCCTCCAGCGCCTCCACGTGCATCCCTTTCGGAGCCACGAAATTGACCGACCGGGAGAACCGGTCGAATCTTTTCTTAAAGATTGGCCAAAAGTTCCATCATCTCAATCCCCATTTGTAGTTTGTGCCATACAACTTCCACGCCGCGATTTAGCAGGCAGTCGAAACATCAATGCCGTGCAGAAAACGAAGTTCACGACGATTCGAGACCATGACTGAGACGAGAATAACAAGAGGACACTCCTGTGTCCCCTGCCAGAACCGCAAGATCAGATGCAACGGCCATGCCCCATGTACATACTGCATCAAGACCGGAAAAGAGTGCATACGGCCCCAACGTGGCACGTCCGGCCGGCCGGCCCCTCCGCAATCGAACCTCCCAGTTAGTGGCCAAGTCGTTGGAAGTGGTGAAGACCGTCGCTACGTGGAAGAGTATGTTCCCGAAAACCGTCAATTACGGACTTCATCATCTAAACTTTACTACAGCAACAAGCTGTGGACAAGTCTCGGCCGCGAAGTAAGCACCTGTCGTGTGTGATTCAAGACATGGCCAGCTGACCCGTTACGACAGCTCGACCAGAAGAATACTTCAGAAGAAGGCTTCAGCTCGTCGAAAGAAAGGCAGCCGCCGGCTCCCATCAATCTCATCTTTGGTCACCAAGGGCTGGACACCACAGCTATGCTGCACCCCTCGGCTGTTCAGACTTTCAGACTATGGCAGGTCTTTCTCAGCAACGTTCACCCTCTCACCAAGATTATTCACGGACCATCGATGCAAGAGGAGATCCTGAAGGCCCTCCCAGATCCTTCTGGGATGGATGCCTCCATGGAAGCTCTCCTTTTCTCGGTCTATCTGATCGCCGTGGTATCCTTGACCGAAGAAGAGTGTCACTCGCTGCTTGACGAGTCGAGGGAAAAGCACTTGGCCAGATACCGCTACGCCACCGAGGCGGCATTGAGTCGTGTGGACTTCCTCAGATCCACCGACCTGAGGGTCCTGCAAGCGTTCACATTATATCTTGTAAGTTGAACCGCCCGTGGCACTCAGTCAAACAGACCGTTGAAGCATGGTCTAACGTCTGGTAGCTGTCCCTTCGCTACCTATGCGACAACGATATCCTATGGCTGCTGACCGGCCTAGCCACGCGCATGGGACAGCGCATGGGCCTACATCGCGAAAGCTCCCTGAAAGGGCTAAGCCCTTTCGAGGCAGAGATGCGCCGCCGAGTGTGGTGGCAGATCACCATCTTAGACGGCCGAGCTGCGCAGGTCACGGGCGCGTCGATGAACCCATCGGCGTATCTCTTGGGCGACACCAAGCAGCCTGCGAATGTCAACGACGGAGATCTCGTGCCTTCCATGAGTGGCCCCCCTTCATCGTCCGCTGTAACGACTGAGATGGTCTTCTGCTCTGTTCGAATAGAGATCGGCACCTGGATGATGCAAAACAAGATACTTCCCGGGTTCTCGACGTCAAGAGAAGGGACTGCAAAGTTTTTCAAGGCCATTGATGAGTTGGAGAAAATGCTGGAGCAGAAGTACCTCAATAATATCGACGACGACATACCTCTGAACCGTCTGACGATTGGCCTTGCCAGGTCCGCAATCTGCCAGCTGCAATTGTCCGTCTGTCATCCGATGCATCGGGCAGAGAGGAACAACACCCCGAGCGTGGAGGAGGTCGATATGCTGTTCAGCAACAGCCTCGAAATAGTTCGCTACGACATCATCGCTCATACCACTCCACCTCTCAGCAGCTTCTTATGGCATGTTTCGAATTTCTTCCCCTTCGAAGCCTTCGTCCTTCTGATCAGCACTCTTGCTGATCGACCAGGGAATCCAGCGGCTGGTACGGCATGGGATACGATCAATCAGGTTTACGAGCACCACCCATCCTTTATATCGGGTCCCAGCCAAGCTTTGTACTGGGCATTGGGCAATTTGACCTTGAACGCCTGGGAGAAGGCCATCGCCAGCGCGAGAAGGTCCGAGTCATTTCTACCTGCGGAGCCACCTTGCCTTTTAAGACTGCGTGCCAAACGAGACGGCCCAGTTGCTCGAGAAGTGCGAAACGACCAACGTGGTGGCCCCCTTCCACAATTCTCGCCGAGTCAGCTTGTGAGGGAACAAAATATCCCTGGAACAGATGTCTCGGATGTTTGGGGCCAAGTTCAAGCAGGGGACTCGAGAACTCTCTACTCGTCCCCGGAAGATGCAGCCATGGGCAATGCTGTGGATGTAGGTATGGACTGGGAATTCTGGAAGCTCTTGTTGGAAGAGAACACTGCGGCTGTAAGTAACGGATGAAGTGTGAATCCAAGGCATATCTGTACGGACTTGCGGTAGCTTCGACTCCAAATGCGCGCCATTGTGAACGCAAACGCCTCACGGTTTTCGAATCTGTCGCGCAGCGAGGTACGAGTGGCGTAGAAGTGAGCTCAATACGGTTTGCCTGTTCAATTCTACGACAGATAGGGGCGAATGCAGAAGCAGTACGGCTGAGCGAAGTTGCTTATTTAACACATCGCGTCGCTCCTTGCCCTCCGCTTCGCTCCGGGAAGGGGACTATTATTTCACACCCCCAAGATGGATATCCCACACCCCACAAGCAGCAGTAACGACAACGACGACAACGACGACAACGGACGACGACGACGGACGACAACAACGACAACGGACGATAAAAACAATAACGAGCAATAGTAAGAATAATATACTAAAAGTAAATAGTTAGTAGTATGTTAAAATAGTTAGACGGGGTGTGGGATATCTATCTTGGGGGTGTGAAATAATAGTCCCCTCTGGGAAAGGAGCTGCCGCTCCGGAAGATAACTCGTCTCGTTTCGTGATCTATCGACGACTTTAGGTTATCATGACAAGTCCCACGCTACCCTCTTGCTTCTTTGGTGCAATGCAATCAGAGCCTAGTTCTCAGAAGCCCAGAGTGTCTATGCGTGATAGTGTGCACACCTTGGGATTATCCACGTCTTGGGCCAATCATCATCTCCATCAGGGCCAACGCCGGCCCAAAGTCCACGTTAAACGACCAACAAATCAGATGCGCGAGAGCGTGGAAATACGTCAGCGACTGGCACCCTGGTTCTCATGCAGGCACACAGCATAGCCCCGCAAGAGTCAGGCTGCTTATCAGGCTGGGCCAGTCTTGATAGAAACATCAACCTCTTCGTGTCGGCGCCTAAGCTGCCTACCAACTGACCTCGACATCGGCCGAAACCTGAGGACACGTCCGCCGTTGTATGTCACCAGAACGCCCAACCGAAGAGACTTCCCAAGTCGTGCGCCTTGAGCAGCCGCTCATAAGCGCGTGCCACCAGCAGCGATGGACCCCGTCACGGCCATCGTATTGGCATCCGGCATTCTCGCCTTCGTTGAAATCTCCGCCAAGGTTATATCTGGCACCCTGGAAGTGGCCAGATCCGGAAGCTTGGCGGAGAACGCACACGTGGGCGCTATCGTTGACGACCTCCAACAAGCCGCTGGCGAGCTAAAGGGACGGCTGCCAGATCACTCTCGGCACGCAGAGTCTCTGAACAGCCTTGCGTCAGAGTGTCGGAGTGTTGCCGATGAGCTTCAGGGGCTGCTGCAAAAGCTGAAAGTCGAGTGCGGAAGTTCGAAATGGAAGCCCATCAACGTTACCATTCGCTCGATGCGAAAGGGAGGGAACGTCGCGCAGCTCGAGGGAAGACTCGAAAAGTGTCGCTCACAGATCTTGTTGCGCTTGATGATGATTTTGAAGTAAGTAAAGAAACTGTCAACCTCCCATTGAAACTACCTAGGCTCTAACAGATTGATAGCGAGAGGCAGACGACGGTCCAGGTGCAACTGTCCGGCATGGAGTCTCAGTCAGCTTCACGATCTGCGAATATTGTCCATCAGCTCGACGGGCTGCGTCATGATATTCTCTCAGCTATGGAGAACCAAAAGAATAATCACGAGCAGATTGAAGCAACTTCAGATGATTCGGACCAAGCTATACTCCTTGGAAAGCTTAGCACGTCGGTCAATGCTTTGCTCGACGGATCACTAGGGCCATCCCCCGACGTACGGGTCCTGAAACAGTTGTACTTTCCTACTGTTTACTCACGCGAAGACACTATGGAAACTGCTACCGAGAGCACCTTTCGATGGATCTTAGAGGAAGGGTTCGATGAGACCTTCGGAGAAGACGATCTGGGCTCAGGAGACGAGGAGGACGATGCCGCAAGCAACAATTCCGGGGATGACCATGATGCACACTCGGAGAACAACTTAGAGGAGAAGCCCGCAAAAAGTGAGACCGAAGAGGAGATTCGAAAGAGAACTGCCAAGGAAAACCGAGTCCAAGCCAGGGCCAGGTTCACCACCTGGCTAGAGACAACGGAGTCTTCCACATCTCTGGGAAGCCAGGCTCAGGGAAGTCGACGCTGTGAAATTCGTTCATGGCCACTCCGAAACGATGAGAAGATTGAGAATATGGGCCGGAAATGACCAGCTGGTCTTCGTTCATTTCTTCTTTTTCAAAGCCGGGGGGAAGTTGCAGAAGTCTCTCGAGGGACTGCAGCGTTCAATCCTCTTTGAGACGTTGAAGCAATGCCCCGAACTGGTCGAGCAAGTATTCCCCGAGGCTTATAGTGCCTTTTCGAGGAATTCCGCCGCTTCGACAATCGACGAACTTTACTTTCGACCTCGCGAATTGAACCGAGCGATTAACAAGCTCGCATCAGTTCCAACAGCCATGGGCTATCGCATCTGCTTCTTTATCGACGGGCTAGACGAATATGAGGACGCCGACACCGATGAGCTGCACCACGAAAAGCTTGCTGAGCAAATCTGCTCGTGGGCCACCAACGACGACGTCAAAATTCTCGTCAGCTCGCGCCCTTACCGAGTATTTCAGGAGGCCTTTGTCGATGAACGTCGTATCAGGGTTCAAGATTTGACGGGCGGTGACGTTGCGCTTTTCGCCCGGAAGATGTTCGAGAAGGACAAAAACTTTGACCAAGTCCGCCCTTATTATCATCAACTGGTCGACAAGGTCGTCAGAGATTCTGCCGGCGTGTTCTTGTGGGCTCGTCTCACGATGAGATCGCTGATTATGGCCACTCGTCGAAATTGCTCTCAAGAGTTCCTGGAGCGGCAGTTGGACCAGACACCACGGAGCATCAGTGTACTCTACGCGCAACTACTGGCGTCGATCAACGCTGTTGACCGGGAGAAAGCGTACAAAATGCTTTTACTTGTCGCTCGAGCGAATGGCAGCGTTAGTGTCCTCGCCCATGCGTGGACGTGGATTAACTCGCTCGAAAACCCCGACTTTCCCATGTGTTCTAAACCGAGAGTGTACACCGATGAAGAGGCTGGAGTTATCCATAGGTCGATCCGACAAGAGCTGGAGGACAGTACAAAGGGACTGCTTGAGATAACGACCGATAACGACCCGACGATCAAGGATTGGCCGTTAACGACAGAAAAGGTGCAGTTTTTTCATCGTACTGTACTCGATTTTGTCCGCGAGAGCGACATCTTTCACCAAGTATCGGCAAGATATCCCAAGCTCGGCAATGAAGAAATGATCGTCCGCATGCTCTTAGCGGAGATGTGGTTCATCGAAGCACTGGAAGCACCATGCGACAGATCAGAAGCTCTGAACTATCATTTTCGCCGAATGCCACCCAGTCAAACCCGGGACAACTACTTGGACGCGTTTGAAAGAGTACTTTCTTCCGACAACGCTGTGAAGTGGGACGACTCCTTCAGAGTGAAATCGGTCTGCCCGGGTCGGTCCATATTTTGCTCTAGGCGAGAGGTGTCCTTCGTGAACTGGGCTGCCGCGATACTCGAAAGCCCAGAATACGTCATTCAAAAGCTCGAGCAAAAGCCTCACCTCGTCCGTTCCAGGGACAACATGTGTCTGGTTTTATCCGCTGCTTTCAGAGACCTGATAGAGGTGGGCGACCCGAGTTCCTACAGGCTGACGCCACTGTTTGAGATCGGAATCTCGCCGAATGAGAAGATCGGCCTCGAGGCCAGGGGCCATCCGAAGGGGATGGAAGGTCTTGCGCCAAAGACCTGCTGGGCGGTATTTTGCACGTTCTTTGCCATGAAAAATGTTGGCTGGAGAGGCCGTTCGAGGCGCATGCGGCTTTCGACACAGCTGGAGGACATTTTTTCAACTGGAGAAGTCGACAGCCACTGTGTCATTCTGCTGAGCACGTACGGAAACGGCTTGAAACACGATTATGACGACGAGGAGCCCCAAAGCGATCCGCCGGCTGTGACGCACTACATCTACCTCAGCGACCTGATCAGCCGACTCTCCAGCGACAACCATGATTCTATTACTCGGCTGGTTTCTGGCTCGAACTGGAGACCCTGGAAGTCTTGTAAGAGAATTTGGAACTACGCGTCCGGGCCCGAGAACGATCTGTCCGCGTTGGCATCGATCTATCCTGTATGTGACGACAAGCTTCTCTTCAGCGACACGACGCAGGTTGTGTCTCTTGTGTGGGAAAACGAGCAGGTAGAGAGAACGAACTTCCAGATCGCGATTTATTGAGCTATGTTTGGAGAACTATTAAGCCAGGGGAGTAGGTATATTTATGGATGAATACAGGTTTTCATTTCATCGGCTGTGGAAGGACGCTGCTCCAAGCTTCAGGCGGTTCGTGTAAATGTTCTATGAGATGGAATTGAATATACCAAACTAGGCTCTGTGGCTGACTTCTTTTGTCTGTAGTCGACCTTCCGCGCTGATTCTACCGTAGATGACAGAACAGCACATAGCAATAACTCCTGGATGTCCCGCCCGTGTTGCAGATACGACAGAACAAGTAGCCAACTGCATCATGGGCATGTTCACATCCGAAGTGCAAGCCAGACAATGTCGCGGCTGGGTTTGACTTCCTACCGCACTTTATCCACCTCAAATCACCTTCCTCTCACGAGTCACGGTTCCCCTCGACAGAAACCTCCCCTCAGCGGGCTTTCTCAAAGGCCGCTCGGCCGCCGGCAAAACGTCCGTCTTCACGTGAATCTTTGTCGGGACCCAAGCATTCCCGCCAAATCTGGGCCCGAAATCGGCTGCCGCCTTGGTCTTCAACGCAGCCGCGTAACTCTTCGGAGGCTTCGCCGAGACCTGAGGAGTAAACCTGGGCCACAAGTCGGCCACGTCCGCCTCCTCCGCCTCCACCGCCGCGGCAGCCTCTTGCGGCGTGGGGGGCTCGTCGGTGCACGAGGAGTCCTGCTCGGGGGGCGGCGGGCTGCTGACGTTGCTCGCCCACTCCAGGATCTCGAGAATGAATCGTTCCTCCGCCCAGCCGTTCCATGTCAGCGTGACCCATTGCCGGTCCTTCCGGAGGCCCATGTAGTCGTTCTCGACCCAGGGCTCGGCGAGGAAACTCTGGCGAGACCCATTCCAACTTGGCGAGATATTCTCGGTACTCCTTGCGGCTCATGGCGGGCGAGGGCTTGCTCGTCCCGGGCCGGGTCTCCTGGTGGTAAGTCTCCTCACCGGCTTCACGGAATCGATTGGTGGAAAACGCTGGGTTTCTCCTGCGTTGGCCGTTGTTTGTGTTTGGCTTTCGGCGTCTTGTCGTCGGTCTGTCGCTGACCGCGCGAAGGGCGTTGAGCGGCATGCGCTCCTCGTTGTCAGAGGTCTTGTTAAATGTGCGCTTCATTTTGTCTCTCAAGCCCATTCGCGAATGACCGGTGCAGATGCTTTTGATATTCCGGGGGGGCCGGGTAGTGCCTAGGCTCTTGCGTGCGTCTGGAGTGTGAGGGCTTCGCAACTCGTATGAGTCTGAAATCCTGTTTGCGTCTGCTGCAGGTTACGGGGCACGGAATGGGGACATGAAACTCTTTTCGATGCGATGGTTTGACAGCTTTGGGAGACATTGTGAGATTTTCTCGGCGGCCGGGGAGCGGTTAAATATGATTTGATGGATGAGGCTGATTTTGGCTGCATTCACGGAGAAAGCGAAAAAAGCGAAAAAGTCATCTCCGGAGACACGCCACCCACGGGGTGAGCACACGAGAACAACAAGGTAGTTGAACATGAAGGCTTTGGTCAAAAAAAAAAAAGCTTTTTTTCTTTTCTTTTACTGAACAATACAAGGTTTTCTTTTCCGCGCTGGGTGCTGAATCGGCCCCAGAAAGTTCGTCAAGTCATGAAATGCACCCCGATAGCATCGAAAATCACTGTCCCTCGACCTCCTTGACGACCCTCTTGGCCGTCTCGTCCAGGCTCTCCTCCGAGAGACCAATCTTGCTCAAATCAGTAAGCTTGGCGCTGTAGTCGCCGCCCCAGCCCTCGCGCATGTGGTTGACGTAGAAGGCGACGAGGCCGGCGAAGTGGTTGCCGTTCTTCGCGTCCTCCTCGGCCCTGGCGACGACCTCGGCGGCGTCGACCGTCTCGATCTTCCAGTCCGCGTCGGTGGTGCCCGTGGCGCGCTGGATGCTGCCGAGCATGTCGTGCTGGCTGACGTAGAAGGACTTGAGGTAGAAGGGCTTGTTGCGGTACTTTTCGAGCTCGGCGTCCGGCAGGCTCAGGACGCCGGCGGTGCCCTTGCCCGTGGTGGGCAGGTTGGTGGTGATGAACTTTGTGCGGCCGCCGTCGTAGAGCCTGGCGGTGCGGTTCTTGATGTCGATGCCCCAGAGGCCCTTGGCCATGGACCAGTCGAACCAGGGGTTGTTGACGATGGCGATCCAGCTGGCGCCGGCCTCCTCGACGGCCTTGCGGGGGGCGACCTTGTGCTGCAGGATGGGGCTGGTCTCGAAGGTCTTGGTAGGGGCGGTGTCGGAGCCGAACTCGGTCGGGAGGATCCACTTGACGCCGGCCTTGCCCGCGGCGCGGATCAGGGGTCCCTGGGCGGTGCCGGCGCTGCTCAAGCCGAGGGCGAGGACTACGACGTCCTGGCCCTTGAAGGCGTCGACGAGGAAAGACTCGTCCTCGTAGCTGCCCTTCTTGACGATGACGCCCTCGGGGAAGGTGGCGGAGGACTCGGTGCGGGTGACGGCGGTGACGGTGTGGATGCCCTTCTCGAGGAGGGCGTTGAGGGTCAGGCCACCAACGTTACCGCTGGCGCCGACGATGGCAATCTTGCGTCCTTGCTGGGCAGACATTTTGATGAGATGGTGGTGTGAAATGGTTGTTTCAGTTGATGAGTTGTTGAAGTTGGGAGATGGAGATGCGGAAGTGTGGTTGAGTTATTGTAAAGCGTGATGATATGAGATGAATTATCGACACTAATCGGAGGAATTCGACCTCTTTTAATGTTCTCCAAGTACGAAAACGTTCTTTCCAGAATCCGAACATTTCGGAAAGTCCCATACTAAGACGGACGATATTAGTTCCAGCGAATTTGCCTCCGATCCAGCGGATCGCGTCAGCGGAGAGAAGGGGAAACAACCGTGCCCGCTTACTACCGACGCAGGACACAGCGGCTACCTGTCCGCTGAAGGTCCGCTGTAGGGCTGCTGCCGGAACAGTACGATAGCGCCAATGAAACTGACAAATGAGGTGGGACGCGAATTTCTAAGCTCCCGGATGCCGGCCGCAGGATCCCCACTAATTCCCCAATGTGCGGGGGTCTCGATGGTCGGCCCGGAGGTAAAACATGCCTCTTTTGAGCCCTGGAGGCATTTTGCGGTGGAAATCACTTTGATCAGTATAAGCCGCCGGATTTTATCTCTTGCCGCTTTGGAAATCCATGGCATTTTGGTTCCCGCCCGTTCTAGAACGTACCAAAATGCTTATTCTGCATATACTTTCGTACCTGATTGCCCGGAGCGAGCCTGCAGATCTCCGGTTTACAGCTTATTGCAGAAGGAATCGCGTGGAATACATCCGGAAGGATGCAACCACTCTCGTGATCTCGTCTCGACTCCTTTCTGGAAGATATTACATGACTCATCATATCCGGGCTTCTAAAAGGCCCAATTCGGCCAAGTAGGTACTTGCTTTATCCTTTCACGAGATTCATGGTCCGAAGGCCATCCAAATACCTCCATAGCCACCTACTAATACCACCAGATGGTATCCGATGCTGCCTACCTACCAGACACCATCTGTTGACAAGCGTCGGCAGCTGGGTGGGCGCCCGTTAACACGGAAGCATTTTGAGTCCGGGCCAAGCACGTCCTAAGCTCCGGTACGTATCTTCTTTCACAACCTTCACCAACAGGACGCAGGTACGTACCTGGCGGCAACCATCAAGGGTCTCGGTGTATTGAATCGATCAGGGTGAAGTCATTGCAAGACAGATACACCATGTCCCCCTTGCATTCTAAGAATAATCGGAATCTTACCTGCCTATGTGATTTCACACTTTCCCATCCTCAAGTGCATGGCTCTCTCGGTGTTGTTCCAAAGCCCGCTTCCCAGCAGCGTCATCTTCGACTCATGTTAACTCTATTCCCAAGGGGACTATTCACATCTCCTCTAGTTATTCTAACCTGCTACTATTTAATTTTAGTATGATATTCTTACTGTCGCTCGTCATCGTCGTTATCGTCCGTCATCTTTGTCGTCCGTAGTCGTCGTCGTCGTCGTTACTGCTGCTTGTGGGGTTTGGGATATTCATCTTGGGGGTGTAAAATAATAGTCCCCATTCCCAATCGGGTAGCGAATCTCTGATTGGTCAACAGGCTGTTTCTTAGCTGACAAGACTCATGCGGGATGCAGCATTGGCGTCCAATCGCGGTCACCTTCGCTGAGCGCTGGACGGTGATAGACGGGGGTGCGGAGTTTGCGTGCTTCTCGAGAACCCGAGAATGAAGAATGGCATTTGTCTTACTGCATAACGATGTAGTTTGAGAAATCCTTAAAAAGGGTGGACGATGCCGGCCTCTGCTGTTAATTCTTTTTTTCTTGTATCAACACATCACACAGAAATCACTTGAATATCTCACCAAGACTTCACATTCATCCAGAAAATGTCATTCTTAGAGTTCGTGCAGGCCCAGCGCCAAGATCTGCCGATCGTCCCCACCCCGGAGACCGTCACCGGCCGCACCTACATCATCACCGGCTCCAACGGCGGCATCGGCTTCGAGGCCGTCAAGCACCTCGTCAACCTCGGAGCGTCCCGCGTCATCATGGCGGTCCGATCAGTATCCAAGGGAAACGAAGCAAAGAGCCGTATCGACTCCACCACTGCCCACCTCGAAGCCCTCGAGGTCTGGCATCTCGACATGGCATCGTACGCCTCCATCCGCGCCTTCGCCAAGAAAGCGGCAACCGATCTCGACCGCGTCGACGTCCTGGTCGAGAACGCGACGGCCGGCCTCGACACGTGGACGACATCCGAGGGTGTGGAGACCTCGATTACCGTCAATGTCATCGGCACGGTGCTCCTGGCGCTGCTCATGCTCCCCAAGATGAGGGAGACGGCTGCGAGGACAGGGACCAACCCGCACATCGTCGTCGTGACTTCAGGGATGGGGTTTGACCAGAGGAGCTTCACGGAAACGTACGCCGATGACGACGACATCTTTGGCGTCCTCAACGTAGCGGGCAAAACGCCCATCCACGATAGGTACCTTACCATAGGCCTTCCCGACTGCCGGGAAACACTCCTTACTGACCTTGAACCAGATATTCCCTGTCCAAGTTGCTCCAAATCTTCGTCATCCGCCAACTAGCCTCACTCATTCCGGCATCGCGTACAGGAGTCGTCTTGAACCTGCTCAGCCCGGGTCTGTGCAATACCGGCCTCGCGCGTCATACCCGGTTGGCCTTCCGCATCCAAAATTTTTTCTTGAACGCGGCTCTGGGCAGGACGCCGGAGATGGGCAGTCGGACGATATTGCATGCTCTTACGGCGGGGAGAGACAGCCATGGTGAATTCATCTCGGACTGCGAGATCAAAGAGTGAGTTCCTTTCCGATTCAATCACACAAAATTTGTTGCATTACTGACCACTGAGTAGTCATTGGGTACCAGAATATGTTAAAAATGCGGGTGGTCAGAGATTTCAGGAGCGGATTTGGAATCAGCTGGTAACGCAACTGGAGAGGATCGAACCAGGCTCCGTTGAAGGTGTCATACGAGATTGATAGCTTGTGCGTTATTTTTCTGTCAGGCTAGAATTTTTAAAATGCCCCTGCCGTTCTGTTTGGCTGTTCTTGTGCATCGTAACATATCCCCTCTGTTCTTGCCTTATGGTCAAAGCATCGTGGAGCTCTCTTACAACTTGACGCCTTACAGCCTCGGGGAAGTATCATCGTTGTGACTTTGTCCATAACGTCTCCCCCTTTGCGTTGTGAATAGCGTCAATCCAGGGGAATCTCAGCAGTTCCACACGCGCGCTCTCCCAGTCACGCAAACCCATACGCTGTCCCAGCTCAGATATCATCGGAAGCAGCCATACGTGCTCCTCGACTTCGAACACCGAGATCCCTCCGAGAATCAGCAGCCAAAAACTCGCCGATGGCGGAAACTCTGGATCAAACTCAACACCGAAGAGCGCCTGCTTCAGCCGCCGAGAGAGCAAATCGTATCGCAGGTGTCGCTGACGTCCAAACTGGAGCAAGAGGCTCGACGCGAACGCCACGAGGCCGGTGTAACAAGCCTCCTGCTCGACGACGTTGAGAAGATGCCCTTCCAAGTGTTGGAAGCGAAGGAGGCGGTAGCAGACCGATATGACCATGGCCTGGAAATCGTGGGGCGCAACTTTAGACCCCTTCTCAGCCTGTCTGAGTGTTTCTGCGAAGGATTCGACGTTGCCGACAAGTTGGCGGGTTGCGTAAGGTGCGTTTTCAAAGATTTCTAGCAAAGGACCCGTAATCCTGTCATGGGTAGGTGACTCGTCCGAGATGACTTCTACCGGCCATCCATCGTAATAGTATAGAGGCTGACAGCCCGTATGCAGTGCGAATTGGAGATCGCCCCTGGGAAGACCATGTCAGTACCGCAGGGCTCTCACACCGTGATGCATGATGCTTACCTGTATATCTTCTGAGCCATGTCAGGGTAGTCCGCAAACACCTTAATACCCCCTCTAAGCTCGATCATCCGGTCGAGGCCGTGTACGTGCATTCTGTACTTGTCCGTGTCGCCCAGGAGCGACTCCTGAACAACGAACATGCAGGCGAGTGCTATCGAGAGGTCCGACACGGCCTCCTCTCCGGACAGTCGCTGGTTCAACATGGCACAAGCCTGAGTCGTGTGCATCAGTGCCTGGGTCGATTCCCGCCGAGTCTGTTGGAAGAAGTCGAGAGCTGTTGCCGTCATTGACAATGCGATGTGAAAGACGGCTGGATTTCAGTGCCTGCCAGCCGTAACGAGCTCTCATCTGAGACTTACAGGACTTCTCGTTCAGCAAGAACTCGAACCACATTGACTTCATCGGATCGGTCGACTGGCACAGCTCGGGTGGGTATATGGCATCCGCCACGATATGGAAGTCTAAGTTGGAGACTGTTAGCTACTGCTGGCTCTGCAGGATCGAGAATACATACACTGATTGAAAAGAAGCCTGGTGTGCGGCGACATCTCAATTCCTGGTGCGATGATGGAGAAATCGCTTCCGGCTAGGCGGCGCATGGCACTAATCACACCATCTGGAGGGGTTCGTCGGCTGTCTTCTGGCTTGTCTTCCGTCGAATGCTTCGAATTCTTCTGAGAGCGCGACCGCGGCGGGAGTACTCGTCCCGCATTCTTGCCCTTCATAACATGGCTGCGGACCGCTCTGCGCTTGCCCGCGCTGGTGTCGCCCTGCTCCACGAAATGAAATCGCATGTTCGAACTGCTCACAGTCCGGGATTGGGAGCTCCGAAGAAGCCGTGGGAATGGCGATACTTGGGCTTTGCGGGGTTCAGAGACTGTTTGGAGAGGCCAGCAAGACTGATGACGCCTAGTTAGAATAAGGAAATAAGCCGCTGATCCCAACGTGCGGAGGTGATTCACTATGAACCACCTGCCCAGACTTTGCCGCTTGGTAGTTTGTGCATCCTTCCGCCGTGCAAGGGTCTTATCTCTCGGCGCCCCAACTGGCAGTTTCCAACTGAAGTCCCTTCAGGAGAGCCAACAAACAGAGCGGTGAACCTACCAGCTGCCAGCAAAGGCATATCACTTGGTATTTCGAAATATTCATATGCTGATGAATTATGCTGATTTAATTGCTGGCTGACCCCGGTCGCGTTAAGCCTGAGGGAGAACCACGCACAGGTAGGTGTACGTCCGAAAGCCTTGCTGAGCCAGATGCATCGGAACTCTTTCGCGTATCAAGCTAGCCTTGCTCTAGTTTTGCTATGCAGCTTCTAGATCAACTTTAGTGAACCTGTGTTTCTTTTGCCGCGTTGTTTTTACGACATAACAAGCCTAACGCTTTTATTACTTTCTTGATTAATGATGGACTGCCGCAGTAGGGGCAACCCCATTCGAGCTTGAGAGCTTCCAGCTTTTCTTCGTACTCGACATATTGAAGGCTAGTTTTACGCATTCTCCAAGCCGTAGACTCCCTCCTTACCAAAGAACAACAAGACCGCCTGGCTACCTCTGACGTCAACCGCACCCTCGACCTTCTCAATGTCCATGTCGCCATCCGGCTGGCCGTTGGGGAATGATTGACCAGCCCAAGTCGACACCTTTTCGTCGCCAGTGTTCACGTACGGGGCGGTCATGCGCTTCGCATAGATGGGTTGTTCTTTGCCCTCATCGATGAGAGACGACACGTCGACGCTGACGGTAAAGTTCGAGGTTGAGTTGGCGTAGTAAGGCTTCAAGTTAACCAGAGCAACCTTGGAGATGGCGTCGTCAACGTAAAACGCGTAAGCGGCAAAGTTCTCCGAGTCCACGCCAGAAGGAGCGTCAAGAGCCCGAACGCGGGTGCCCTCGACGGCGAACGCCTCAGCCATGAACAGCTGCGCGATGAACGACGGCAAAGTACGAGCGGGGCCACGCTTGGAGCTGTCCCGCGGGTAGAGCATCGAGTACGTGCTGTACCCGGGGGTTCCGTTCTCGCCGGGTGTGTTGCTCTGATCGCGCGACTGGAGGGCGAGGGTGGCGCCCATGTGCAGGTGTGCAGCAGAAGCGTTGCGGGTGGCGTAGATGAGCTCGCTGTCGACGACCCAGAGGGCCTGGGCGAAAGTGTCGGTGACGTTGGGCTGGCCGGAGCAGGAGACGGAGTTGAACTCGCCTATGTTCCAGCTCCTGCCAACGTCGAGCGCCGCGCGGGCCGAGGGGTAGATCTCCTCGTCGCAGTAGCGCACCAGCTCCGTGTGGTTGAGGATGTTCTCGATGGTCGCCCTCGCGGCGCGAGCGGGGTCGCAGGTCGAGAAGGCATAGGAGTGGATCGAGTAGACGCCGACCTGGTGCTCCGAGTCCACGCCGGCCGGGATGAGCGCGATGGGTCGGACCTCGAGGCCCGAGTCGTCGGTGGTTGCGGACGATGCCCACCATCGCTCGCTCGTGAGGTCGATACCCGTCGCGTTGACTGCCTCGTCGATGTCGTGGGTGTACCCCTTCCACTGCTTCACGTAGGCCTCCGTGGAGAACTCCCAGCGAGAAGACTCGTAGTTGGTCGGTTCGTTGCCCAACTCAAAGTACGCGATCTTGTCGCCTTGGTATGTAGTGGACGCAACCGCCAGGTCCCTGGCGATCTCCAGACTCTCGTTTCCGAAGTTGAGCGTCGAGATGAACCGCGTGCCCTCGGGGAAGTTGTCCCAGCTCTTGTAGTAGCCCGGGCCAACTGTCGTCCGCCACACACCGCCTTCCTCGCTCGTTGTCCGGACTGAGTCCACGCCCTCGGGGTCGAAGATCATGCTGTCCATGGTGATGCCGCCAGGCCGGATAACAGGAAACCCGCCATGTTCGTGGATGCGGTCGAGGAGGCCGAACGTGAGGTTGTTCGGGGTGGTGGCGTTGCCGAAGAACTCGACCCAGAACGCAGGCTCAAACGAGAAGGAGGCGAACGAGTTGCTGTGAGGAATCGAGGCGCCGGCGGCTGTTTTGGGGCCGCTCAACTTGAAGGCTTCAATGTTCGACGAACTCGCCGCAGGGTATGCTTGTGCGGAGCAAGCCGCAAGCAGTGTCGTTGCTGCCCAGAGAAGACCCATGGTAAGTTTCGAGCTGGTTCGAGGACTGTGTTACCCTTTGATGAGGGATGCAGGTGATTAGGAGTCAACCAATGCTCGTCCATCCTTACCGTCGTGTCCTCTTATACAGTCTCGTTGCAGGACGGGAACACGGAGAAATCGTCACCGGTGGCGTGTCATTGACCTGATATTGCTATCGTGTCTTGGGTAACCAAGTTAATGGACTCATAATCCCCTCAAAACTCGCTTCTCCGACCAAGCGCGCCTATTAAAATTGTGGCAATGCGAGAGAATGGTAACCTCTGTTGATGATCGTTGCATTCTTGGATGGGACCAAGGCATTGACAGGTCAACCAAGCACACCGATTGGAGCGGATCTGTGGATGGAGGCAAAATCGCGGGGAAGCGGGGGTTGCTCACCCCAGCGACCCCAGATTGCGCGCGACGTCAGGGCGGGGATCGGGTGACTCGGAGCCGGAACCCAAGTCTGTCAGAAGTTTTCAACTTATTACGAACGGCAACAGTTGCCAAAATTTGTCCGTTAGGGACAAGTTCTTGTATCTGCTCTTCGCTACCCATGTGACCATTCGCTGCTGTAGTGAGGAGATTGCTTCTTATCTTTCAAGACGTCGAGTGGCCGACAAGACCAGCAGAAAGAAACCAGTGACGAGGAGGAAAACGTCGACATGGCGCAAGTTTCACTAAGCAAGATAAGTCGGCTCTGGATACCGAAAGAGTAAAACGAAAGGAGTCACCAATATGCCAGGCACTTATGTACTAGTTCAGAAATAGTCTCCATCAGAGCCGTAAATTTAGAACAGTTGTATTCGATTGTGTATTTAAGAACACCTTGACGAATCATACCACAGAGCTTTCTCCAACCCATGTGCAATACTAACTGGTATCGCCTCCTGCGATCTCGCCCACTTTGAAATTCATAATTGTTTCGCAAGCGAGCTTGACTATGAAAGGGGACCATTATTCCACACCCCCCAAGCTGAATATCCCACATCCCACAAGCAGCAGTAAGGACGATAACGGACGACGGCGACGACAACGATAAGGGACGAGGACGACGATGACGGACGACAGTAACAATCGTGTACAGAAAGTAAATAGTCGTAGGTTAGAATAGCTAGAGGGGATGTGAAATACTCAGCCTGGGGGTGTGAAATAATAGCTCCCCTATGAAACCATTGGTCCCACTTCATCGTCCTGTCGCATCTGGTGCTATACAGCGACTCCAGTTGTGCGTCCTGGCCACATTTGCGTGGCGCTGAGAGCTTGTTGCAGTGAGTCTATCCAAGCAATGATAGGACCCGCCGGTGGAGCATTTGACATGTCTTCCAACTGTGCGGGAAACATCTGTTGACAACATCCAAGGGGAAGCTTCCCACGACCACCACATGGACTCTCATTTGAGTCGGCAACAACAGGAACTATAAAGTTGAAACAGCGGCACTTTTAAGGTGGTTATTTTTCATTATCTTAATGCCGTACTATCGTTTACAGTTTCCTAAACCAGCTCTTCATTCTTACGCAGCCACACTAAGCGGGAGCCGCCATCCATGTTATATATTGGGTGGTTGCAGAAAGAGATGCAATATTCTTCACTGATTATTGATCGCCAAGGCAGAAGGTGTAATAATTTACCTACTTTTGTAGATTCGTCCAAAGCCCCAATATTTCTCGGGCTGAGACACAATCCGAAATCTCGGGAACCTGAGCCGAAAACCAGGATCGCCGGCCTTCTTCTCGGAATTCCCCCGCACAAGCAGCACGGCATATCCAGCCACAGCGCGCCAGAGATAAGACGCTAATGAAGGGGTTACCCCAACAAGGAATCGCTGACACGACACGTCTGACCTCGGTATACGATCTCGTTGGTCGGTCGACGCAAGGGGGCGCGGCTTGCCACGGCCTTTCGGTGACATCTCGAATGCAGGACGTAGCGCGGTCGGATCTTGATAAGAGCAATGCGGGGAAAGCTGCTGCACGATCCACACCCTCAATCCTCCCTCCAACACATACCTCGCCGATATCAACTGTCTTCTCCAAGCTCAGATTGGTGTTCTAATCGCCGTCTTGTTTCCGTCGTTGCTACCCTTAGATAGGCTACGCAGCCGAGAACGACCTCATTAAAACCGTTCAGCCCCGGCAACGAAACCCGACCTCACCGATCCTCCTTGCTATTCACAGACACCAAATCACGACTAGGTGCTTATCATTGACTAGCCATTCTCATCGACAGCTTTGACAACTCTGATTAGACTCCTAGCTAACCGATTATGGCGACCATTGTCGAGAAACGCAACGGCCAGACCATCTACCGGTCACCCAACACCATCGACATCCCCTCGGTAGACCTATTGACATTCCTGTTCGGTATGTGGTACCAGGACATAATACTTCCTCTTGCCTCATTCAGCATCGTCTGATCGGTAATTCTAACCGACCCGGCAGACTCGCCAAATGAGAGACTCAAGGGTGACACAGTGCTCCACGCCGAGGCCGCAGATCCCTCAAAGTTCATCACCAGAGACCGCTTGGTCACCTGCCTCAAGCAGCTGTCACACACCCTGCGACACCGATATGGAATCAAGAGAGGAGATGCCGTGCAGGTAGTCTTCACCGGGCATTACATGGCCCCCGTCGTGTTCCACGGCATCATGGGCGCCGGTGGCTCGGTCGCCGCCTCGACGCCGTCATCTTCATCCCCGGAGATCGCCCGCCAGATCAAGCTCACCGAGAGCAAGATGATAATCTGCAGTCCGGACCTCAAGGCCCTGGCGGCCGCCGGCGGCTCCGCGGCCGGGCTCTCCGACGACCGCATCCTGTACATCGGCGACAGCCACGAGTTCCAGCTCTTCGAGGCCAAGACCGAGAAGCAGGTGCCGCTGTCGAAGGAAGGGATGGAGTGGGAGCGCGTCACGGACCGAGAGACCCTCGAGAACACAGTCGGATGCTACATCTACAGCAGCGGCACGACCGGCGTGCCGAAAGCGGTCAAGATCTCGCACACCAACATGATCGCCCAGACACTGCTCATCTCGACCCCGACGATCGAGTACTACAAGACGCACCCCAAGATTCCCTTCATCACGCTGGCGCACCTGCCCGCGGCGCACGTCTCGGGCCTGCAGGCCTACATCATGAACCAGACGTACATGGGCGGCGTGGTGTACTGGATGAAGAAGTTCGAGTTCGGCAAGTTCCTCGAGTACAGCAAGAAGTACAAGGTCACGTCCTTCTTCAGCGTGCCGCCCATCTACCTCATGATCGCAAAGTCGCCGCTCGTCACGGACCAGTTCGACCACGTGCAGTACGCGCTCACGGGGGCGGCGGCGCTGGGCAGGGACACCCAAGCAGCGGCGCAGAAGAAGCTGGGCAAGGGCAAGGGCATCCTCGGGCAGACGTGGGGCCTCAGCGAGACCACGGGCGGCTTCACGATCCTCCCGCGGCATCTCAACGACGACACGGGCAGTGTTTCGATGATTGTGGCCAACTGCGAGGCGCGGCTCGTGGACGAGGACGGCAAGGACGTGGAGGTGGGCGAGGCGGGCGAGATGTGGTGCCGCGGCCCCATCGTCACGAAGGGGTACTACAAGAATGACCAGGCGAACAAGGAGGCTTTCGTGGACGGCTGGTTCTGCACCGGCGACAGGCTTTCGTTCAAGGACGGCAAGTTCTATTTCGTTGATAGGAAGAAGGTTCGTACGATTCGTTTCCGCAGGCTGGTGTCTCGTCGACTGACAACTCGCAGGAGCTCATCAAGTACAAGGGGTTCCAAGTAGCTCCGGCCGAGCTTGAGGCCCTTCTCGTCACGCACCCGAAGATCCAAGACGCGGCGGTGATTGGTATCGATGGAGAGGGCACAGAGCTCCCGAGGTGAGAGCCATCGTTTCGGAATGATGGTAACAGAACGCTGACATTTTCGAACAGAGCCTACGTAGTTGCCGACAAGAAGCTAATATCGGCGGACGAGATCGCGCAGTGGGTCGCCGTACAGGTTGCCAGCTACAAGAAGCTGCGAGGCGGTGTGATTTTCATCGACGCCATCCCCAAGAGCCCGTCAGGCAAGCTGCTCCGGAAGGAGTTGCGAGCTCTCGTTAAGAGGGAGACGTCTGCCAAGCTGTGAAGAGCCTGGGTTCCAGCCAACTCTATATAGTCCGACCGTCTCGCAATAGATCGGATATCTTCCAATCATGATGACTGCAGGCAAAAGCACTGACCTGACAGCCAAGACACGTTCTACGGAACTCGGGACAAAGACCCTGCACACCAGCCGCAACCCTTGTCCGGAGACCTCTGTAAAACGGTTTCCAGGGCCGACATCCTTATCTGCTCGGGCGTGGCACATCCCGGGCATAAGGCAACGCTTTAGCCCTATCGAGCGGGTGCAGAAGCATACCCCTGGCTAGGTCGAGATGGTACGGGGCCGCGTTCTTGGCGGGTTGGAGGCAGCAGTTTAAGGGATTCATTCGAGATATATGATTTTTCATCATTTGAACGACGGGTTTCTCTTCCGAGCGCGGGGAAAATGCGCCGCAAGTGCTGCAGAATAGAATGGATTCATCTAAAGACTGATACGGAATCGCGGCCGTAGACTTCGCCCACGGAAGAGCTCGTCGTCAAGGCACCACAGAAATTTAAGCATGATGATGTGGGGACGGGTTCAGCTCATTTCCTTGACCCCTACCGAGAACCGTTCAGCGATTCCCATTGGGGTGTTGGGTCATGGGAGAAAACGTTGAATGTCACGACGAGAAGTTGCGCTAGCCGCATTTCAACTCAAGTCTCCGTTCGGCGGATGAATATAACCTCGTGTGCCCGCCCACAGGCGCTGCGAGTGACGCAGCAACGAGTTCTCCCGCAACCCAGTTCACCGCGCCGCTACAATGCTGCACAATGCCGGCGCCGCCCGTAGGCTGCTCGTTCTCTCTTTAGCAATAGCCAGAAGTAAGTCGGACTTCTAACCTTCAATTTCATGCACCTGTACGAGACAAGAGTTAACCGCCCACGTCTTACTCAGGGGTCCTTGGACAATCATGCAACGGCTTCAACATCACCTCGGACGAATCGGCCGAAGCGGCGCGACGGTGCCCCGATATCAACGGCGACGTCATGATCTTCCCTGACAACATCACGGACGTTAATCTCGATGGCGTCGAGAACATAAACGGTTCATTGTCGGTGCACGTCGGCTGTCAATGGTGGTGGACGGACAAGAGCTATGGATGCAGTCAGAAAACTTTGCTGCGGTCCGTGAGCTCCACCACGCTCAAGACCATCAACGAGAGGCTTAGCATATCCCAGAACGAGAACATCTCCAGCCTCTCGTTCCCCAAGCTCGCTTCTGTAGGGAGGAGCTTCAATCTGGACCTGGACAACCTGGAGTACCTCGACATCACTAGCCTGGAGACTATCGAATACCTCCGGCTCGACACCCCCAAGTTGAGCACCATGAAGCACGAGAATCTTCGCAACGTCACCGCCGGAATGTACAGTGATCTTGAAATCATGGCAACGAGCCTCGAGTCCGTCGACAGCCTCATCCGATCGCCCTTGGACCTGAGAAGGCTGAGGATTGAGAAATCGTTGAAACTCAAACAGATCACGCTCGGCATATCCAGCGCCTCCGAGGTCTATATCGCAGGCAACTATAGTTGGTACTCCGATAGCGGCGAGAAAATAGAGGACGGCCAGTCGGGTAGCGCGAAGCTCGTCCTGGGCGGCCCCGAGACCAAGGAGATGCGCATCCAGAGCCTGCGCATCATGAACTCGACGGCATCCATAGAGCGGGCCTCGAGCTTGGTAAATCTGGAGGTAGATTTCTTCCAGCTCGACGGGAACTACTTCATGCAACACCTCGCCCTGCCATTCGATAAGTTGCGCTCGGCTCAGATTCGGGATGCACCGGCGTTAAAATGGCTGTCCAACGTCCCCCAGGCGGTCGACTGGAAGCAGTTCACGATCGACATCGCCGACATGCCGATGCTGAACCTCTCGTCAGAGTACATGATCGACGAAAAGGGCGACCTGGTCAGATCGTGGTACTGGCCGCAGAGCGACTTGCGAGACGTCCAAGTGTACGCCAACGTCACGAACCAATTCTTGTAAGACGCTCCACCCCTCCCCATTGCCCGCTCATCTTCACACACGCCTTGATCAGCCTCAAGGGAGCGTTCGATTCCTTCCTTGATCATTCTATGATGGGCTAACTCGCAATAGCGACACTTTCCCCAAGGGCGACGAAAGTTCAACAGGTCTGGCCGTCTACAACTATGGTGCATTTGGGAGCATGGACTGCGACGCACTAAAGAAGGAGAAAGAATTCGAATACGGCCTCAGGTGCGCCAACGTGAACGACGAGGCGTCACTATCGACGCGCCAGGCAACCACGAGTGCGTGGAGTTTAATCGCAGTCTGTTGGTCCGCAGTTCTTTGGCTGTATTATTTCTAGCGTGTATACACCCGTTTAATCACATCAAGGTCGGGTTTCTTATGTGACGGTCACGAAAACGCATCAGGCGCTCTATGACATGATGTACGTACGAATTCATTCGCCCCAGTTCCTGCTTATCAACATGTCCTTAGACTGGTTCATGCTGTCGTCTGTTCCGTGGCGAAGCCTGCGATACGCGCCACGCGCACTTGCACTGTTTGAATTCGTTAGACGCGCAGAATGCCAGAAACACAGATGCGAGCAGTTTTGAGTAAAGTGATAACCAGTTAATTCCTAAACCTATCACCGAGACTCCAACCTAAACCAGGGAAACCCTCCAAAGGTGCCACTCCATAAACGTTGACTCATAAACGGGATATCTCGATATTGTTAGCGATGCTAAACATCTGCTGCTACAGAACAACCCTTCCTCTCGTCATAACAGACGCGGACAAACTCAAAGCTTGCCCCCCACCGTTTACCATCTCCTCGTGACATTGCCAGCAGCAGAACCACCAATGAGCGCGCTGTTGAAGGCATCGGCAGCGGCCTGATCCTGCGTGGCCGCCTGCGCGGCGGTCTCGGCGGTCTTGCAGCTCTCGATGGTGGCCTCGGGCGCCTTGCAGCTGTCCTGGAGGCGCTGGCAGATGAACCCGGCGATGATGCCGATCTTCTGCGCCGAGCCGTGGTTGAAGTCGTTCTGGTTGTTGGCGATGAAGCCGGCGGACTTGCGGTCGGGCAGGGTGTTGCTGAAGGCGATGGACGGGTCGCTGCAGGAGCCGAAGTCGCCGGCGGCCTGGCGCTTGTCGTTGAAGTTGCGGTTGACGGAGCGTCTGCTGCTGCTGCTGCTGCTGCGGCGCTTGTTGCTGGCGGCGGCGGCGCGGCACTGGTTGGCCTGCTCGTCGCACTGGGAGACCTCCCCGTCGAGCTGGCCACTGTTGACGGCGTTGGCGCACTTGTTCTTCTGGACGTCGCAGGAGCGGCCGAGGGCGGCGCCTTTGCCGACGAAGGTGTCGCCGTTGACGCTGAAGGGGCGGTTGCCGGAGCTCTGGATGACCGGGGGAGGAAGGCCGCCGAGGTCGCCGGTGAAGGTCTGGACGTTGGTTCCGCTGGCGTTGCCGCTGTTGTCGTTGCCGGAGTTGTCGTTGCCGGAGTTGTTGTTGCCGGAGTTGTTGTTGCCGTTGTTGCCCGAGATTCCGTTCTTGCCGCCCGCGTTGCCGGTTGAGTTGTTGGCAGCAACGTTGCGGGCAACACAAGTAGCAGACTTGCCCTTGTTGGCAGCCTTGTTGCCGTTGTTGGCAGTGTTGCCGGCGTTACCGGAGTTGGAGCCGGAGCCAGCAGTAGAGTTGGTCGCGCCGCCCGAGGCAGCACCACCCGAAGCACCGCCTTTCTGGCCGGCAACAGCGAGACCGTTGAAGTCGATGTGGGTGGCCTTCAGCTCGCCGGTGCTGCCAATGAAGGTGGGAGTGATGCCAGCAACCGCGGCGGTGATCTCCTCGGGGGTGGCGTCGAGAACGAGCGACTTCTGGGTGAAGATACAACCCGTCTTGTCGTCCTTGTCGTCGCAAGTGTTGCCCTTCAGAGTGCTATCGGCCTTGTCGCCGGGGGCGAAGGTGCCGCTCTCGAGGGCGAGCATGGGGTCGCCGCCGATGGTGGCCAGCTGCTTAGCCAGTTCGAGCGTGATGGCCTTGTTGTCAGCCGCAGCGGTCTCGCCAGCGGGGTCCTGGTGCTGCTTCAGGGCGGCGATCTCAGGGTTGACGGCCTTGTCGGTGCAGGCGGCGCTGGTCTGGCCGATGCCCTGGGTGTTGCGCTCGAGGGTAGCGTAGACCAGGGCAGCGGACATGCCGCGGATGTCCTTGGCCTCCTTGGCGTTGGTGAAGGCCTGATCAGCCGTCTCTTGGTGCAGGCAGGCGAGGTTCGTGACCTGGCCGGCGCCGTTCTTAGCAGCGGCGTCACCGAGGAGACCGAAGACGGGGTCGGCGATGCCCTTCGGGTTGTTCTTGTTGAGGAACTCGGCGGTGATGCCCAGGTAGAGCTCGTGGGAGTGTTCCTGGGGTACCTCGCGCTTGGTGACGCGGCGGAGGTGGTAGTGGCGGTGGCCAGAGGGACCCGCGGCCGAGAGGCTCAGCAGGGTGGAAGCGGCGAGAGCGACAGCTTGGTACTTCATCTTGAAAAAGTGTACAGTGATGATGATAAAGATTATCGTCGACGAGGATCGAACAGAAAAGACCGGCCTTCTGCCTACAGATCGACTGAAGTAGTAGTTTCGGGTGTGAAAATAGTACGGTAAAAAAGGTAAGGATAAGTTGCGCAATGCAAAGAATGGAATGAGTTCACAGAACTCTTGTGGGTTGAAGGCGAAAAGGAATGAAACGAAACGGATGAAAGAGAATGTCGTACTGAAGATGAGCAGCTATAGCCAAGAAGACGATTTCTGGTGCCGAGGGGGGATCAGCCCAGGCTTATAAAGAAAAGATTGGATGGACGGCGGTGATCAGAGTGCATCCCCAGATTCATCATCTGACACTTCAGACGAGCATCTTGAGCCTCATGCTTGGCCAGCATAGGCCGGTGAATTGGAGAGACGAGACGCTCACGCAATGGAGCTCAGTCCAGAATGGGATACCGTCCCTTCGGGGAGGAGGCCGAGGGGGCGGCGGCCATGCGAGACAGCCAGACAAGACCATGAGACGACACGGGATATCGGTTATGACGGCGCCCAGGGCAGATTGCAAGGCACAGGAAGCTGCCAGGCCCGAGTCCATGGTCTGGCATCTGCCGAGGAGGGTATCTCTGGGGGGGGGGGGACTGGAGACGGAGGGGCAGGCGTGAGAAACACGGATCTGATGGGCAGGGCAACCATTCACGATGACGCTGATGCGATACAGTGGAGATTTACGAGGCCGTCATGGTGTCTACCGGGGTGTCCAACGTCGCTTGCAGCATGGAAGAAAGGCGTTCGGGGAGCGACGCTATTGCGACAAGGGTTCACGATATGGGCAGAGTTTTCGGGCAGCGTTGCGACGGAAGAGGGACGGACGACAAGAAGTTCAGACTTACACGTGCAGACGAGGATGTGCAAGGGAAAGACGAGGCGGAAGATCAGACAGAATCAGCCGCAGGATGTCATGGAGCACGTTTCGACGGGGATGTTGGCGGTAATGTTTCCCCCCAAACCACCCCCTGGTCGACCCTTCGTCCCCATGTGTCGCATCGGCCGGTCGCTGGGACCGTACACTGTACCCCCGAGAAACCCCATGGCTAAAATGCTTGATTTCTGCCCCCACGGCCAATCGAAGCGCCCAGCGACCGCCGGATCGCGATGTCGCCGGCGGTGGCTCACTGGCTAAGGGGTTGTGCAATCTGCTTAGGGCTTAGCCGACACGGAGGAGAGGTGACAGCTGTAGGCGAGATGCACCTTGGAATAAACAGACAAACGTCCCTGCTGCCTCTTTGATTATGTTGTGCCTGGCTGAACGGCTCAGCCTGCCTGAAAAGGTGGTGTCTGGACCGGTCCCCGGGACCAGGACTCCCCCTTTCGGCATCTCGCACCGAGCAATATCTGTAATAGTTGCTGGGGAACTCGCGACCAAAGACTCGCGTTGACGGTTAGTGCTGTTAGCGTTGAGCTTTTTAGCTGGGACAGCGGACTGCTTTCTATCTGAAATGACAGACCCAGTGTCGATGTTTCTCGCTCAAAGTGCTATGATTGGGTCAATATGATATGGTTTATGTTGACAGCATACCGTGATTTCGCTGTTGAAGTCTCCTAACTGCTATCTGTAGACGAGGTTCAGACCTCTTCTGAAGAGACAAAGAGTCTGCCTTCCCACGTCGGCACCTTGGCGACAACGACACTGACTCTTCTCGCCTGCGGCATCGCGAGTGGAACCCTGACCGCCATAAGATCTGCTGTTTCAGACGATCGCAGACTTCAGACGCATGAGTGCCAAGGGGGGAAATCTCAGATGCTGTCACCATGCGGTCTTAGCCATCCTCGCGCGTCATCATCCCACTGGCAGCCCATCACCGTCGACAACCCCGGCCGAGCACGCGCAGCCTATTCATCCCATCGGAGCGGAGCGGAGAGCAATAGGTCATTGGAACTGATTCACCTATTGACAGGCCCCCGCGCATTTCTTCTTCGTTCTCGTGATATAATCTCCCTCGCGCTTTCGGTGTTCGGCCTACGTTGTAGGACGGCTCTTCTGAGTATGACTCGAGTCCCTCTCCCTATGCACGAGCTTAGGTTTAGCTCTTCTATGGTTCAGATGAGAGCGCGACCGGACGATTCAGACGCATTGGTCTCAAGTCGCCGTTTGACCCTTTCAGATCTTGCCATAAGACACCCCCTAAGACAGACTCCAAATGACCAATACCAACTGATAGACATGCCGCCTTCTGAGACTTTCCATTTTGGCAGCTTGTCAAAATGGAAGGTCGGTCCGCTCTTCCTGTTGTGGTGGTGGGTGTTTTCTCAGCCACGGTCGTTCATCCCCACACCGGATGGTTCATATGAGATGGACATGGACATGAGACCCGTAGTGAAGCTGATGGGAGGAACAGTTGTCCTTTTGCCATTTCACTTCGATCTTCTTGCATATGCGTCTTTCTCTCATTTCAAGCCTTATAGAATACGACCAAGCCACAGCCTTTGAGTATTCGTTCGGCGCCCCGACTCACTCCATCTCAGTCGACCAACTCGCGTCTTTCATGACCGAGGACATCAAACGATAAGAGCAGCAGATCATCATCGACTTTGCAACCAATGGCAATGCATCTGTAGACCACCTTACCTCGCCGCCAAGTGTCGCCTGATCTTACCGGCCGAACTAATTATCCACAGTCGGCCCTTTACCGAATTTTCGACGAACTCTCACTCACTCACTCACACACCCTCTCTCTGCACCCCTCAAAGCCACATTCGCCGTCTCATTCGACGCCTTGTGAGTTTCCATCTGAGGATACGAAATATTCTTACATGTTGAACTGTCTGATGAACCGCCGTTCATGCCCACCCCTCATCGAGGACCATGACATGTGCACGAATCGTGGGAAACGCCAAGACGGCTGCCCTACGAGATTGATAGCCCTCTCCTCATACACGACCGCTCATTTTCTGGATCTGCGACGCTCGGCGCGTGTGGGGGACCTTTTTAGTCATTTCTGACATGAATCCTCAACCAGATCAGTCTCACAACAGCCATGCTCTCTTCTGATGCTCGGGGTATCTCTAAGCTCAGCTACCTATCTTACTTGACATCCACGCGAATGGTGTAGTCATCACCGTCCTGTCCCACGACCGTCACCGTGACTCCCCATTCCTCCACAGTATACGAGCTCGCTCCCTCGCCGCCCAGCGTCAGCGGCGCGTTGTCGAGCTCGTCGTTGGCGCAGGCCGCGGAGCCCCAGCCGCCGGGGTTTGCGTCCAGCACGCGGATCGGGCCCTCGCCCGTCGCCTTGTCCGTCGAGACCGTGTACAGCAGCACGCCCGTCGTGCACGCGAACTCGTCGGCGCCGCCCTTCGCCCGCACCTCGGCCACCAATGCTGCCCGCTCGCTTTGCTTGACCACCACGGCCTTGATGCCGCCAGCTGTCTCGAGCGGCGTCAGCTTATGTGTGCTTGTCGACGAGGCGTTCCCAGCACCGGCGTCGGCCGGCGCGATGCAGTCGACCTGGTCGTCGGTGAGCCAGCCCAGTCTCCACTTGTTCCAGGCAAAGTAGTCCGGGCTGCGGGCGTTGACCTTGGCCATCATGTCCCAGTTGCCCGTGTACATGCCCACATCACCCGTCGGCAGCGGGTATAAGTCTGGGAGGCAGAAGGCATGGCCCGTCTCGTGGTTGAGCGCCTTATTCCCCCACCAGTCGTACGTGTCGAAGCCCTGCGTGACAGCCTTCCTGGCAATGTAGTTGACGTCGTAAGTGTAGACCGACGTCGTGAGCGTCGCAGAGAAGGTGATGGCCGTCGCGTTTCTCGTAGGAATGACGTACAGGATGTCGGTCAGGGGGCCCTCGGTGCTGTTGACCCCCGGGACCGGCGTGTTCGTGACACGGAGCCACTCCTCGAGGGCATCCTTGACGTAGATCTGGTGCAGCTCCGCCGTCAGGCCTCTCTCGAACTGGTACTCGGACGCCGGCTTGGGCATGCGCAGGAACCGGGTCGCGTCGGCCGTTATGTTGAGTGAGAGCTTGCCGTACGACGAGGCATCGAACCATTTGGTCGCGTGGGGGAAGAAGTAGTCGTAGAGCTCTTGCGGCGAGGACTCTGTCGCGGTCTGGTCAGGGAAGTCGATGAAGAGCATCAGGGCGTTGACGGTGCCCGTGCTCGGGACGCAGTCGACGTCGACGCCAAACCCGGGGCTGAAGAAGGCGCTTCTGTTCGCCGGCAGCTTGCAGGCCGAGACGCCGGCCCTCCGGGCGATGGACGCCGCGCCCACCGTGGATGCCGCGGCCGCTGCGAGCAATGCGGCATCCCGGAATGCCGTCGAGGTCTTCATGGTCAGGTGGTCTGGCCCAGTTTCGGTTAGACGGGCGAGTTGTCGAGAAGAAGCGAACAGCTTCTCGACTCGAATTCAGCGTGGAATGACCTCGTCATCTAAAGGTGTTCCTTCGATTCGGATCGGCGTTCTAGGCTACGAAATTAGCCACACGCCGAGGCGCTCGGGTCTATCTATAGACACTTAATCTCCTGGAGTCGTATACGAGCTTCCGCCTCCACCATGGCCGATAAGCTAGCTAATCGGCAATTCCGGGGAGGTTGTTCGTGTTGTTCTGTCCCTGACGCTCAGATTCGTGATGCTGTCAGCCACGTGAGGTATCCCGACTAAGCACGAGCTTCTCTCTCCAGCTCGGAACTACACCAGAGGTTGTTACTTGGACTAGACTAATGAAACGGACCCGAATGCAGTTGCATACTGCGCAACACGCCCTGATTGGTGATTTTAGTGGACAATTGCTGACGGTGCGGGCAGATGGGTCTGCTTTTCTGGGGTCCTGAATATTCTCGTTGATTGGATTGATTTTGCACGAAGTGCCACGTAGTTTTCACGCGGCTCAGTTCACCTCACGCAGTATTTGAGGCCATCTCATAGTCATCAACTCAATGAACGCGAACATGGAAAACGCAACGTACAAGTACGATGCCCTCCCCCAAGGCCGTTGGTTCCGACAGCTCCACATCCACCCGGGCAAGCCCGAAGATCCGATACGATGCGACATGGTCGCCGTAGCTCTCGACAAAGCTCCCCCATTCAAGGCTCTTTCGTACGTCTGGGGAGACCCCACGCAGGTAGCAAGCATCAACTGTGCCGGCTTCCAGAGAGAAGTCACCGTCAGCCTTTTCGAGGGACTACGGCGCATCAGAAGTCCCGATGTCATGGAGGTGGCATGGGCAGACGCCATTTGCATCAACCAGTCAGACAACGCCGAGAAGGCACAGCAAGTCGACCTCATGGGCGTAATCTACGACACGGCCGCCGAAGTGATCGTCTGGCTGGGCAATGACCCGGACAACTCGGCCGAGGGCGCGTTCGCCGGCCTCATCGGCTCCAACTACGCCGTAGGGACCAATACGCACAACACGTGGATCACCGTCCCAGGCTCAGAAATCGCCCTCGGCACGCCCAAGAAAGACGGGGACTTGCAGTACTACCCGATCAGAGAGTATAAGAGCACGCTGCCTTCGATTCTGACCGCCCCGCGGCTCGAGGCGATCAAGAAGTTGTACCGACTGACTTGGTTCACGCGCGTGTGGGTGCTGCAGGAGGTCGGGCTCGCGACGAGAGCGACGGCGTACTGGGGCGACCGCAGCATCGCCTTCGGCGAGATTGCAATGTTCATACACCACGGCATGTCGGATGAGAACATGATCACGACGCTCGGGCAGGACGTCAAGGATGTCATCTCCGGGCCGCCGTACTACGCCTTCTGGAACGTGTGGTCCACGTATGATAAGAAGGGCGGCTGGGTTGATACAACGCCTGTTTTGAACGAGTTTACGAAGGTATTGGCTGCTGAGTGCAACATCGACTTCGTTCTTGTTCTCGAGGCTTCGAGGCGGTTCAATGCTACGAATCCGCTGGACCACGTCTTTGCCTTTTTGGGGCATCCGAAAGCTCTGTTGCCGGGAACAGACCGTCCGCTGATCCAGGCGAACTACGGCCTAGACCTCCCTAGCCTACACCTCATGGTCGCGTGTCGCCTTGCAGAGCAGTCTCTGAACTTTCTGGTCCAGGTCCAGAATACTGAGGAGCCTCTGCGCGTCGGCAATAAAGTACCTTCCTGGGTGCCGCAGTGGAACGTCAACATCCCAGATGCTCCTTCAGCGTTTTGGGAGGCATGGGATGCCAGTCTCCGCCTCTCTCGCCAGGCTCCTTGGACAGCGAGCGTAACCAACAGGAAGCTCATCGTTGAAGCTCTGCTTTTCGATACAGTTTTTCTTCATACGAATACCATGAGAGAAGCTGACTTTGATCGATACTCTTCGGGTGCTGGCAAGCTCATCGAGGAGTGCTGGAACCTTACGGAACAGGCGTCAAAGGCCTCTCCCCACGTCTATGGAGACGAGGGTGCTCCGCTGGCACTGGCCTCAACTGTGACTTGCAACTACAGGTCTTCTCGGAACAGAGCAAACGACGACGATAGCCTTGTTGAGGACTTCATGCAGTACTGCGCGATCATGAACGAGGAGTTCTACCTCGATAAACTCAAGCGATACGGGGTAGAATATCAACTGCTTCCCATGTCGCAGAGGCTCACGGGGACTAAGTTCACCAACTACGGCACTAATCGGCGGTTCTTCGTCACCAAGGATGGCTATTGGGGTTTGGGACACCCGTTAATGCAGGAGAATGACGTGTGCGCTATCTTGTTTGGAGGAGACGTTCCTTTTGTTCTAAGACCGACCTCTGAGCAAGGGGACTTCCAGCTTGTTGGGCAAGCGTACATCTACGGTATCATGTACGGCGAAGTAGTCGAGAAGTGCGAAGCGGGAATTGCAGACTGCAAGAGAATGACAATCCAACTCGTTTAGCGAAGGGCTGTGAGTCCGCATCAAAGAGCCCCTGGGCTATGTCACGTCAAGCTTGGTATCTGCTCTCGTGCCTGCTATCATTGTTCTCTATGTAATCTAGCCCTCATCCTAATATAGGGGGGGGGGGGACTCCAGTCCATCGCCCATTGGCATTAATCAAACTGGGACCCCGCATAGGCGACATTGAACCCGGCATCGTGATCAACCGCAGAGCCGTACCTTTGGTCACCCTTGAACTTGAAACCTGTCTTTTTCCCTTCTTCCCGTGTTTCTTCGCCTTTGCAGACCTCTTTGGTGACTTAGAGCGGGCAGTAGTGCTCGACGCATCGTTGTCGGGAAGGAAAACCGGCACGGTTCTACAAGAACGAGGGCCATTAGTGACTATTCAGAAGGGAGACAGGAACTTCGACATGTCATGGATTGGGAACACTGACACCGGCCTCGTGATCTTACTCTGGGAAGGCATTGCTGGCGTGGATGAAATGGTCCAAGTTGACGCGAAACAAGAAGGATTAATGTTATTTGTCTCTTTAGAGGCAGCTAAGGTGTGGGCTAACCCGAGAAGCCAAGTGCTAGAGTTACGATGGGTGGCTCGCTGGGTCTAGGAAAAGGATAGGTGTGACAGCTGTAGTGTGGAGGAGCACGCTAGGCCGCGGTCACGTGACCGTGGTTTGCGGCCCGTGCCCCCCTGCTCTCCGGGGCATCTCGATCCCTAGGCGGATTAGCCGCCTAGGGATCCCTCGCCTTCAGACATCACCACAATCAACCACACATAGGCCACTTGTGCCTCAACATGTAGTGTATTCTGTTTGTAGATGAGACCGTTTCTGACGAGAATGACTGAAGATTGATATGCGGATGGGTGAAAAACAGTCGTATATTTATACAAGTGCCTCTAGTGCTTGAGAAAGGCCTTCGTATGAGTTACTCTTATCCGGCAGATGCCATTTTGCTAGCTCCCCGAATCCAACGAAACAATGCGTACAAGGCCCATGGGACTTTCTACAAACTCGACATCCGTCATGGCGGGCTTTCACATGAACAATTGAGCATAGACAACAAGTCACAACTGCAACTGGAGGGCCGATTACCAGCATTTAGAGGACTATGCCCGCATTTCTCGGACAAAGACTCGACACCATTTGTCCGACCCCTTTTGTCTGTCGTCGTGGCAATGCATTCATCATCTCACCATGGCCTAGGGTAGGAGGAGCCATGCGAATAACAGTACCAACTAGTTTTCGACAAGGTGAATATGAGCCTCACTGTAATGCCTCTGTTTCCAGGTTGGCCCGTGTCATGTTGTTATAGGGGGGCCTGGTCGAGAAGGAGGTAAGATGCACAAGCGCTGTTCGTGGTCGGGCGGAACAGGGGGCGAACGAAGCAAGGAGTTCTTCGACCCGCTGCTGCCATTGGCAAATGCCGTGCTGCGTCCGATGCTGGTTGGGTGTTCTCTTTTTGCGAATACAGATAATCTGAATATATTTGTAGAACTAGGCAGCTAGGTCGTTCGGGGGAGAGCAGAGTGCGAGGATCTGAGACCTGGGCAGACTTGATCGCCGGGCCGATAGTGTGATACCACACACTCATTGAATGCTCTCTTTTTGTTCTCTGTTCAGTTGGGGCTGACGATGGGCAGGAGGCTGTGGAGGCGGCATAGCCATGACAACACTAACAACCGGTGTGCTCACCTCTACCTACTATTGGTCTGTCTTGTTTTGTAAGTAAACTAAGTGACGTGTTGTTTGGCGCTCCGCCAAGAGGACAACACAGGATGGCCCAGACGCTGTAAAATTCCCTGCCTGAGACGAGACGGCCGTTGCCTTATCTGCCCGTTCGGGGTTGCTGGGTCGAGTGATGCCAGCCTTCAAAGACCCCATTGCTCCTCTCTTCTCTTCTTGCACTTGACAACTCTTTCAATCAATCTGTCGCCTCTCCTATGTTCCTCCTTTACCTGAGAAAAAATATATTTTGTTTTGTGCATATGTCTCTGCTCTATACACGTGGCATATCGTGTCATGGAGCCCTCCGACCACCCTGGCAGCGGTCCGGTGTCTGGCTTCGACTTGCTGCATATTCCATACGATGAGCGCCGGGGGCACCTCAAGACGATCATGGTAGATGCCTATCTTGGGAAGACTGGGGCGTACCTGACATACCCGAAGCTGGCAGAACTCATGAAGGACAACCATGAGTTCAGTGCAGAGTAAGCATGTTATCTCTAGGCGCTTCCAGGTCCGAAGTCTGGTGCAAATTAGTCTCTAACGCCGTCTTCATACAGGGTTCATCAGGACCGACACCGCTTTAAGAAGTGCGACATCCGAAAGCGAGCACCCACGACTGAAAAGAAAGCCATCCTGCGTGTGGCTACAATTGGCAAGCGTCCTCACGCTAGCGCGAGCACTTCCAACGTTACAATCCATCAAGGAGGCGTGACGAAAAAGGTGGACAGAAAACAGACAAGAACCAGATCAAACGATTTCTGCACCACGAGATCCGCCACCATCCCGTCGAGCGCCTGTGTCCGGGAATGTAAGTCAGCTTTCGAGAACGTTTCAAGGTGCCGCGCTGACATGGTTCGTGTATTCGCAGGTCCACCGAGTGGAATCTTCCGTACATGCCCTCATCAGCTCCATAACCAAACAGTTGGATCACCCATCCCCTTTGGGGTTGACTCCAGCCACGCCTCAGTACCTGTACGTCAACAATCCCGAGGCAACCACTTCGGGTAGCCAAGGGCCGGATTTCCCACTGACAACTGCTTTGATACGGCAGTCAACTTTGCGAGCACGTTCGAATTTACTATTACAGGGCCGACGGGAAGAACTTCTCAGGGGTTGTAACGCTGACAACAGAAGGTATGGACTGCAAATGCCCGGAGCAAACACTGTATACCCTTGATCTAACAACCTATGCTCAGAGTGCTTACTGGATGGCTCCACAACTATTGGATGCATTCGTTCATGACAGCCAAGTTCTGGGGGAAAAGGCCAAAGATTGGACTGCTGGGCTGGTGTCCGAGATCACACTCGGGCGATCTGCTTTTGGAAGATCGTTGGCTTCCCTTTCATCCGCTAGGTTGATATCCGCCCCGTCGCCGCAGACATGCGAGATTCGCCCACCAGCCAGCCTATGCCAATGGACAACTACGAAGAGAATCCGAACCATCAGTACGATGTGCAAACTGACAGTCCGATCTAAACGCAGGCCGAGTTTGACCTGAGTGACCAGTCTTCGGGGACCCCTTGGCCGGCTCGCGACACACAGAACAGGACTCTACAACGCACGATGGAAGAGTCATTCGAACACTGCCGCTTCAGCAAAACTCCTTCCGATGAACTACCCATTTTGAACGATTTGGTTGCCCAGGCCGTCTCCAAATCGCCGGAAGAGCTTGCATTAGACCCTATTGCCTTCGCCATCATGTCAGGCAACCGACAAACTTTCGAATGCGTTCATTGAGAAGATGACTCGAAGGGAACAGACGACTTCCTAACACCGTTGGTTGAGGACGAGATGATGAAGTCGTGTTCGGATTGCGGGTGGTTCGGGAACGGCGAAACGATCTTTGTCCCCAAGGCTTCCGATGTAACTTCGCGTTATTTCATGAATCTGGACGTTTGGGGGAGAGCGACTTTCATTGATACTATGGTGCCCTAAGGGAGCGGGTTCAGCTAAGAAAGAGCAAAAGCTTCATCTGGTTCATAGGAGCTTCAGTTTGGCGGGAAATAGACTCTCTCTTGCAGGCGTTGACAACCATATGAATTCGTTCTTCTCATCGCGCGTGACGAAGATATCCCCATTTTGACGGACCGTATACCCCGCAGAGATTCAGAGCTAGTATCTGTCATACTGGTCCGATTCTACCCAGTTCCTCTTTCGGGATTCGACATCCGAGCGTCCACGCACTTTCAGAACTTGGTAGCTTCCGCAACTGTGAGAATGACGTGTCAACTGGACCGTCGTTGATTAGCGAGACCCTCAAACATTTCCACCGTTCAAGAGAGGCAGTTTCAATGACCACTCTCACAACCCGGGTGCCGTGAAGGCCTAGACTAGGTCGCAAATACTGCCAGACAGTTCCCGGGCGGGGCCGGTCCGGCGCCCCACTCTTAGTAAGACCGGGCCGGGTACGAAAAGAAGCCGGGCCGGGAGAATGGTACGAAATTCCCGCAAGAGCTCCCCAGAAAGGCGGAACGCTAAGCGTTGAGAAGTAGCCTGCCCTGCGGAGACATCTTCGACGCCAATGGGCGCCTCGAAGCATCTTTTCCGTTGGTTCCCAGATCCTTCTTCTGACTCGGAAGTGACGAATAGCGTGGTACCGGCAGCAGGTGAATCGGCTCGGCCCGTGGGGAGGTGTATTGAATCTGCACATGATCTGATTTCCCCGCCATTCATGTGTACCATCACTTCACTTATTACGTCCTTCGCTATGTCAGCCAGAGGATTGAGCAGTTTCACGACCCGGTTGCCGGTGCCCTCGGCCCCCACAACTCCCCGGGCCTCGGCGGCGGCCCTGCCAAAATCGGGTGATCTACGATGGATGCAAGACATGTCGCCATACGATAAATACCCGTACTGCAGCCGCCTGTATTAGAGATCTTGTGTCTTCTTAGCTAGATCACTGCCTTCGTCCAACCCCGTGACTCTTACCCACCAACACCCGACAAGATGGCCGACGTTTTCGCCAAGTTGCAGGACAAATCCCTGCTGATCCCTTCCGGCCTTGTCGCCGGCAACTGGAAGAACGGCGAAGACGGCAAGACCTTTCCCGTTTACGAGCCCTCTAGCGCAACAGTCCTCCAAGAAGTCGCAAATCTCGGCCGCCAGGACTTCATCGACGCGATTGAGAGCGCCAAGGTCGGCACGGTAAAGTTTCACGAGACGACAACGGCGAAGGAGCGCGGTGCGCTGCTGCGCAAGTGGTACGACCTCGTGATTGCTAACGCCGACGATCGTGAGTGGCCCCCTCGAGTTCTAAAAACGCACAATGCGTCGCATGTATATTGACATGCCGTCCCGCTGCCAGTGGCTCTGATCCTCTCCCTGGAGAACGGAAAGACTTTGGCCGAGGCCAAGGGTGAGGTTGTCTACGCTGCGTCCTTCATCTCGTGGTTCGCCGAGGAGGCTACCCGCTCGTACGGCGATACTATTCCCTCCTCGTACGCCAACGCCACTGTCTTGACGTTCAAGGAGCCCGTCGGCGTCTGCGGTATTATCACGCCATGGAACTTCCCCGCTGCCATGATTACCCGCAAGATCGCGCCCGCCTTCGCAGCAGGCTGCTCCGTCATCGTCAAGCCGCCCAGCGAAACGCCATTCAGCGCCCTCGCGCTCGCCAAACTGGCGCTGATCGCGGGTATCCCCGCGGACTGCATCCACGTGGTGCCGACCAGGGACCGTGAGGCCTCGATGGAGCTGGCGAACAACCCCATCGTGAAGAAGCTTAGCTTTACGGGCTCAACAGGCGTCGGAAAGATGCTCACTAAGGCGGCTGCTGGCACGATGAAGCGCGTGAGCATGGAGCTGGGCGGCAACGCGCCTTTTATCGTCTTTGATGACGCGGACATTGACCAGGCTGTGGAGGGCGCTTTGATCTGCAAGTTCCGTTGCTCGGGACAGACCTGTGTGGTAAGACCAACAAACCCCCCTCAAGTAGCCTATGGGAAGCTTACACAAACCCATCTAGTGCGCCAACAGACTACTGGTTCACGAGAAGGTTCAGGAAGAGTTCATCAACAAGCTGGTCGCACGGGTAAAGCAGTTCAAGCTCGGCCGCGGCATCGACGACGGCACCACTCAGGGGCCGCTTGTGAACGCCGCCGCCGTCAAGAAGGTTGACGAGCACGTCCAGGACGCTCTCAAGAAGGGTGCGGTCCTGCTCACCGGTGGAAAGGCTCCTGAGGGGCTCAAGGGCTACTTCTATGAGCCCACGGTGATCAGCGGCGTGACCACCGAGATGGAGGTCGCGCACGACGAGACCTTCGGCCCCCTCGCTGCCATCTTCTCCTTCAAGACCGAAGCCGAGGCCGTTGGGCTGGCTAATGCTACTGAGTACGGTCTTGCTGGATACTTCTTCAGCAAGGACATCTCCCGGGTAATGCGTGTGGCGAGGCGCCTTGAGTGCGGTATGCTCGGCGTCAACACAGGGCTTATCAGCGCCGCCGAGGCGCCATTCGGTGGCGTCAAGGAGAGTGGCCTGGGACGTGAGGGCAGCAAGTACGGTTTGGCCGAGTACCAGAACATTAAGTCTGTGACCATCGGCAACCTTGGATTCAACTGAGCCGGCGTCAACTTGGTGGGAGATTCTGCGGGCCGTCCTGACGAGGTTTCGGAATGAAGTGGGTATGAAAAAGTCTTTTTGGTTTGGTTGTTTGGCAAGCGTCTTCGTGTATTATGTATTTTACCCCCGAGTTCAGGGCTCTCTCAGCCATTGATGCAGAACCAACTCGCTTGTTTCTGTCTTTAAATCTCTGACTCTCTATTGTGTTAAGCTGCTCGAGCACCACGTGTGTGAAGCCTTTGTCTGAACGGTGCTTCCCCGTCGATGTCACGTCATCATCTGGCTCATTGGCTCTTCAATCCCATCATTTGACGAAACCAGTTTCAAAACCCAGCTGCTCGATTGGCTTTCGTCAACTGATCCGCTCTTCGTCTCATTTATCTTACTCGAACCATTAATCGGACCATGGAAAGTCTAAACCATCGTGCCCTTTGGATTACTCCGTACAGTCTGTCATGTCCCCCTACGCCCTAGAGAATAACGCCCGTAGCACGCCGGCGCCGAAATGCAAACAAGCAAGAACCAGGTATTCCAATGCCAACCCAAAGGTTTCAACCAGCCATGACAACTCCAGTCTTTTGAGCCTGCTTTTGAAGGTATTCCCGATGCTCCGGTCTAATAACCACCAACTCCTTTTTCGCGAGTGCGGCAGCCGCCGCGCCCTTTGCTAGCTCCTCCTCTATGCGCTTGAGACACTGGTTTGCGGACGACGGGCGGTGTACCGTGAGAAGCTTGACCGCAGCCGTCGCCCGCTCCAGTGACTCGACGTTCCCTCTGTAGGCCTCGCACGGGTTTGGCGCTGTGATGTCGACCTTTCCCTTGGCGAGGGATCTCACCAGCGAGCCGAAGAGCATGCTGTTGCACTCCTCGGCATCCGTTGAGCTGTGATAGTAGCCCTTCATGTACCGACAGCCCTCCTTGAGGCAACGGTACAAGAGGACGAAGTGGTCCAGGTTGGCGGATATCAGGTCCTGTCGGTGCTGGGCGATGGCCTCTGTGCGCGTTCAGATCAGCAACAGATCGACAGAGTTTGGGAATCTGTCGAGATTAACTCACCGAAAAGCCCATGCGGCCTGAGATACACGATCTTCTCCAGGGCGAGGTTGTAGCCATCCGGGCCCGTTTCCCAAACGCGACCAGCGTGCCCAAAGACCAAGCGCCCCTTCAGGTCGATGGTGGACTCGAAAGTCATCTTTCTGTACATCTCCTCGAACACCTCGGCGTCACCAAGCTCCCACGCGACGCACAGAAGGAACGGGTTATCCCGCTGGTGTTTGACGCCCTGCATCCAGGAGCGCGCCCACGGTCTCGTAATGACCGTCATATCGTACTTCTCGGTGATAGTGAGGACGTCGTAGAGCCGCGACAGCGAGAGCTTTTCGGGGACGAGGTTGAAGCGGCCGTGGACGATGTTGAGCACGATCTCCATAGCTTCCGTCGCATCTTCGGGCAGGTCAACGCTCCACTCGCCGCCGTCCTCAGCAGGTCGGGACTCGGCGAAGCCGCCGAAGAGCATCGTCTTCAGAACTGGCGAGCTGCGTCCGAGAGCCCTCGAGCAGACGACGAAGTCTTGGGAAACCTCGTCAACCTCCCCGCCGACGCGCAGGCGCAGATCGCCCTTCTCGTCGAGGTAGATGGTGGGCGAGGAGAGGAGCCCGGACATTGGCTCCGTGAGCAGCATCGTGCAGGAAGACATGTCTGGTATCGTACAGGTAGACATGTTGGGCATCGTGCAGGTAGACATGCTGGGCAACCGGCTGACAGTTCTGCAGCGTTGAGAATGTGTTCGACAAACAGAGAGAAAGAAAGGCGAGCTGGTGAGCCAACAGATAGAGACGTTTGCGGAGGAGGCTTGTGGTTTGAATCTATTCAACACCACACTCAACAAGTGTCGCTCATCTGAGGTTCGTCCTAAGATCTGTTCTGCCCGTCGGAGGAGCGTCCGGACACGACCTCGCGCGTGCGGTCGGGCTCAAGTAGATATGGTCCGTCGAGCAAAAGAGTCGCGACACCCCCAGCAGGAACGGGGCCAGGGTGGTGTCTATGCGTGGAGAGGCATAAAGGGGACCGCAGATCACAACGTGATTTGCTTCGGTGACATGACTAGTCCATTGTCGAAATTGTGTCCCTCTTTCTAACTTTAGGAAATAAATGGGGGACCACCACCCATTTCAGACGAATGGGTTGGCTGATTGTATTAAGCTATGCGCTATATCTGTTGGTCCCAATACGTCTGGTCTGTGGTCGTGTGCCGTTTGGATGCCCAAAGGCATGTTCCCGCGCACCGGTCCTTGGTACACCGTTACAAACGGGTGGGAGGGGGGGACCCATGTCTCCAGCCCGGGTGTGACCCTGGGCCTTGGAAGACCAATGTTTTCTCTCTCAGAATCCGGGTTTTTTGTGAAAGCCAAACAAGGAACCTGGTGGAACGAGATGTCGGGATAATCAAACAAATCAGGGCAGAAAAAAAAACAACAAACGGGGATTGCTTCTCCACGCGAAGGGTCGGTATCCCTTCGTTACCCTGAGAGAGGGATGGAGGGACGCTGGGAGCCGCCGGTTGCACTTTGCTGGTACGACAAACAACGAGGCAAGACATGTGAAACCCTGAGACGGCATTCTGACTCGGGCCCGGGTCCAATTGCAACGGCTCGCGCAACAAACCCTCGCCTACCGGCGGGTAAGTCAAACCAGGCATTGGTCGGTGAGACTTTTTCAGACAAAACGCGATTTCGTCATTGCTGGTTTCTCCCGTAAACTTAACTGTCGAAAGCCTTACGGTTGAACATCGTCTCCCGCCCTCTCATAGGGGTTGGCCATGAGTCGGTGGCACACACCCAGGACCTGCGCCGACTCGCGGAGCCACTTACACGACCCATCCGGGAGCCTGGGGTGCCCCTGATCGGCCCTCCTGCGAGAGGGTGAGGTCAGCCCGATCGCCGAGGGATGCCCCCAGCATCCCCCGCCTTCAGGGTCCTCCCACACCATAACGGTAATCGTATCATTGCCAACTTCGGACAGCTGGGCAACCCGTTTTCTCACTAGAGTGTGCCGCTACTGCGGTGCCTTTTCCCGTCGGTGTGCCATCCTACCACCCAAGCCGGGGCGTCACCGAATTCTTGACCGCGAGTTTTGTCGGGCACTGTCGGCTTCTTCGGGTATGGCCTTGCCGCAAAGGTGAAATTCTCGGTGGAACGGCCGATGGAGATGTTACCTTGCGGACCTGCTTTAAGGCCAAGTTCTTGTTTCTTCAGTCTGCTTATCCTGTTGTCCTCTTCGACGATGTTGTCCATCCACCCAGGACCGCGACATCGAATGTTGCCATGCATTGCTGTGCTCGGTCAACGACGCAGCATGAGCGTTGAGCCCCACCGGCATGCACGACACGTTCCATTTCTACATGATTAAGGCTGCAGTGCAATTATGGCAAGTGGACCTAGTGTGCGGAGAATGTGGGAGGCCGCAAAGGGGGTTGGAGGGAGGGGGCCAAGAGGAGGCACTCACTCGGCGTTTCTGCTCGCTCCCGTCACGCATGGTGGGCAGAGAATGCAGAATAACTGAGCTTCTTCTTGGCCGGGCAGGGGTATCTCTCCTGCCGGCTGATCGCCGTTGGAACATGCAGGATGCGTGGCGCTTGTTGGAATTTGGCTACCACTGACTGACTGACTGAACTTGCGGCTAAACGTTGCGAATGCTGTCATCGACTGAAGTTTGAGTTGCGGAGAAATTCGAGAAACAGAGTTGGCTCTCTCACGATACCCTCGCAGCCTCGTGGCTGCCCTCCGGCCGAAGATGGGTAACTTCACAGTTAGCTCTAGGGCTGCAGTGGCCGTCACACCGATGACGTCTGCCGCTTCGAAAAGCGAGCTCAAAGTTGCCTCTGAAAGCTGGAGACGGAGCGGCCGCAACTCAGACAGGTGGTGTGGGACAACGGCAAGCTTTAGAGTTGCATCCCGGGACGTAAATCCCAAGGATGGCTTCGGAGGCAATGGCGATGAAGATTATTAAACCCCGCATACAAATTTCGCGGCCGGCGCCGGGGCCGTATTACTGTTCCATCGGCGAGGACAACACAGCTGCCGTACCACAACCTTCCACGTTGCCGTTAGGCACGATGTTGGGACCTGAGCAGTTGTTCTCTACTTTAGCCTCGAAACCGGCCAAAGACGCCCCAAACGTCGTCAAATGCTCGCTAGTCTCAGGATATGTGAGAAACAGCTCTCACCAGGACTGGCTGGGGGGAAAATGTTGCAGCCCAGCCTCGTAAGCTCCCAGTTGAGCTCTCCCCAGTGGGTATCCACATATGTCTTGACAATGATGCCCATGTTGGGCACGGTCTGATTCAATGCGGGTAAAATAGATGCTCACCCCGCTCAGCGGATCGAGTTCCTCGACTCTCATCGCGGGGCAAACGGGAGCTCTCGCCACGTGTGGCAGAAGGGAGCTGTGGCGGTAAACGGCTCCGTGCCTCGAGAGCAAAGCCACAAGTCTGCGAGGGTTTGAGTCGGTCGATATGACGTCTTCTGTGGCACTCTTCTCATGGTCTCCCTCTTGGCGGGAAGAATGTCGGAAATGTAGGACAGCAGATAATACTATGAGACCGTAACGTGGTTTCATCACGCGATGATGCCTAACGGTTGTCAGTCTGCTTTTGTGCGAGGCTTTCCGAGACTGGCCCGGGTAACTGCTCGCATCTGCGAAGTCGTGGGAAATAGCAACGGAACCTGCAGTGAGACTATGCTGACGGCATGCGAATGCACTCTAGGGAGAGTTTCTCGACTGAGTATGATGCCAACTGAGCGTATCTGCCAACACATTGCTGGCATCAATCTTGTCTTAGTCTGACAGTCGCTTCTTATTCTACGCTGGGAGGTTGTTTTCGTCGTCTACCTGCACTAAATGAAACCTGTACTTGCTTTTTCTATCAACTATGTTCGATTGGCGAAGAAGCAAAATTGTTCAAGTTGACATAAGAAACAGCAAGCCTAGGAAGCGAGCTGTTAGACGAACGATGTTTGCACAAGGGAACGCCTTTCCTTCCAGCATCGACGCTGCTGGTAGTTATACAGATACTAGTAGATAACTTGACCTGAAAAAGGCTAGGGCAGCCTTTTCGACATCAGCATCCACAGACCGGCGAGGAAAAAGCTGTACTCATCTCCGCCCTCGGAAACCATGTGGTACTCGCCAATTCATATCATCACCCGCTGCGAGTCTGGGATCAACATTTTCCCCTCGGGCTTCAAGCCTGCTGTGGCCCTTGACGCACTTCGGCCGCCCAGCCCGTTCCGATAAAGGGTAGCTTCACTCTAATCTCTCAGTCCGGCGGTCATTAAGCAATCTCCCGCACCATTTCATAGCATTCTGGGCTCCTCGTACTGATCCAGCCCAGAGGCCATGCTCAGAACATCCTGGAACGATGAGAATCCGCGATCTCATCGAACCTGGGGCTGGCATCCCTCAGGTCTGTGGAGTCTAGTGTCTCCGTGTATGGGGTTTCCAAGGCGCTGCTATTTGGTGCGTCTGTCTTCTTACGAATGTACATGTCATTTTTACCTCGGCGAGGGTTGTAAAATGCGGATGTAGCAGTGTTTAGGAAGGTAAGTTGCTCATGATCTGTGGTATGAACATCGATAAGCTTTCGATAGTCCGTTCCGTTTTTGTCAAATGGCTCGTATTTGAGTCTCCTCTCAAGCTCTTAGACTTGGAACCTAACATGTTCAACTTCTCAATCGGCCTCCCGGGGTGCGTGGGTGACAAGTGTTTAATCGTAGCATCACTGCTTGTTATGCCCCTGGCGACACGTTTCCAGCAACGAACATGACTGTCGTACTTGGTGCGATGCTGTCTGCACAGATCGCAAGTCCGCACCACTTGCGTTCTTCTAGATCGGGCTCTATTCGCTCGAGAGTCGATGGGGCTGTAATTGTGATGAGTTTCGGACACCTATAGGACGGTATTGTTCAAACATATCTTCGAGCTTGGATTATTGTAGGTGTGCTAGCGGTGGTCGTTGTGGGTGGCAGTTGGATATCCCTTTGATGAAAATCAATTTTCGCGGGGAGCACAAAATTAGAAAAACGTTTCGAATCTTCTTAATTTATTTAATTATGGAGCAATGGCTATGCTGACTCGATGGATGTCCTACCTATTCCAACAAAGCATGTAAGGCAGAGCACGCTAAGAAGGTCGAGGTCCTTAGGTGTGTTCTCCAACATGCTTAACCTCGTACTTTCCCAGCTTCAAAGACACTTGACAGACACAGCATAACATACTTGGATACGTATTGAACCCCAATTTCGACAGTCGAATACCTGAAAAAGCTGGAATTTCGAGACGGCCCCTGTAGGGTATCGCTGCTGACAAAGGCAACCGACCAAAGCCAGCAGTTCCTGGAGACGGAAAAACAAGTTTCCGGCAAACCATCCCAGACAGCTTCGGACCTGAATGACAAACCAAGACACTAATCTGGTTGGCAACTCCCGACGAACAGCGCAACTCGCATCAAACACCCATTGAAAATGGACCACGCCAAAGACAGCATCGTGGTAGATGCTGGAACAAAACCAAGGCCAAAACGTGTGTACAAGGAGGACCAAGATCTGATTAGGGGGTTCATTGGAAGCGAACTAGATAGCGGTTGCGCAACAGTTTTGAAGTGGATGCTATTACGGCTAGCTAAGAATTCCAACCATGATGGGTACTGCGGAAGGTAAAAGACTTCTACCGGTCAAGTCGCAAGTGCCTGACCCATTATTGAAGGCCAAAGACATCTCCTTCAGCTGACATTTCTTCTGCGTGGTAAAAGGTGGTGAACATTGTTACCACGAACCGCTAGCGAGGCAAGGCATCTGGCGACGTTTGGGTATCTGGGTCGATGATTATCTGCACCGGAACGTCGATGGATGATTCCGTATTCGCAACGCGTACGGTAACCGCGGGAGTATACGTTCTGGATATGTGGCAGGTGTGGAAGGTAGGGAGAATCATGTTCGGCTGGGTCGGGATCTCTAAAGGAACTTGGAGGGTTGCTTCGTAGTGCAGGGCCGTGTTTTCCCCCGATTTCTGTTCGGGAACTGTCTTTGCAGAATGTGATGGTAAGCTCAAAATGCGAATGAAGAGCATTTGTACTCTACCTGTTGCATTACGGTCCAGCTGGCGCCGCCCTTGAGGTCGGGAAAGACCAAAGGAAAAGGAACGGAAAAGCCTTGCTTGACAGGGTATACGGATGACGAATGCTTGTTGCCTTGGTCGTGCATGGCGTGTGTGGGAACGCCGCTGAGCCAGGTAGCAGCTATAATGACTCCATCAATGCTTCTCACGCTCGGAGGGGCGGTCTCCGGCGAGATCGGGTCGAACCGAAGGCCGATGAAGAGAGCATTCTCCGAGACGGTGTTTCCGTCCGGGATGAGGCGGATTGCACTTAGTTGGGTCGCGAGGATGGTGAACAAGCCCTGCTTAGCAGAGAAGATGTTTTTGCGAAGAGCTTTTGTCCTGTCGAGGGTATATCTCTCGTCTTGAAGGGCGATGTGGAGGGGAGGATCTTCGACGGGGTCGGGGAGGACGTTGGTGAGGTGTTTGGCGATCGTGGTCTTCTTTAAACTGCCACTGAATCCAGGCGACCCCCGAGCAACGTAGGCTTTAATGATGTACTCCACGCGGGCCACCTCCGGCAAGAGTTCGTCTTTGCTCCAGTAGCCCATGAAGGGAGGCAAGCGCGTATGCTGGTCAAAGACTGCCCCGGATTGATTCTCGTGCTTGAAGGCGCTGAGGGTAAGGCGCGTGGGAATGACGACGCTGAAAGGGATGCTGTACGTGTGGCCGGCTTCGAACAGTGGTGGTAAGGATTGAGATATGGGCATGTTGATTGATAGAAAGACATGGGAGATGACTCGTGCGCTCCTCGCAGTTTCCATGGGGATTTTGGATATACCGAGCAAGATGACTGCGACAGAATGGAAATGAGTGTTCTCCCAGGGGGTGATCTTCACCTCCCCGTGAACTGTCGTTCCGGGCCGGTAGATCTTGTCGTCATGGTGGCTGTCGAGCTTGATTTCGATTTTGGCAACTGTTGCGCCGGAGCAGACTCGGGAATGGCAAGCTGGCAAAGCTGGTAAAGAGACATTGCGTTTCGGTATTTTCTGGTCGTCCAATGAACTGGTGCATGCTCAAATGGTGGTCAAAAGGGGACCGAATTCCTGTAGCGCTTCGAGTCGCGAGAAAGCTTTTATTTCTGATTTCTCGGGGGTTTTGTGTTTTGACTGGTAAGTGCAGCCCGGTATGGAGGCGATTGCTACCTGGGATGATTTGTAAGTAAACCCCGTGTTCGCGGGGGGCTCTTGATGATGGAAGGGCGTGAATGATACAGCTCCTCTTCCGACCAGTTCCTTCCCCGTTTCACCTCGGCAAACCCCACCACCGGCGTCATGGGTTTTTGAGCTGAGGAGAGGAGTTGCATCTGAAGCCCACCTCTTCCTCGTTCGGTTTTTATACGATACCCATGCCCAACCATTGCGCCAACACACGAACAGACTGCGACGTGGTGCCATCTAGCAACTATGCCGTTCTATGAAGTGTTCCACTCCTGCCCCTTGAGCTCCGAGCAGCGCCAGCCTCTCGCCTCGGCGATCACCAAGTTGCATTGCGATAACTTCACCACGCCTTCCTTCCCATTGCATGTTGCTTTCGAGACTAGTTTCACAAGCACGGTGGTTTGATCTCGACCGTGTCACTGGAATATCGACTTCTATCACACACCCTGCCGAGAAGGGGACTGATGAAAATTACTCACTTATGCATGCTGCATCCACGCCAGCATCACTGACATCAAAAAAAGTAATCCAGTTGTCGAAAGGTGCCATGCGCCTTTGCGGGGACCAGGATACAAAATCAGTGTGCTAAGCGGTCCAAGAGTATTCAAGTCGATATGCTCGGATGCTGACAAATTTATCAAAAGCCCACGGACGAAAGGAGGTCAAGTTTTGGCCATTCATGATTGTATGACCAATTTGTCTCAAGTGGTGAATATCGTGATTGGAGTCATGGAACGGAACGGGTGGGGCTTCTCGACATCCCACCGCACCGGGATGCTGACCAATTTACATAACCGCGCCCACTCCAGATGGACCACAGCTATCACCGATATCACCACATAATCAGCATCTCTCAATCCAAAAGTTGAGCTATCGGCACACCTGTCACGAGGCATATTGGGACGGTACTTGGTCGTAATCGCTGCAGCACTAATTCGCGACGTTCGTTTTTTGCCCTCGACACTACTATTGTAGAGGAGTATGGGGTTCCTCCCTAGGCCTCCTAGGTCTCTCTTAGGCTCCACTGCCTATGGCTACTTTTTTCCTCCTATATATACTTAATACACCACGTATTGACCGTCCATAGAGGCTCCACTATAACTATCGTTAGCTAAACATGTATCTTCGTCCGCCATGTTACGGTGTGTGAAATCTGACAGCACCGAGGCTCACCTTGCAACCCCAAAGCCGCCTCAGTCCTCTTCCCACTGTGCGACACCTTTCGCTCCAGCAACCCGTCCGGTCTCGGAACACTGCCAACTTTCGCTAGCAGGGAGTGTCCCATGAGACGAGGGGTCTTTATTACAGCTTAGTCGCGGCTGAAGCTTTCCGGCAGGAGAGCTACAACTCCCAAGCCCAGCAGCGGAAGGGATCGTGATCTCTAAGGCGAATCACACTGAACCATTCAGATACAAGTTTGGGGCGAACTATAATGCCGTTCGTAACTGCGTAATGACAGATGGCGCGCATGGCGATCGACGGCACTATGCCTTTTGAACTCCTCAGATCATCTATACTTCTATAGTAGGTAGTCACAGATCGTGCTCAGTGAGCAACCCCTTTTCTCAACGACTCTTCATCGCCAACTCTGCACTACGGCAATGAAAGCCTCCACCTGCTCCCGCTCCGTCGCCTAAGACGTGACCAGCCGAATAACAGCCCTGTCGCCATCAGCCTTTTCCCACACATAGAACACCTAGCTCTCCTCGAGCTTCGCGACCAGACCGTCCGGCAGCACGGGAAACACCTGATTCGTCTCCGTCACAGCCGCCAACTCGTACCCAGCCTGCGAGATCCCCGAGGACAGCAGCGCCGCCAGGCCGAGAAAGAGCCCCGACCGGTACAGCTCCAGGAACTGGACCCCGAGCACGCAGCCCTTCACCAGCAGGCCGCCCCGCTGCTTCACGTGGAACGCAAAGTCGGACGCCAGCGCCGGGTTGCCGATGACGATGGCCTCGCCCATCAGCGCCCCGACTTTGGTCCCGCCGATCCAGAAGATGTCCGTGAGCTTGCCGTCCTTATTGGGTATGGTGATGAGCTTGTGGCCGGCGGCCTGTACTCGTCGTCGCCGTAGGGTTTCTGCTGCGACAGGCTCGTTTTGTACAGCGCTTCCAGCACCTTTGGGTGCGACCCTTCGCTGTAGTCGTCCAGAAACTGCAGCGAGCCATTTTTAGAGGGTAGAGCTTGAGGCGGCTAGGTTGTAAGGTGGTCCCGAGCAAAACGGGGCGGTACAATCGAGGTTTACTGATTTTCTCTCTCAGACGCGGGCTCCTCATATACGCCGCCATTCTGAATAGTCGGGGAGATTCCGTAGAGCTAGATTGGTCATCCGCTCGTAGTAGACGGTGGTTTTTGCAAGGAGAGCGAACACCAAATCCCCTGTGAATGGGATGTGGATAAACTACCAGTGAAGAGCCTCGACCTCGGGGGTTGCCTGGCAGTCAGCCATACGTCAATAGCGGCAAGCTGGGGGGCTTCATGCAGCCTCGGACCAATTGCAAGCGCAAGGCTTTACGAACGCAGCACGAAAAGCAATACCGCTCTGACGATACGCTAGGCAGACAACCTCAAAGTCCTTGACGGCGACGTGGAGTCCTTCACATCTACACTGTAGGTACTTGGGTACATGTCAGGTCGTGGGAGGAGACATATCGGGTGCCTGGTGGAGGCAGCCGCCGTGGGGGTGGGCCCCGGCCCGGGCACATTTAGCGTTTACGCTGGCAGGGTGCTTGGGCCTCAGAAAACGCCGTGAGTGGCTGGCGGACGTTAGGCGAGAGACCGGATGGCCCCGCATAGTGGTCCGCGCTCTGATCCGTGCCCCTGCTGGAAGTGGCAGTCGCGTCCTGCACGCACTTGCAGGCAGGACGTGATAGGTACCTGACGCTGACGATACGTGCTCTTTTGTGCCTTGCCTCAGGTACCTACCTACATCACCAAGGAAAAGCAAACATGGCACTTTCTCACTCGAGTCCGAGTTTCTGGACCAATCCCCTGCGCCCCGGTCTCTGTCAGTAGCGCTTGTCACATTTACCGGTTTAGTTGTTTGCCTTCTCCCTCGCACTCAATGGCGCCGCGGCGCAGTCCCCTAGACTCATCCCCGAACCTGGGGCTGACCGCCAAGCAAGCCTCCTCGGCCTCTAGGTACCTTGGTCCTAGGAGCCCTGAGACGGCCACTAGGACTGCGAAGACTGGCCTCAGTCGCCTTGCAGGCCAGGTCGCGAACCAGATGTGTCAAGTGCCCTTACGTCTGTGAGGTACAAGCTGTTGCGCCTATGCCGGTACCTCGATGCTGGAAGGCATGAAACCGCCTTCCCTGGGCACATATACAAACAATGTTTCCCCGTCTTTTGTCGAGTCCTTCTTGCCTCGTCATCGCATCGTTGCATCTTTCTCTGAGCTGACCTACCAGCTCTCTACTTTACCCCAAAGACCAAGGTTTCCCATCTCACTTATACCCTCATTTCATCACTCGGCATGGGCCTCGCCGACGCCAGGGAGAGCCTGTCGGAGACGACATGGAAATGGCGCTGCAAGCTGCTCCCGCACAAGGAAAAGGCCGGTCGCGATATCGAGGACATCGAGGGCAGCCTCTCCGACGAGGATCCGAAGAAGGGCCCCGCCAAAGACCCAACGTTCGGCATTGATGCAACCGTCAAGACTCTCTACGAAGGCAAGGACAGCTGCAACGGCTACTACGACTGGGTGGACTACCCGCCGAAGCAGATCAGCAAGAAGGCCGCCGCCCAAGCCCAGCGCCCGGCCATCATGGTCTACAAGATCAAGGACCTCGCGAAGCCCGTCGTTGGTGGCCGCTTCTCCCTGACGTACCACCAGATGACCGTACAGAACCCGGCCCTGGTCGCCGCCCTGGAGCCCATCCTCAAGAAAGAGGACATGCACCTCGACGTCACCGACACCGTCACCTTCACCTCGCCGTTCCGCCCGTTGTTCTTCTGCTACGAGGACATTTTCGACCTGTACAAGACCACCGGCGACGCGTCCCTGAAGGGCTACCTGCAGATCCTGGTACAGACGCTCGACAGCATGCTGGGCGAGACGCGCGAGAGGAAGCGCCGCCTGCAGGCGAGCGGGCTGATCAACTTCCAGCTGGCTTGGACCTACTTCCCCAAGAACACCATCGTCTACAGCTACACGCGCAACGCCGAGATGCTCTGCAAGGTCAAGGACACGTCGTACGAGCAAACGCCGTGCGGCATGGTCCTGCTGATCGAGTGCCAGGTGCTCGCCTTCAACGGCGACGCCTTCGTGTGGGTTGACCGCACCCTCGTCATCCGCCAGTTCACCGGGAACAAGCCCATCACCGACCTGGACCACTACCCACTGCAGTTCCACCGCGATGGGCCGGCCGTCCAGGAGCGGTTACTAGAGAGGGGCAAGAGGGTGCTGGATCTCCAGGGCCTGGTGTACTGCTCTTACAACGGCATCGCCGTGACGGAGAAGCAGAAGCACAACGTCCAGGGCCGCATCCTGATCGACGTGGTCGGCTACAACAAGCATGAACGCGCCCAGGGCAAGAGAGAGGGCAGCGATCCTCATACGGAGAAGAACCGAGCCACGGTGACGCATGCCGATCCTCCTGCGGACCCCGAGAAACAAGAAGACACGAAAGACGGCACCAAGAGCCAGAGGCATCTGAGCGAGACACGCCAGCTTCAAAACAAGGAGCAGATGCTCGCTCGGCCGGACGACCTGGTCTTCCTTTCGCCTCTTATCGAGGGTTATGCGTTGAAGAACAAGCGTTGGCGTAAGTGCAATCCCGTGTTCGTTTGTCCAGCCAGAGCTCTGTTCTGACATGCCCCCAGTAAACTTTTACGTGGAAGACATTGAGCCGATGGTCTGGAACGACAAGGCGTACGAGCATCTGGTCTACGACGAGCAGCAGAAAGACCTCGTTTTGTCCTTCGTTGAGAACCACGGCCACTCCAAGGGACACGCCGTGGAGGATGTCATCGTGGGCAAGGGCCAGGGGCTTATCATCCTTCTCAGCGGCCCGCCGGGCACGGGCAAGACGCTCACAGCGGAGGCCGTGGCGGACAAGACACACCGACCGCTGTTCTACCTGCAGGCGGAGGACCTCGGAACGAACCCGGCGTCGCTCGGGGCGAACATCAAGCACATTTTCGAGATGGCGACAGAGTGGGACGCGGTGATCCTGCTCGACGAGGCGGACGTGTTCATGGCAGAGCGGAACCCGGTCGACATCACGCGCAACGAGCTGGTGTCCATCTTCCTCCGCGAGCTCGAGTACTTCCGCGGTATTATCTTCCTGACAACGAACCTCTACGACACGATCGACTCGGCGTTCCGGAGCAGGGTCAGCCTGCACCTGCTCTTCAAGCCGCTGACGGCCGACGCGCGCGCGCTAATCTGGCGCAAGTTCCTGGGACGGCTGCCCCGCAGAGAAGACGAGCACGGTGGGGAGCTGCTGTGCGACGAGGACGTGGCGGAGCTGAGCCAGTGGTCGCTCAACGGGCGGGAGATCAAGAACGCGGTGAAGATGGTCCGGACGTGGTGCGACCACAAGGACTACGAGATGAACCTTGCGAGGCTGGAGAACGGAATCCGGGTGACGAGTCCGCACGCCTCGAAGGTGGTGAACGTGGACGACGACGACGAACTATACAACTGATGATACCCGGCCTGGTATTCCACGATATATCTTCATTTGTCTTGAATTTTGGGAAGGTATTTGGATGACTAAGTTGGACCCGCTGCGCACAAATGATTCGCCAAGAAGAAAGAAAAGGAGTCGGCAGCGAGGACCTTGATGCCGCATGGCCCGGTAAAAGATGAGTAAGAAGCCGAAAACCCTTGCACAACTGGTCTCCTACGGGGAGATACGTACCGGGGCCCCGTTTGCTGTCAAAAGTCGGGAAGCAAGACGCCAATTGTCCAATGACGCAAAGGCATTAGGAAAGCAGGGACCAGTTGCCGCTGCGGACCTTCCGATTTCTTCCCACAATTGCCGGCCGCTTTAAGTCTCTCTTGTTCAGTTTTGGAGCAGCAAGCAGAAGCGCTCAACAAGTTTGGTTGATAGAAATCTGAATCCAGGAATACAATGAACGAATTCACGAGAATAATTTGAGGGAAAACAGCAGGAAAAAAAGGTTCTCAAAACGCCAAGGATCGTGGACCGAAAACTGAACAGCAAATACCCAAGTATAGATACATACCGAAGTACCCTACCTGCCATCAAACTTCTTAGGTAACAGGAGAGCTCCCCCCAGTAAAGCGGCGGCGCATTTTGTCACGCAGCAGGAGCGCCGGAAGCTCCATGCCCACCCAAATTTACCGCTGCAATTTTCGGCTCCAGACCCCCTTCCCTTTTGGAAAGAGGAGAGTGTCAACAAAACAAATCGCAAAAAACCACACCGTCGATGCACTGAGAAGAAGAGTCACTCTTTCGAATCCTATCCTCTTCCTCCCTTCTTCTTTTTCCGCAAATATGATGCGCCCTCAGCTCCAGACCGTCGGCCGCCTCGCCCGGCCCAGCGCCGCGAGACTCGCCGGCGCCGCCCGCACCCAGATGGCCTCTAGCGCCGCCTCGAAAGCGATGACGACGACCACAAGATCCCTCACCACGACGACGAGATCGATACCCCGCGCCGCCGCCGCCCTCTCGAGCTCCCAGTACCGCTCCTTCAGCTCCACCCGCATCCAGCATGGCGAGGTCATCATCACCGTCCCGCCCATGGCCGAGTCCATCACCGAGGGCACCGTCGGATCGATCGCGAAGCAGGTCGGCGACCGCGTCGAGGCCGACGAGGAGATTGCCAGCATCGAGACGGACAAGATCGACGTCGCCGTGAACGCCACCGAGGAGGGCACTATCGTCGAGCTCTTCGTCGCCGAGGGTGATACCGTCGAGGTCGGACAGAAGGTCGCTCGCGTCGAGACTGGCGGCGCCGCACCCGCTAAGAAGGAGGAGCCCAAGGAGGAGACCAAGGCCGAGAAGCCCGCCGAGTCCGCCCCCGCCGCCCCCGCGCAGGAGCAGGAGAAGCCCAAGGCCCCCGAGCCCAAGAAGGAGGAGCCTAAGCCCGCCGCCCCGGCCCCGAAGAAGGCCCCCGAGCCCGCCCCCGCCCCGGCGCAGTCCGCGCCCCTCGGCGCCACCGGCCTCTTCTCCCGCGGCGAGCGCGTCGAGAAGATGACGCGCATGCGCAAGACCATCGCCGCCAAGCTCAAGCAGTCCCAGAACATGACGGCGTCGCTGACCACCATCAACGAGGTCGACATGTCGGCCCTCATGCAGTGGCGCGCCCGCAACAAGGAGGACGTCATGAAGCGCCACGGCGTCAGGCTCGGCTACATGGGCGCCTTCACCAAGGCCACCTGCCTCGCCGCCCAGCAGGTGCCCCAGCTCAACGCCTCCATCGACACCGAGAAGGAGATCATCACCTACCGCGACTACGTCGACATCAGCATCGCCGTGTCCGCGCCCAAGGGCCTCATCACCCCCGTCCTGCGCAACGTCGAGAGCCTCGACATTATCGGCATCGAGCGCGGCGTCGCTGAGCTGGCTGCCAAGGTGAGCCCTCGACCTTTCTCTCTATCATCTGTCGCGAATGCAATGCTAACCTCTCACCCATCCAGGCCCGCGACGGCAAGCTGACCATGCCCGACCTCGAGGGCGGCAACTTCTCCATCAGCAACCCCGGCATCTTCGGCTCGCTCTTCGGCACCCCCGTCATCAACTACCCTCAGGCCGCCGTCTTCAACATGAACGGCATCAAGGAGCGCCCCGTCGTCGTCGACGGCAAGCTCGAGATCCGCCCGATGATGTACATCACCGTCACCTACGACCACCGCCTCATCGACGGCCGTGAGGCCGTCACCTTCCTCAACGTTGTCAAGAGCTACATCGAGGACCCCGCCAGGCTCCTGCTGGCTTAGGTCTGCCTCTCGTAGATCGTAGCTCGCGTCGAGGCTTCGTAATCTGAGAGTGCGACTGTGACGTAGCTGTACCCTGTCTCTTGTACTCTTTTTTTTTTGTTTTTCTCTGTACGTTGGACGGGGGGGAAATAAGCATTGCCTGGCATTGGCATTGGGAGCGGCGTCTATACATACATACACACCACATATGTGCATATCTGCTGCTGCTGTCGTAGAACGGGAGAGAGAGGGGAAAGTCGGGGGTCTGGTTGTAGATAATTGGGAAGAAATCCAATGTCCAGCTTTCATCCTGGCTCATGCTGAATTGTAACCTTGTTTCTACGTGCATGGTCGAAGTCCCCCGCCTTCTTTTTTTTGCTGGTATGGGCTCTACTTTCTACTATCTACTAGTTCCAGCATGTGAAGGATGAAACCTGCGTTCCGTGATATCAGACCCCCCCTCGCGTGTGGCTAGGCCAGAGGTTGTTTAACAAGCGCGACTTCGCTCCATCCCCAGAGTACTTACTGCGCTTCGCCTACGCGCTTTTGAACGCAAGAAACCTACAGAACGAACATTGTGCTTTCACTACACGCTCCAGGCTGAATACGTTTTTTGATCTCGGCACAATCCTGTGGAATCTGGGAACATTTGGGAGATGAATTTCAAGTGGTTATAGATTGTTGGGCGCTTGGAGGCCGTTTAGGTCCGGTGGTAACTCCGGTTACCGGGATGTTTCTGATCGGCATGGGCGCCGGCGACCAGCATAAGCTCCAGCGTGAAATCCGGCGTTCGGCTCCGGCCTACGTGGGTGCCGATGTGCGCGCTGTTGAACAGTCAGGTCTGGGATCGGTAGGTATATAGTGCTTGACCCAGCAGAGGATCTTTCTAAGTGGCCACCTGGCCGACCACTGGCGTAATATCGCGGCATGCATCCGGGGCGGTGCGAAGAGCATGGCGGATTTTGTCTCTGCGCTCGAGAAGGTCGACAAACCCGTCCGCTTCATGGGCTCCGCGAGGAAGGCCCTGCAGCCGAAGGCCGCGCTGGACGACGTCGCCGCGTTCCAGAGGCGGCTCTCTTCCTGTCGCGATACCATTCGGCTTTCGCTCCAAGCGGCTTTGCTGTGGGTTATTGCTTGGTCTCTGTCAGGTTCAAAAGTTGCCATCGCTGATTCGATGTGCGAGTAGATGGAACCACGCTCTGAACAGGGACATTGCCAACAGCCGGGTGGAGCTGCCCGGTCTTGCAGAGCTCAAGGAATCCATCCACCGTCTGGCTGATCGCATCACGTCTCTGGAGCAAAAGATGGACGCGAACGACGCCGAGGAAGAGATGGCGGGGTTGAGCAACCTGCGAAATTGCGTCCAGTCAGCGGCGTCCGTGACGTCGTCTGCTACCTCGCTTTCTCTGACCGCGGATCTGTGCGAGAGGGAGTCTATCGGGGGAGCTTCCGAACTTCAAGGCATCTTTCCTCACAGGCGCAGCCCTCACACGCCTCGCGTGGATTACCAACCTTTCCAGCGCGAGCTTTGCGAATCGGTGGCCAGGACAAGATGTTTCCCTTCCCGATAGCGAAAGGGTACCGCCGGCATTTCTGGCGGCGGACGACGAGGCCGATTCCGGCGACGGGATCGAGATGGACATCGTCCATGTCCAGCTCGAGAAGGGCCGAAAACAGTTGGACGCGGAAGATCACGCCGCGGCCGAGCAACTACTTCAGAAAGCGATGACACGATCAAGAGGCTACAGACTCGTTCACAAGCACTCTTCCATGTTAGCAGCAGGCCTGCTCAATTTGGCGGTGCTGTACGACAGACAGGGCAGATGGCTCGAAGCGAAGGAAGCAATGACTGACAGGCTCGTCCTGCTGTCGCGGAGTGCGACGTCCGACTCACACCACATTCTGGACGGAAAGCTAGCCCTCTCCTGGTACCTGCTCAAACTCGGGGACGCGGTGCAGACCCCGCCTACACGCTAGAGAGTGCGTCAAGGGCTACCGTAAACTCGGGGATCAGGGGGAGGGCCGACTCTCGGACTCGCTGCAGCCGGTGATGCGAATCTGCGAGTACCAGAAGGACCACGAAGGCGCGGAGGAACATCGCCTACTCTACCTCAGTATGCCCTTTATCGAAGGAAGCCCCGCAAGCTTCTGATTTTGCATCTATTGCCTCGACAGATAACGCAGAAGAAAGAGGAAGTGACACACAATCATCTGATGTTCGACTAGCGTATCTGTCAAGGCATTATTGTCCAACACATACTATGGGACTGCGTGGTAACTGAAGTGTGAATTTGTCTGATTCGCAATAGCCGCGTAGCCTACAGGTACGATCGACGCGTTTTTTTTTGTTTTTTTTTTCGTTTTTTTTGTGTGATTCAGACGGCCATCGCCATTTGACATTCAGTTCCCAGTTTCGTCATTCCTCATAAACCTTTCCTGCCGTGCCCAGCCTGTTCAGATCTTCTTTCCAGCCCACAGCAGGCATGTATGCACTGTCGTCTCTTGGTTGGTCGAGATACCTATCAGCCGCCGTAAAACCGTCGGCAAGCCATCGGCCAAAAGACCCCTCGGTGTCTAGTTGACGGCCGAGGTCGGCAGCCTGAAGTATTCGTGCCTCTCGCTCCAGGCGGCCCACAGTGCATCAAGCACACGAGATCTGGGAAATGTTCTCTCAGCGTCCGTTGCCGCGGTGTGCAAACTCGCAACAGAGAACCACACTCACAGCTTAGCAGCCAGGCGGGCGAGGGATCTGGCCGCACGGGTTGGGAGACGGGGTGCCGCCGCCTCCTCTCTGGGGAAGTGCCTCGCGGGCTTCGACATTGTTCTTGCTCAGGTTCGGAACCGCGACGGCCACGGAGGCGAAGAAGAGCAGGAGAGCAGTCGTGGGGTTCATTTTATATGATTTGTTCGTTAGGGTTCTTTGAAGATGTCGAGTTCAGTGTGGTGGACTGTGATTGATGCCAGACGCAAGGAGTCATGACATGCGATACAAATCTCGTTTTAAATACTTTTCCAAAGACGAGAGCCACGGAGCAGATGGAGCTGCCAGACGGTGCGTTACCAGGGATTCGGTTCTCGGTCTCGGGATGATGACGTTCAGCGACGGCCTGCGGTGGTCGTAAGTAATACCCAGACTCCGCGAGTCACGAGGCGTCGGGTAACATAGTATCCCCGCGGGATCCACGGATTTCATAGTAGTCAGAAACATCGCTGCCACAGTTTCTGGTTTATAGTATCTGATGCGGCAAAGAAAGGGCAAGCAACTCGAAGCAAAGGTCAGCAAGCAGGCTTTTCTTTACTGTCTTCCTTGAGTCCGGAGACCTTCTGTCACTCAGACTGAGAAACAAACGCATCAGTCTCACCACTCTAGCTGTACTAAAATTCGGTGAAGCCATCGCCTGGAAAACAGGCGGGAACATGAATCAGCAATCTTGAGTTGGGAAAGAGACGAAGCCAGGTTAATGCAATTGCGAGTCTCTGAGATACTAGACCGGATTTAACTTCGGACGTCAGATGAACGAGAGTTTACTCCAACGAACCATATAACCAGCCTTCTTCTACGCGCAACTAAATCATGGACAACTAACCCGAACCGGTAAGCCTTTACAAAAAGTCTGGCATGACAACGTTGAAGCACTGCCTACGTGGTGGGGACGTCGGACGTGATCCCGAGTGTCAGGCGCGGCTTGGCGACGTGCCATCATCGCATCTCCAGCTTCCGACGATGCCGCCTCGGTAGTTGGCGCGCGTTAAGTCGCCGTAGAGGGTTTTGGCAAAAGCCCACTCCGTATCCACGGATCCCACGGGCTTTGGTCCGGGACCGGCTTGGCGGGGCCTCCGTGAATACCGTCAACGTCGAGCGAGTTGGGACTATCTTATCGAAGGTGAATTTGAAAATCGGCAGAGTGACAATGTGTTTAAAGTCCGCGATTGGGATTGTCTGCTATCATCCCCTGTGCTAGACTTCTTGATGTTGTTGTAATAAAACACAACCCTTTGGAAGATACTACATTTCAAGCCGCTCTCAACATGCTTACATCAACCCCAGGTGAATTGTACAAGGCTGGCTAGCACACTCTCCGACATACATGGAATCCTCTTCGGGATGTTTCGTTCAACAGCTCCAGAGCTCTACTTCCTCTCCCGCAGCTTGACCTTCATCCTCATGTCATGCCTCGGACGCGCCTCCATGCCAACCATCTGGAACGCCAAGTCGCCGACCTTGTTGTCGAGGTCCATGTACATGACCCTTTCCGACGTGCCGCTCACAACCGTCTCGAAGTCAAACCATCGAACAAGGAGCAGCATCAAAATCCGCAGCTCGTCCATGGCCAGGTCCTGCGCAATACACGCCCTCGGCCCGCGCTCAAACGGCCTCCACGCAAAGCGATGCATACCCTCCGCCTCCTCCCCGAGAAACCTCTCAGGCCGGAAGCTCTTCGCATCAGGGCCCCAGACGGTCGGATCCAAGTGCGTCGCGTGCGCGCACGGCACGACCATGACGTTCTTGACGGGCCAGCGGCGGCCGTTCCAGTTTAGGTGGGTGACTCCTGGGGGTGCCTGGCGGATGGTGAAGCCGATGGGGAAGAAGCGTAGCGTCTCCTTGATGACTGCGTTGGTGTACTGCATGTCGTTGGTCTTTAACGGGTTCGCGACGAGCATCTCGACCGTGGTGTCGAGGTCCGGGTGGAAATGCTCGTCGTGCTCCTTGCGGAGGCGCGCGACGACGTCCGGGGAGAGGGAGAGGAACATGGTGATCCAGGTGAAGGTGTCGGTCGTGGTGCCGTGGCCGCCGAGGAGCAGGGCCTTGAGGCTGGGAAATGTCAGTGTCATGTACCTAGTATGGGCAGTGGCGGCGGCTTACTTTGTCACGGCGGTATCGATGAAGTCATCGTCGAGCCCCATGCCAGGCCCGCTCTGGATCCTGTCAAGAACGATCCGGTCCAAGACGCTCTTCACCTGCCGCCTGCTCGGCAACTCCTTCTCATCCTGAAATATGCGCAGGCGCTCCCTCATCTCGTCCGCCAGCGTCGTCCGCACCCGGTCCTTGAGCGCCTGCAAACTCTTCTCAGCCTTGCGCTTCTTCCATGGGTTTCGCGTGCCGACAAACGTCGTCGCCGGATTAATCGACGCCCGAAGGTCCTCGAGCAGCGGACTCCCGCTCGTCTGCGCCCCGAGCGAGAACCCAAACACGACCTTCCCAATAACATCAAACACGGCCTTGGCGCTCTCCTCCTCCATGCCGAACGCCTCCCCGGCGGCCGCAAGCTTGCACAGGCGCTCATGGAACACGAGCACCTGCTCGGCGATCATGCCGGCCATGGGCTTAACGTGCGTCGGGGTGAAGCCGGAGCCGACCATGCGGTGGTTGTACCGCCAGCGGTCGCCGTTGGAGGCGGCGATGCTGTCCGGGCCCGTGAAGGGGCGGAGGAACTTTTCTATGGTCGGGTGCTTTGGGTAAGGGGTCGTTGTGAGGACGAGCTGTGCTGCGTCCGGGTCCGTTATGACCATCTGGGACTCGACGAAGGGCCACATGTCGACGTAGAAGATGCCGCCGAGGTTGTACTTTTGGGCCATGTAGGTGTAGACGTGCTGGGGGTGGGTGAAGGGGGGGAGCCTGTCATGGTCAGCATCGTTGTGTTGTGGTTTTGTTTCATGTTGTAATTACTTGGCTGCCGTCTCCTCCCAGAGGGTTGTGTGAGCCCATATCCATGAGTGCTTTGGTGGTTGAGGCTGTTGATGATCACGGCGAGTTAGATTCAGGTATCTTTGTCAGAATAAGGAACTGGGTGAGTACTTACGAGTCCCCTGAAGCGTGTACGCATGTATATAGCCTTGAAGAGCCAGTACACCGCCGTGGCAAGGGCTACCGAGGCCGCGAGGGGCCAATTAGACACGCCGAACATGGCTATTACTCTCCTAGGACTGCCTTTTGATGACAGAAGACGACAAAGGAAAGAAACAAGAGGGAATTCTCGTCCTGCGGCGAAAGAAAAAGCAACACCATAGTGCGCAGAACGGCGGGGTATTAGGGTACGCAGCCCGGGATTACTGATCGATCATCGATCTCTACCATGGCGAGTGCTACGTAATGTCGCATCCGGTTCGAAGCGTGTGAAGGGAAAATACCTCTCCCTGCCTCGGAACGAATGGAATGCAGGTTTCCAACAATGACGGGGGCTAACTAAGTCTGAGTCTGTGTGGGCGTGTGAAGACGACCAGGGGATGATGATCCTACCACCGTCACGACAGCCACTCACCAGTCTAGGAGAAACTCATGGAAGGACGCAAACACATAGGTAGGCACGGTATTAGCCGCCGCCTCGCAAGAGTGGTGGGGTCCAGAGGGATCAGATTAGATGATCTGATAAGATGATCCGAGAGATCACTGGCCTCGGATTGGACTGGCGCGGCGCGAGCTAGGGTGGCGTCCGGCATGGCGATGAGTAACACCACGCAGCAGGCAGGTTCCCAGCTTCACCCTCCCCTGCGGACCTACCTCGCATCTTCATTAGTAGCTTGCTGGCGGCCCTCCTTACGGCGAATCAGCAACCGTTCTACTTCCTTCGCGGTCCGGTCCGGCCATCGGTAGTTGAGACGTTCCCCGCCGATGCGGGAATGGACGGCTTCCTTTGAAGAGTTTTTCATTCGGCCAGAGGCCTGTCTCGTCCGACGTCGTCGATGGCTGAGGGTCCTGGATGCGGACCGGACGGGATGTGGGTGAAAGTCTCCGACGTTGCGTGCGCAATCCAGCCGGGTTCTGGCATCGAGACTTGCGGAGGTTGACGAATCGACTCGGGGAATGTCCGACGGAGTCTTCAAGTCTGTCTGTAGTCCTCAAGTCTTCGCGCCGACAATCTTTCCACTCGTTTTTCGTGCCGCACACGCGGATATATCCGTCGTTACGCGATGAGAAACGACAGAATGCATAACGAGCTAGGCGCAGCGCACCCATGATGGAGGATGAGAGATGGACCCGGTCGTTGAAGTCGGACATTTGTCGATCCCAGTGGCACACGAAGACCCCCACCTGCAGGCCTCGTACGGGGACCTGGTATTATCCACCCTAGCCAAGTCGTGCGTTCGGAACTCCGTCCAGGCGTGCGAAAGCGGACTTTTGTTCTGTGATGTGGCATCGTGGCTAGCTTGCCATCGTGTCGCGAAACAAGTCGGTGATAAATCGACCGAGGCTTCAGCTCCGATGGCAGCAACGCCCCGGGAAAGCGTTCATCATTAGGGAAAAGGCACGCATGGTGAAGGGCCCCTGCATCTTCAGCAGGAACCAAGCTTTCTTGACGACGGGCGGAGAGCTTGGCAGCGTCCGGTAGCATTAAGCTTACATTTTCTGGGCAGTGTGTGTTCCAACATAAGCGAGATAGCCGCCATGAGGAGTGCGTTAGAGCCGGGCTACCGCCGGAGGCTGGTCCAACAAAAAGGATCATGCATTTCAAAGAGATGTCCAAAACACCAAAAAGAGACGGCAAACGTGTTTCTTCCGAAACCGAGAATCGAACTCGGGGCTATGCCTAACCTCCCAGAAATGAGAGGGCATCATGTTGGCCACTACACCATATCGGATGTTGTTGTAGAAATCTGCCGATTTGATCTTCAGGTACGGTTGTGCGTATGGAGTGGAGTTATCAAGCCGGGTCTGCCCTTGATCCTCCCCACCTGGCGTTTTTCAGTGGTGAAAACTCCTCGAGCCAGACAAGACAGAAAAGCAAACTCCACGGAAGGTACAGTGACCTGTAGGCATCCAGCAGATCGTCACAGCTGGTTTGTTTCTGTCTTTGGCTTTCGACCGTCGGCCTATCTCGAAGCCAAATGCTATCTGGCTCATGTAAAGTATCCAGGTGCTAATTGTGCCGCACAAGGTAGACAGCCTGAAACTGTGGAACAGTCCGTTTTTCAGAAGGACGTGCGTATGTGGATTGCCGTGGCAGTGACAACAAACAACACAACACAGACACAACACATTCGCTACCAAAACTAAAGCAAAAACGTAAGCCCATCACGGCGCGGGAAGAGACAAAATATTGTGACAAGAGTGGGATTCGAACCCACGCCAATTACTTGACTAGCAAGTTCTGAAGAACCTGAAGCTAGCGCCTTAGACCGCTCGGCCATCTTGCCTGTTGCGATGATGCTGTGGACATCCTCGGTTGGTGATCGTGATCGGCTCTCAGTGGGTCAAGGAGCTCCAACCATTCTGCAGTTACAGCGCAGCGGGGCCCGGAGCAAGCTCCGCTGCCACATCGTATGGACGCATCGCGAATTCAAATGTCGCAAAGAAAAAACGTCAATTGCCCTGGCTCTTAAAACGAAGAAAAACAACGGAAAAGGTGGTATCGTTTCCGAAACATGCTGCGTCAATCGTTCCTCTGCGTTCGTCCGATGCGCGTCACCCGACACCCCTCCAAATCTTATCCACCACTGCGCGAACCATGGTCGGGGTGTTCATCCGGTTCCTCGTCGCTGTGCTTCACGTCATGAGGCGACCACACTGGCAATCCATACCGGCACACCACAGCCCAGTCCCTCGAAACGCCTAAGAGGACTTCTTCTCTGCGGCGACCTTCCTTCCCTGCGCGGTGTAGTGCACGTAGGCATATCCGCCTGCAGCGATAAGACCGATGAAGACAATGTTGCCTGTGGTGAGGGTTCGCTGTTAGCCAAATATGCTTTCCGGCAACAGGGAATGCGCGAAGTGAACTTACCCAGGACGAACTTGCCCAGCCCACCAACGACATCCACCACGCCCGAGAAAACGTCGGCGGTCAGGTTGACGAGGCCGGTGAAGAAGTTGATGACGGCGTTGAGGAAGGCCTGGAGAATGTGGTAAAAGGTCGCGAAGATGGAGGCGATGAGCTCGTAGAAGCTCTTGAAGAGGTCTTCGAAGGCCTTGAGGAACGACATTTTGGCGGGTTTGCAAGTTTTTCGTGCTTGTTGGATCTGACTTTGGTCTGTTGGTGTCTTGAGGTAATGAGGGCGAGGAGGGTAGCTTCGGAAGCTAGGTATTTGAGATGTGCGGACGGATCGTTTTGTAGCTCCAGCTGGTCTTGTACGGAGGTGGCACGAGGACACGGCAGGCAGGTGACGCTATTGCCTGAGACCTGCCTAACCCGAGCGACCGTAGCTCCTTCCACGACGGGCTGACGTGACGGTGTTTTTGGGCCGTCCGTGACGTCTTCATCGTGACGTCACCAGCCACACCATCAGGCCAACGTGCTTTCCAGCCACGCAGGCGGAACCAACGCCAACGCGGGACGGGGATGAAGCGGATTGGATCGTCTGGGGACGGGAGGAGCGAACGGCTGTCTCGGTTGCAGGTAGCGATGGAGGATCCTTTCTGCTTGGGGGCATTAGCTGGCTGGCCGGCTGGACTGTTAAGCCACGATTAGTCCACGTGCCCGTGTCTCGGAGCATTTGTCCCTATTTACGCCTGAGGCTAGAGGAAAAGGGCCAGGCGAGACGGTTGTGTTCCTCCGATGAGGTAGGCATGAGGACATTTGGGACACAGATGACAGACCCTTGACGGCAGTATCCGTCTTTGTTTCACACCTTTCGACCCTGTATTCAAGCTTACTGTTAACTTGTATTCCCGACTTAGATCTCTATACATACCTAAGTACTTTCATTACCCTGTGCTACATCCCTCTCAGAAGCGCAGATCATTGTGATGAACCGTCCTTCAATTCTCCCTGCTGCGAATGTTCAAAGGCGCAACCTCGAGCTCCTCCAGAATCTCCTCCATGATCGACACTTCTTCCGCCGTCGACGCCCAGCCTACAGGCGAGTACGGCGGCGGAGCAGATGTCGGCGAGCGGAGGACCGGAGTCCCGGCCTCGGAGGACGACCCCCTCCGGAGTTGCGTCCGGAAAGAAAATCGCCGGGCCCGCCGAAGCGATGGTGGGTGACGCGGCGACTCCCTCCCCGGGCTCGCCGAGGTCGATAGAGCCGCCGTCCCTGGTGACTGTAATTCCAGCCATTCCGGACGCCTGGATCCTATGATCTCGGTGATGCTAACTCCCGAACTGCTTACGACCGGGCTTGGTGGCTCGGGCTCGCTGGAGAGGGGAGGCGTTGGGGGCAGTGCTCTCTCGCGTACTTCGACTGGGTTTGCTGTGATGGCGATGTTTCCGTCGGCACCTTGAACGACCGTAACGGTCCCGGCTGACAGAACCATCTCGGTGTTATTGATATTGATGATCGCCTTTTTAGCTCCAGTGTTCCCGGACGTCTGGTTCCCTGCGTCGCTCTTGACCGTGATGGATAGAGAGAAAGGATCCGACGGGCGCTGAGGCGACACCTCTTGGGCAACTGGGCTCGGTGGGTCAAGTCGACGGAGCATTTCGTTGAACAACGGAAGCACTGAAGGCCAAGGGTTCGTGGACATGGTGAAGGCTGAGAAAATTCGCAAGTTCGTTTGGTGTAAATTTGGTACTAAGCGTCTCTGTCTAGGAGACGAGCACTGATTATATGCAGGTCGCTCTGCTTTGCAAGATTTTTGACTCTGTTCATTGAGCGATATCACAGGCCTTTTCCCGAATTCCGTGGAAGAGTCGACTTCGCCTCGCGAAAGGACGAGATCGGCTTCATTGTCCCTAATCCAGAACATCTTGTAAGAGTTGCCTCCAACCAAAGAGCAATTCAGTTCAACTGTCGTTGTTTTCACAACAAAGCCTTCTTGCAGACTCCTCGCATTGATCGAAGAAAATACGCACAATGGCACGTTTTCCATCTTTTGTCAGTCTTACTCTGCGGCTCATGCATGGAGCATGCACGGAGTCCTCCCGGTGGGCCGGCAAGCCGACGATTATAGGCGACATTGCCGACTACTTACCCCAACCCAGAAGCGGGTCGGTTAGCTCAGTTGGTTAGAGCGTGGTACTAATATCTCATGCGAGATGTTGAGTAATGCCAAGGCCGGGAGTTCAAGCCTCCCACTGATCACAAGAAATCTTTTGCGGATTCGCGATGGCTTCATTTTTTGGCCGGTGTCGTGCGTGCGTGCAACAGCACGCTTTTAAGCTCCATTTGGGTTGCGCCAAGGAAAGTCCCCTCGCTAGGCAGGCCTCTTCGCTTTTAGAGTTTCTTTCCCAGCGTTCGGTTGAACTGTGAACACTGACTGATCGGTAGGTGCTGTGAATTCTTTTAGCCATGTTGCCAATTCATCAACTTGTTTCCTTCCCTCAATTTGAAAGCTTGACGGACAACCTGCCTGGCTGTTTGTCTGTTACCCACCGCTATTGACTACCATCACGATCTAGGTTGGGTGGTAAATCTTCCCGGTTCACCTCTCCGAGCAGATGGAACTCGCCAACATCAGCGGACCAAGACAGCGCCCAGCCACGAAAAAGAAAGCCGCCAGGGTCCACTCACGTCGGGCGAGAGTTCTCATTTCGGCAACCGGGAGTTGGAGTCGAGCCTCCGTGCCCTCAAAAGCAATCGCGTTCACGCCAGTCACCGTTTCTCCCAGGGCCGGCTAATGCGATGCAACCCGAGCGGGAGGTCGGCAGCGCAAGATTCAGGCTAAATACGAATACCGTTCCCTACGTAGCACAACACAAGCCAGATGAACATGAGCAGGGAGTCCAGGACCGTGGGACCCTGACGGTTGGTTTTGGCTGCCGGTTCATTAACATACACTACCGCTGAAATTTGAAATATAGTGTTGCGCGCCAGCAACGACTGGTGGAAATACTTCGGATTGCGAGCAACAGAAACAACGCCCTGCCTCCAAGTCCAGCACGACTTGCTTTTTCCCACCAGCCTCACCCCCTTTCAAGGGGCCCAGCTACTCCAAGTTCTTGAGGGGTGGTGCCAGTCTTACCCACCTCGGTCCGTCGCGCTAGCCCAGGCACAGAAATTCTCGGAAGAGCCTCCGCACGCCAAGTCAGATGAGCTCTGCTGCTGCTTTCCCGCCGGACTTGCGTGCGTACTTCGCCCCTTGCCATCGTGAGATGAGGGGTGGGAAACCCGAGGTGATGGCGCTACGGATGCTCTTGGGCGGGAGCCCAAGCCGGATGAATGGGTAAACAGGCCCCCTCCCCAGCGGAGATCTGGGTTCATGTTGCCACGAACCGAAGCATGTTCACGATGGTCGTCCAATGTTGGCTCGAGGGTTAGGCGACGGGAGCTGGTTCCAACGGCCCGGCGACGCATCCCCACGTGGGAAAAGTTGGAGAACCTGACCTACCTGTACGGACGCAAGTTGGAGAAGCCTGGGGTAGCCGATGAGCTATCATGTCCAATGTGACCCTCCTCAAGACCATCGCCAAGCTCCGAGGGGGGGGACTGGGTACTATAAGTTCGGGTCACATCTCCCTCCCCCATATGTTTGTCGCCAACTTGCAAGACCGTGCTCTTCCGTATCTTCGATATCGCTCCCGGCTTCACTGACAACCATGTACGCCAAGGCTCTCCTCACCGTCCTCCTGGGCTCCGGCCTCGTGTCGGCCCAGCTGAACACGCTCGCCCTGAGGGCCGGCCTGAAGTACTTCGGCACCGCCGTCGACGAGCGGCGGACGACGACCGATGCCACGTACATGGGCATCGTCAACAACACCGCCGAGTTCGGCTCCTTGGTCCCCGAGAACGGGCAGAAGTGGGACAGCACCGAGCCGAGCCAGAACAGCTTCTCGTACACCCGCGGAGACATTGTACGTTCGCCCGCGTGGTGCCACGAAAAACAGAGATCATGGCGACTGACGTAGAGCCTCTCTGCAGATCCCCAACATCGCCAAGGCGAACGGACAGATCCTGAGATGCCACGCCCTCACTTGGTATGGACCGACCTCTGCATCCACCAGGTCCTCGCTAACATCAACACCAGGCACTCTCAGCTTCCCGGCTGGGTCAATAACGGACAGTGGACCCGCGCCAGCCTGACCGCCGTCATCGAGACGCACATCGCCAACGTCATGCAGCACTACCTCGGCCAGTGCTACGCCTGGGATGTCGTCAACGAGCCCGCCGCGGACGACGGCAGCTGGCGCACGAGCGTCTTTTACAACACCTTGGGCACCGACTACCTGCCCATCTCCTTCAACGCCGCGAGGGCCGCCGACCCAGCCACCAAGCTGTGAGACCGCTCCTCCTACATCACAGGCCACGTGGAATACTGACCAGAAATCAGATACCTCAACGACTACAACCTCGAGTACAACGGCGCCAAGACGAACCGCGTCCTCGAGGCCGTCGGCATCATCCAGGCCGCCGGCGCCCCCATCGACGGCGTTGGCTTCCAGGGCCACCTCATCGTCGGCAGCACCCCCGGCCGCAGCGCCCTCGCCACCGCCCTCCGCCGCTTCACCGCCCTCGGCGTCGAGGTCGCCTACACGGAGCTCGACATCCGGCACTCCAGCCTCCCCGCCTCGGCCGCCGCGCTGGCCACCCAGGGCAACGACTACGCCAACGTCGTCGGCTCCTGCCTCGACGTGGACGGCTGCGTCGGCGTCACGATCTGGGGCTTCACGGACAAGTACAGCTGGATCCCCGAGACGTTCAGCGGCCAGGGCGATGCCTTGCTCTGGGATGCCAACTTTGCCAAGAAGCCCGCCTACACGTCTGTCTCCTCCGTGCTCGCGGCTGCTGCCACGGGAGGCGCGGGGACGAGCACCACGAGGCCGCCTGTTACGACGACGGTCCGCTCCTCGACGCTTGTCACCTCGTCCCGGGCTGCCACGACCACCTCAGCCGGCTCCGGCCCGGAGTCGCCTCGCTGGGGGCAGTGCGGCGGCCAGTCGTGGACCGGCCCCACGCGGTGCGTGAGCGGCTCGACCTGCACTTTTGTCAACGAGTGGTACTCTCAGTGCTTGTAACTGGCCTTGGTAAATAAAGTAGGGACGCGGACCATCCGCAGGTACGTCGGATGGAGGAACGGGGATGTTGACTTGAGGAGAGACGAGCTGTTCTCGGACGAAAAATTGTACATAGTTACCCTTCTTGTGAATACTTATCACGACGGCGAGTCTTCAAAACGTTACCGACCACCGTGACGGACAAAGAACCAGAAGATGTTGCCTTGAGAATCGAGAATCCACGACGGTCTGGCCAACAGGGTCCAGGTGGGTTAAGTCCGGGGCGTGCTACGGCAGTACTTAGTAAAACACTGCGTATGCAACGTCTGAGCCGGACGGAGACGGACCACGGACGGAGGCGGTGTTCTGGATCACCCCGCGCTCCACGTCTCCTCCATGTCATCCAGATTCCCCCCGCTCCGCCGCAGTTTGCAGTTTGCAGTTCCGCAGCTGCAACCTGCTGACATTGCTTCGACAACGGTCGACGGGACTCTGTCCGACAGAGAGGGGAAAAAAAAATGCCTCGGTCGAGAATTCCGATGCTTGGGATCCTGAGCATTAGCTCCGCCAAGGACCTTGCGGACAGTTCACCGCCGTTCTATTAGTGCTGCTCGGTTGGGCGGATCAGCGATGTGAGAGAGTCATGCAAGAATAACACCGATGTCATCGCCCACCTTCTCCTATCGCCGAAACAAAACCACATTAGTAACAATCGCCGAAGCGAGGCGAGACATTCCTCCGTGAAAGGGAGGGGTAATACGGCAGTACACTAACAGTGTGAGGGTCTCTCGCTTGCGAAAAAAGCTTGATGATCCAGAGGGTTGGACTGATCGAATGACAGGCGGCGCCGTCACGCCGGGTGATCGGCAATAAGCACCTTACGGGAAGAGCAATTCGGCGAGGCGGCTAGAAGCCTCGTGGAACAACGGGTTTCCCCGTCAGCAGGTCGCAGCGGGAGGAGGCACGATGCAGATGTCAGCTTCTTTACCTCCGCCCGTGCCGTCCGCTCGCATCGAGGCTCTCCCTAGCCTTGTCATGACAACGTCCTTCGTTCGTCAGCATGCTACATTCAAGCAAATGTCTTATTTTCCAGGAGGCGCCGAACGGTGAGCCTCGTTGGCTGACTCGTGCGGAGGGTTAGACGAGCTGCAAATGGAGAGGAGAGAAGCAGCTAGATAGTACAGACTTGCGGAGTTTGGAAGCGACAACTGGGGATTCGGGAACGCCAGGCTCTCGGCACATCTTGCCTGCAAGCGAGGAAGCTCCAGTTCTCAAGTCGATCAGCCAGTGATAACCTTGGAACTTGGGAGACTCCCCCCCATGTCCCATCTGCGTCATCGGATTCCACGCGCGAGGATCCCACGGCGACGACGACGAGCTAACCTTTTTCCCTCACATACTAAGGTAAAAAAAAGGGAACCAGGTACTCCACACCCGCTGAGCCTTTAGCTGTTTTTGGAGAGCTTGGATCTCCAAAGTCAAGACACTTCCCGCGCGAACCTAGTGAACAACCTGCGGCATTGACGGAAGCCCCTGCGCCAGCGGCCGTATGTGAAGCTGCGTCGAAGGGAGCATAGTCCCGTCTTAAGTCCAACTAACTCCGGAATGTCTTGCGTTTTTTTTTTCCTTGATGACATCCAGTGAGGAGCTCTGGAGCTGTCTGACTGGGAGAAAAAATTGGAGCGCAAGTTTCCGCGTCCCCCGTGCAACGCGCGCTGATGCCGTCATTGACACCCAGTTGTGAGCGGTAGCTGAAGTCATTATATATAAGCCATCCGACCATGGTCTCCAAGCTTTTGCCTTTTGCTTTGAAGTCTCAATTTAAATACCTGAAGCACCTCGAACACGCGGAATTTCAGTTTCGATCACACGAATAACACGAGAATAACCTCCCCCACACGCGCGAACGTAACAACACACCATTCACCATGGCCGACATCAAGTTCGAGGGATGGCTGGGCCACAACTCCGACAGCGTCAACGGAAAGATGGAATGGGGCGCCTTCGAGCCCAAGAAGTGGACGGAAGACGACGTCGACATTGAGATCTCCCACTGCGGCATCTGCGGCTCGGACCTTCACGTGCTTCGCTCGGGCTGGGGCGAGACACCCTATCGTAAGTTTTCCTCCTCTCCCCGTCTTTCCCATTGACGGTTTTACCCCGCCTGCTCAGACCTCGCCTTCGGTCTCGCAAGCTGCTGAAGCTACCCCGCCTTCCAAACCTTTGCTAACTTCCTGCCCGCAAAACAGCCTGCTGCGTGGGCCACGAGATCGTCGGTAAGGCCGTCCGCGTCGGCAAGAATGTCAAGAACATCTCCGTCGGGGACCGCGTCGGCGTCGGCGCTCAGGCCCGCAGCTGCCTGCAGCCGGACTGTCCCGAGTGCGCGAACGGCCAGGAGAACTACTGCGGCCGCGGCACCATCAACACCTACGGCTCCGTCTACCCGGACGGCGAGGGCAAGTCCTACGGCGGCTACGCCGACTACAACCGCACCAACGGGCACTTCGTCATCCCGATCCCCGAGGGCCTGGCGTCCGAGGACGCCGCGCCCATGCTCTGCGGCGGCATCACCGTCTTCTCGCCACTTAAGAACAACGGCTGCGGACCCGGCAAGACGGTCGGCATTGTGGGTGTCGGCGGCCTCGGACACTTTGGCGTGCTCTTCGCCAAGGCGCTCGGCGCGGACAAGGTCGTCGGCATCTCGCGCAAGGCTTCTAAGCGGGACGAGGTGCTGAGGCTGGGCGCCGATGAGTACATCGCCACCGACGACGATGCCGACTGGTTCAAGAAGCACGCACGCAGCATCGACCTGATCGTCTCCACCGTGTCCAGCGACAAGATGCCGCTTCAGCAGTACCTGATGCTCCTCAAGGTGCATGGCACCTACATCCAGGTTGGGTAAGTTTTGCGCCAAAGCTCCTGTTTGCTGTTTCGTTTTTTGGACTTGGCGCGACTGACAATGCATCGACAGTGCCCCCGACGGCGGCAACCTACCCCCCATCAACGCCTTCACCCTGCTTGCGAACGGCATCAAGGTCGGAGGCAGCGGAATTGGCTCGCCCTCCGACATCCGTGAGATGCTGGACATTGCCGTCGAGAAGAAGGTCAAGCCCTGGGTCCAGAAGAGGCCGCTGAAGGACGCCAACAAGGCGATTGTGGACATGGAGGCCGGCAAGGCCAGGTACAGATACGTGCTGGTCAACGAGAAGCACGCCCAGTTGTAAGAGTATGAGCGATATGAGATGATGATGTAGATGAGCGCTAGAAGCAAAATGATGACTTTTTTCTTGTGGAAACTTCACGAGCACAGCTGCCGAGACAATGGCGTTTTGCAAGGATTCGATGCCGCTCGGCGCTGTCTGCCGGAGGATTTAGTAATAGCCCCAAGCAAGCGTGTATTGAATCCAACCTCAGCCGCCATATGTTTTTGCTCGTCATTCTGCCCAGGTCAAACCGCCTGGATGCACATGTTTTCTGTTTCAGTTACATACAGTTTGGCACCGTGTGTTTGTTTATCAAGTAGTTGTTGCGTATTGTTTGTTATTTCACCAGGTGAACCTACAAACGGTGGGGGAGACAATGGTTGCCGATGATCAAACTTGAAGCTCCCATCAAGACGGAGGGCCAACTCGAGGACCAGCTCGAGGACCAGCTCAATCCATGTCATTTCCTTGAGCTGCAAGGAGAGGCGAAACTATGACCTCTGGCATTGCTTGCCTGCCCAAGCCTTCTTGTTGCCTTTTCCCCGTTCTACCAACAACACCGTCAATGGTGGGGACAAAGAGAAAACCATCACGACCTGGTTCAGGCGTCCGTGGCATCATCATCAGCCTCAGCGGCATCGACTTCCCGATGCCCCTGCGTTACGTTTGTCGGCATCGCCATCTGGCAACCACGTGCCCCCAAACTAATCTCCATTGTTAACAGGCATCTTGTGTCGCATCGGCACCGACATCGTGAAAGAAGGAGTCAATTATTGACACCCTCTCGCAGATAGGATGAGGACTTGCCCTGATGATTGTCGTCAGAGCGCGGGAGAAGTGTGCCGGATTAACAAATGGACAATACACCCAGAAAGACGGGCTCTTTGATGATGAAGGGGTCGAACTCGGGCCGACGACGTCTATTCCATGCAGAATCTAAACGCACGCATGACAACCGACGAATTCACCTGTGTGGACGAGACTGCTTAACGGCAGTCGTTGTTTAGCTCCTGTGTGACAACCGACTAATTCACCTGCGTGGACAGAACTACTTAAAGGCAGTTATCGTCCAGCTCCCCAGTCTGTTCAGTACAAGTTGCGCACACACAAAATTTTCAGGATACCAACAACACACGAACAAACCGACATCGCCCGCAATGCGTCTCTCACAGACCCTTGCGATCCTGGCTGCCTCGGCGGTCGGCACAGTGAGAGCTTCCCGTCTGATGTTTCGAGATGCACAGAGTAATAACACACACTATAGGTCCAGGCCGAGAAAGCCCTCGAGGACTACAAGGTCTGGATCCCTCAGTGGGACTTCGAGGTCACGCCGGGCGGCGATCACGTCGTCCTCAACGGCACCGTTGAACAGGTCGTGGAACAACTCCAAGAGTCAAACCCCAAGCTCATGGCGTCGTTTAACCTCTCTGGCAAGAAGGGCCACGAAATCACGGCGCTCGACGAAAACGTCCCAGCATTGCCACTGAGTCTTTTCCGGACCCAGTGTCAACTCTTTCGGCCTGGAGCCGTTGTGTCCTGGGCAGCAGGAATCAGATACCTCGAGAACGTGCCCGGGAAGCCCGCCAACAGCCCCGGCCCGGGTGAATGTGGACGCGTCAGCTGCTCTTACAATACGCAAATCTGGTGGTGCAACGAGGTAAGTGTGACAATGGCTTGGTCAAACTAGGGCGGGAGGGATGAGATGGCTAATGAGACCCGGACCCAGGACACCACGACCAAGACGCTCGCCTCCTTCCGGCACATTGCTGACGGCGCGCGTGCCGCTTACATGGACTGCACCGACAATCAGTTCTACATAAACTACGCGTCTGGAAAGGCTATCCACAAGACAGACAACTGGAACGTCGTTGTACGCGGTAGAAACAAGGGCGAGGATTTATGTTGAGCAAGAGACCCTACACCGTATGTGTGTGCGTCTACTGGATGTGGTGGTGGCCGAGTGGTTAATGTGGGTGCATGATGCCAACCAGCGGTTTCAGTTCTTCGTCACTTGTACATCACTGCCCTTCGCGATGGACAACAACAGCTTGTTTTACTTTTTCCTGTAGTTTCTTTCCTGTGTATCAATTTAGCAACATTCGTCAAGAAATAGAGGCATGGGCTTCCTGCCATTAACTCATTTCCCAATTCACGGAATACTCAGACTGGGAGCGAGCTCGGCTACTGCGTTCAGTCAAGGCCCGAGTGTGTCGTCGTTAGAGGTGTCACCATGATCTGAGTTGGCATGTGTAGTGTATATTGAAAGGATTGCTCCAAGATTGCGCCTCGGAAAAAAGGAAAAGAAAAAGCATTTTTTCTCTCTCTCCAGCACAATTGAACTCCGGTTTCGAATCCCACATTAGGCTGATGATCAAATTATGTATGTATCTATGTAAATGATGAAAAGGCGTTGCGACGAAGTGTCTCACAGAACATTCCCCGAAAGCCTCGTCCCGGGGTACCGTGCCTGAATACCCTCATCGAAGCTCTTCCCACCGACCGTCATGTCCTTGAAGGCCGGGCAAGCGAGGTTCAGGATGGCCGCGCCGACGGTGTCTGTGACGAGTCTGAGAGGTACGTCAACGATGGAGAAGATATTAGAGAGGGAGTTTGGTGAGGCGGTCTTCAGGATCTCGAAGACGAAGCACAGCAGGTTGTTACCCTCCAAAAGCTTGGTAAGACTTAGCACGCCGCCGGTCAGGTCACTGAGGTCCACTCCCGCGAAGCTGTTGACTTTTCCCATGTTGCCGCCGATGCTGGCCGAAAGGTCAGTATACTGTCCGTACCTAAGGACGGAAAAGGACCATGCATGACATACCTGCCCAGCTCGGGGTACTTCGCAATCAGAGCGACGAGGTCCAGGTTGAGGGGCACCAAGCCGTACTCAACCGGCGTTCGGTACCAGTTCTCCGGGATTCGCTCCCACCCCTTGTTATATGTGAGGTTTCCATCTTCGCCTGAAACGGCGAAGAAGCTCTTGAGAGTAGCCTTGTCTGCCGGAAGTCAGTACGAGGAGCCATTCATACGTTTTGAGTTTACCTACTGAGAACACCTGCTGGGTTTTCGGCAGAATGGTTGGCGAACAGACGGCACGCAAACAGGTAGCCTGCGTTTCGGGCAATCATGCCGGTGAAGGGGCCGTAGTAGAAGTTGGGGTTGGTCGCGACTGTCTCGTGGAAACGAATAGCCATGCGGTCGACGAAGAGGTCGAAGTCGTAGTTGCCCTCCCCGAAAGACATGTCGTAGAACGACTGGAACTGCTCCATAACCATGGTGGAAGCATCACCAGTGACATAAAGATCGCCTCGAGTGTTGGACGAGTCGCCCTCGATGATGTTGTGCGAGCCGTTGAGGCCCCTGGGGGTGCCCAGGAGTCCGAGGACGTTGCCAATGATATTCTGAGACCCGCTGGCCGTGTATCCGATGGAAAAGCCCGGGTTGAGAGAAAGCGGGTTTCCGACGAAGACGGTGCCCATGACGCCCAATATCGTAGAGAGCTCAATTCCCATGCCGAAGACTTGGTTGATGGCCGCAGTAACCTCTACCAAGCTCGTGACCCCCTTCCTGCTGATGTAACCGTGGTTCGCCAGGGCGTTCAGACCCGGGCAGGGTCCTCGCTGGTCGCCTCTGTCGAAGTCGGGAGGGATGAACTTGTGGTCGCCGGAGACGTCGATAGGTGTCGTCATCGGGTCGAAGAGCAGTCTCTTCTCGTGCGTCTCGTGAAAGACGCTGGCGACCTTCTCGGCCAGTCGTGATGCAACATCGTCCGGCAGAGCTCCATTGAGATAAGCAGGGAAGGCATGGACGCCACTGCCAAGGTAGGGCAGCAAAGAAAGAAAAGAAATCAACTTCATGGCAAAAGAGTGTGAGAAGCGAATGCGATGCTTGAACGAGTGTTATCGAGGACTTTCAACATGCAGATGACGTCCTGATCCCTCAAAGGACTCGAAAGATTGGAAATCCAAGCAATTATCTTCGTTCTTCCTTTGACCTCACGGCACCGACGGAGCAGATGCCGAGGCTCCTGGTTGACACACAGAGGCGGTCTAAGTTGCTGGAGTAGGGGGCCTCCCATTACGGGAACGAGATCGTGGAACGGAAGAGCGGCGTTCTCCCGTCCCAGAGCCGTGCGCAGTAAAGATCGTCCAGAGGACCGATCTTCAAATCACGACAAATGTGATTGGTCATTCTGCTCACTCGTTGCCCAAGTCATTTCTCGAGTCTGTGCAGACATGAAGCTGGGTGGATTCTGGAAACTAATCCCAGCACAACTAAGGCCCCCTGGCGCAGACAGAACCCATGGAAGCTACGAAGTACCCCTGCAATCAACAGAAACTCCTTTTTTCTCAGTTTGGACAAGTCCCAAAAGTGAGCATCTTGGTACTGCGTCGATCTACATCCAAATTCCCCGATGACCCCATTTTCCAACTTTGCTGCCCCCAAAGTTCGACGGAGACGCCGGAGGTCCTGTCAAAGTTTGGACCAAGACATGATGAACACTTCAAGAGGCCAATCAATTATCAACAGACTGAGAAGCTGCCCGCTGATCGGCCCTCTTCATAGACAAGGGCGGGAGTGAGGCGCCGGCTCCGGTGATCCTCACGATGCTCCCACAGGGAGGGCACACCGCCGCAGAACCCCTGCAGTATGCATAGGACTTGATGACGACTAATCCCGGTGCCACGGCTCGCGTATGGCGGCCAGCGGATGAACTTCGGTATGCAACGCAGCCATCAAGCCTCTCTCTGATTTGGAACTCTGCGATGATTTGAATTGTTGATACGGTCCGCTCAGGGAGTGGAGTAGGCGAGAATGACACCCAACAAAACGGAGACTCCACGGTGCCCATTCCAGATTTCCGTAACGAGAAAATGAGGTGGGCCGCAGACACAACCCACAGCGCTGGATATCGTCATTTTCTATCCAAAACGCCCACAATCGGGACAGCCTCTGGTGGGTTTCATCAGATACGAGGCTCTCTTATTCTTCTCATCGCTGAAATGAGCCCGTTTCTCCATGGCGACTCCAGCTCACCAGGCGGCACGTGGCTAGGCCGGCAGGGTCCCGAAACACAACCCGGCCAGCAGAGAAGACAGCGAGTCCCGCTAGTATGGGACTCCCTTGAATGACAATGTTTCATTCTCGCTGAATTGGGAAAGCTTCTACTCCAGGAGAAGATTCCTTCCTTTGATGGGCCGGGACCCCATGAGTTCGTTGACAGATGTTTTGACAAGCGCAAAAGACGTTGCATTTTGTCGCTGATATCCGCATGGGTGGAATAATGAGCCAACGGGGAGAGACTGACATTGCGATTTTCGACGCAGTTTGTGGGATTCCCAGACTCGAGGAGGATCCCCTCCACCCCACCGCTGTTTGCCATCGGCGCAGGTCCGCCGATTGCAACGAAATGGTATTGATGCGCATGTAATGCCTTGATCAAGCCCTGTTTCTCGCCCAATCGCCCGGGACAGGCCCGGGTCTATCATCGACGAAACGGGAATGCCTTGGGGGCTGGTTTCTCTTGGCCTTGCCTCCCTTCGGCAGATGTGGGAGGGGCCGGGTCTGCCCGTGAGACACACATACTTGAACTTGAACCTTCATTCCGTGTCATGTCTCAAGATATCCAAGTAGTGATTCTGCTTCTGCCTCTGTCTGTTTCTTTCCCCGTTTCTTCTCTTTCTTCTCTTGTCTTCGTCTCGTATTCTGTTCAACATGAGATTGCTCAGTCTTGTCCTGTTGGCTTCGACCGTGGTCCGAGGAGTGGTGGGGGCAGACAAGACCGTCGCCACGACAGCACCAACGGAGACACCTCCCTTGTGCGGCGTGAGTTCCCTCCCCGATGACATGTGCCGATCGCACATTGACTGACACTGATCAGCTGAAATGCATCCAACAAGAAGCCCTGAACTCGACGTGCGCGGTGACTGATATTTCCTGCATTTGCCCCAACGTCGAGTTAAACGAGAGGATATCGCTCTGCGTGCATACAGAATGTACCGTAAGAGAATCACTACGTATGCCAGCCTTCCCAGTCCGCGCCGTGTCTTTACCGTAGCTAATCTCGTTCGACAGTGGTGCAGAGCTACTCCAAGCACACATGCGGTGCACCGTCGAGAGATCGCACGGCATTGGTATGGATCATTGGCGTCGTCTTTCTGGCTTTGGGGCTCGTGTCCTTTGGATTGAGAGTATTGGCCAAGCTCTGCTTGGGAACACAAACTTGGGGCCCCGATGATTGGGTGATGCTGCTTGCGGTGGTATGTCGTGACTTGAGAGTGCAATCATGGAAGCTCTTACTGACTTCTACTCACAGTGTATGATGATACCGCTCAACGCGCTTTCTATCCCCAGTAAGATCGACCAGTTTGCGAGACCTGGCGCAGAAGGGGTTGACTGATGGTTGTTTTAGTATCCAAAGTTGCCCTCGGCAAAGACATGTGGAATGTCACACCTGACGATGTTACGGAGTTTCTCTACGTACGCTACCTCACAGTCTAATTGGAATGGCAACAAGCTGACAAAAACACAGCTCTTCTACTGGGACGAACTGCTCTACCTTGGAGCTCTTCCCGTCACGAAGATCTCGATTCTCCTCTTCTATCTCAAGATCTTCCCCCGAAGAGAGATCAGAATCGCAACATGGGCCTTGATCGGGCTGAATGTCGCCTACTTCATCGTCTTCGAGCTGATCTCGATCTTCCAGTGCACCCCCATCGACGGTGCTTGGAGGGCGTGGGACAAGGAGTACCCTGCCAAGTGCAACAACATCAACATCCAGGGCTGGGCGGCGGCCGGCGTCAACATCGCGCTGGATCTCGCCACGCTCATCCTGCCGCTTACGGAACTCTACAAGCTTTCCATGTCGATGAAGAAGAAGGTGCAGATCATTCTGATGTTCAGTGTTGGATTCTTGTGAGTTGATTCCTCTCGTGGGGTACCAAGCGCCTGCTAACAACCATGACAGCGTCACTATTGTCAGCATCGTCAGACTGCAATCACTTGCAAGTTATGCTACGACCAGCAACGTAACTCGTAGGTTTTCTGGACTCCAAACAACGCCAAGAGGAGGAAGCTAACGCCCGGGACAGAGGATTACGTCGAGGTCGGCTACTGGAGCACGATCGAAGTTCCCGTGGGTATCATCTGCGCGTGCATGCCCGCCATCCGCTCCCTCTTCAGCCTCGTCTTCCCCAAGGTCTTCGGCACCACGCAGGGCAAGTCGGCCTACGCCAACATCTCCAGCGGGGCCAAGACGCCGTCGAGCTCGCAGAAGCTGACGTCCAAGAGCTCCATGCCGGCCATCAGGGTCAAGAAGGAGTTCACCATCCGGTCGAGGCACAAGGACGAGGTGTCGATCGTCGAGCTCACGCACATGCCGTTCGGCGGCGACCACCACACGTCGAGAAATTCGTCGGAGAAAAAGCCGACAACACCGCACGAATCCGTATGACCGACCGAGTTCCACTTTTTTTTCCGTTGATTATTTTACGGCTCCAGGCAGGAAGGAGTGAGCCCATCCACAAAGGTACTTCCGATAATGTAATTCCATAGTCTATTCGTTCGTTCGTTATGAGCGTTTCTTTGAGATACCACACATACTACAGTCAGTTGAACGCAACGAAATTGCTCCTGTCCTTGCCGAAATCACTCACTTTCCGGAATGACGGCATTCTCCGCGTTCGCCATGCTTGCTCCTTGCCCGCATCTTGGTCTGTCTGTCTTAGCGGCCGCCATTCCAGATCGCCCCCCTTGCAGCACTCCGTAATAAGAGGCCCGGAGAAATCCTTGGTGGAGACCTGTCAGCGATGGCGGCGGGGAGAAAACCGTTCCATCAGCCTAGCAAGGGTCGGCGTCAGGGGTTTCCTCAACGCCCGCTGATCCTCGACGTCTTGGGATATCTAGGCTCGTTGGCTCTGTTTTCCCCCTGTCCGCAACCGAGTTGGGACTGGCGATATTAGTGAGGACAGCAGTGAGGATAACATAACAGTAACAACAAACGCAACAGTTAGGTTGTTTCTCAGAGAACAGTGTCGGAGGTTCACGCGGCCTGTCGTGGGGGCCACATTCATTGCAACTGCAGCATCTCCCCGGTCCTTGTCTTCATTTTTGCTGTCATTGTGATCGGCTGTAACGCGACGCACCTCGAAGGGGTCTGGGGAGACTGCCCGCAGTCATGTTGCCTCCCGTCGCTCGAGTCAGGTTCCTGGCAGGGCTTTGACGGGCCTCATAGATCAGCGAGCGCTGGCTTCAGGGCCACTATCATGGCAAAGTGTCGCGCGACGTGTCCATGCTGCGCCGCCAAATGGCACAACTTAGTGTTTGTCTTGTACACTGCCGAAAGTCAGTGTCATGCCATATCAGCGGTATCAGACATCTTGCCCTTGTCGTGATCAACCGGGGTGCAAGATTGAGTGATATCTCAAATCATTGAGTGTTTTAGCGCGAGGTGGGCGACGACGAAACGGTCATCTCCTCCAGAGCCCCTGAGTCTGGGCCATCCTGAACAGTCCCACTTGTTCTCAGAGATCCCAGGGACGGGGAGAGAACTCACGGCCGTTGAGGCTGCGCACAGTGAAATGCCGATATCCCGGGGCCGCAAAACCAGAGATGGGGGCAGTGGAGAATCCAGCCGATGTTCCACGTTGATACTATCGTGACAACAGGCAAGATCTACCATCGACCTGGCCAGGAGAACTGGAACTCGCCGAACTAAGCCCTTCCAAGTTCCAACTAGTCTCATCGGGGGATTGCAGTGACCCCCATTGACCGTCGACGTCTGCGAAGCCTTCGGACTTCAGGGGGATAAGGCTGAGGCAATATCGACTTATTCTACTTGGCGGATTATTTCTACTCTCGATCTCGTTGGTCTATTTCTCTTCTACACTGCCTTGACTCGATTGAAAAGTCTCTGCAGAGTCCACTGGTCTTAATCGTCGGGTTCTATTGCGGTTGCGTCTTGATGATCTAACCTTCTTTCGTTCGTTTTTTCTTTGGCCCACCCATTGTCACTCTTTTGAACTTGTCCAAATTGGATACAATGCGTCTCTCAGTCGCTTTCACGCTCATTCCACTACTAGCCGACTCGGCGTCAGCTTTGTAAGTAGCACCTTGGCGGGCGGTGGTGAAAAGTCTACAAGTACATTGACTGACTCCCTTCTCATCACAGTGCTGTTCCCTGGACCTCTAGACACCAAGCTCGTCATGACCCGTTCATCAGGCGCGCCGATAACACCACAGCTGATGACTACGACTATGTTGTCGTCGGCTCTGGTCCTGGAGGTGGCCCTGTTGCTGCCAATCTCGCCATCGCCGGCTACAAAGTCTTGTTGATCGATGCCGGCGGCGATGCCGGTGAGAGCTGGACGGAGAAAGCACCAGCTCTGCACCTGATGTCCACGGAGCTCGAGGATACCCGGTGGAACTACTTCGTCAACCACTACCCGGACCTTGAGCAGCAGAAGCGTGATTCCAAGATGGCCTACGAGATGTCTGATGGTAGCTTTTACGTTGGTCTTGAGCCTCCTGCCGACGCCAAGCCCCTTGGTGTATGGTACCCACGCACCGGCACCCTGGGTGGATGCTCGCGTCACAATGCCCTCATCTCGATCTACGCCCACGACTCCGACTGGAGCAACATTGCCAGCATTACTGGCGACGACTCGTGGAGTCCTGATACCATGCGCTCCTATTTCCAGAAGATCGAGAAGAACATGTATCTGCCGAGCAGCCTCATCGGCCACGGCTTCTCCGGGTGGCTAGGCTTGTCGCTGACCTCTCTTTCCCTCGTCGTTGAGGATCAGAAGCTCCTGTCCATGATTCTTTCCGCTGCCACTGCCATGGGCAAGGGCCTCCTCGGCGGTCTGCTGAATACTGTTGCCGGCCTCGGCCAGGTCCTGCTGCGTGATATCAATGCCCCGGGCCAGGCTAGCAAGACCGGTCTCTACCAGGTCCCTCTGGCTATGACCGACTCTGTCCGTGGTGGTCCGAGGGACCTGATTCTCAACACCGCCAAAGCCGTCAACTCGGATGGCTCGCGCAAGTACCATCTGGACGTCAAGCTCAACACCTTGGTAAGACAACTCAATTCTTCGCTAGTCCTTCTGTATGACATAGCTGACAATAACCAGGTCACCAAGATCAACTTCGACGAGTCCGGAGATAAGCCCCGTGCTACCGGCGTTGACTTCATGGAGGGTGCCAGCCTTTACCGCGCTGACCCCCGTTCTGGGTCGGCCACCGCCAGTGGCTCTGGTAGCGTCTCCGCCAAGCGCGAGGTCATCATCTCGGCCGGCGCCTTCAACACCCCGCAGCTGTTGAAGCTCAGCGGCATCGGTCCCAAGAAGGAGCTTGAGTCTTTTGACATCCCCGTTCTTGTTGACCTCCCGGGCGTCGGAACCAACATGCAGGACCGCTACGAGGCGACCGTGATCGGCAAGACTAATTCGGACTTTGTCATCACGTCCAAGTGCACCTTCTTGGAGACCATGCCGGACCCTTGCCTTGAGCAGTACCAGAAGGGAATCGAGCCCATCAGCAAGGGCGTCTACGCCACCAACGGTATTGCCATCGCCATCGTCCTGAAATCCACCGTCGCCGAGGACGAGCCTGACCTGCTCATCTCCGGTGCCCCGGCCAAGTTCAAGGGCTACTTCCCCGGTTACGCCTCCGACTCTCTCGCCGACGCCCAGCACTGGGCGTGGATCGTGCTGAAAGCCCACAGCCGCAACAACGCCGGAACCGTCACCCTAAAGTCGACCGACCCGAGGGATATGCCTGTCATCAACTTCAACTACTACGACACGGGAGTCAACTCTGGCGGCGAGGCGGACAAGGACCTCCAGGCCACCTACGAGGGCTTCCAGTTCGCCCGCCGTGCATTCTCGGATCTCGTTCCCCTTGACGGAAGCTTCCCCGAGGTCTGGCCCGGCACGAACGTTACAAGCGAGGAGGACGCCAAGCAGTTTCTCAAGGACGAGGCCTGGGGCCACCACGCGTCGTGTACCTGCCCGATCGGCGCGGATGACGACCCTAACGCCGTTCTCGACTCGGAGTTCCGGGTGCGCGGCGTCGAGGGCCTGAGGGTGGTAGATGCCAGCGTGTTCCCCAAGGTTCCAGGCTTTTACATTGCCCTGCCGCTTTACATTGTCTCTGAGAAGGCCAGCGATGTTATCATCAAGGCGGCTCAAGCTGAAACTCCTGCTTGAATTGACAACTGTTTTGATGCATGGAGGCTGTCTGCGTGGCACGTCAAACCGCGCGAAGCCTGCTTCAGAAAATTATGGTCAGTTCGCTTCTCATGCCACCCGAACTTCACCGTGGGACAATAAGAAAGTGACTGCGCCGAAGCTGGTAACGGGGAATGAGGACGAAGATTGGGACAGTCACGGTAATTGAGTACTCTCCAAAGTTTAGTCACAGTCGGGAAATGTAATCTTAATTCTTCTTCATCTCAAAGTCAAATCAGTGAACCACCGTTGCATGTGAAATTTCAGGATCGTCCAGCGGAGTTTGTCTGAATACCCTCTCTTTGACGAGCTGCTACGTGATAGTCGCTGAGTAGACAAGGAAGGACATGTTTCATGAAAGATGGGCCTTCTTTTTCGAAAGATAGAAACATACAGTAGAAAGAGACAACATGAATGCTGCAAATGGACTCATGGTCGACAGCTGAGCTGGGTTGCCGGAACTCAGTCTCTGGCATAGCTGCTTTTTGCAGAGAGCCCTGATCGCCCTGCTGGGAAAGGCGACGGTTGATTTGACGACACACGGAAAATAGCGCAGTCTCGAGTTGAGAAGCAAGGCAATCCAAGGCCCGCGCTGTTGACATTCATCCCAACTTATCTCAAAGACTCCTCTTCAACTCGTCAAAGGGGTGCTCCACGACACGGTCAAGAAACGATGAAACTGAGACAGTTTTGACTGCACTGCTATCCAGACATTACTAATACTATTCTGAGTTCATAAATTCATGGCATTCATCCATAGAAAGATCCCCCTCCGCAGCCAAAATATTGCGAAAAAAAAAAGTCCCTTACGCTTGGACGGGGGTGATCTTGGCAAAGGCCTGGAGGTCTCTGCTGCTCCAGCCGAGGCTGAGGGTGAACTCGCCGGCCGGGATGACCCACTGCTGGGAGACGACGTCCCAGTAGCTGAGGTCGCGGCGCATGAGCTCGAAGCCGACGGTCTTGCTCTCGCCGGGGGCGAGGGGCACTTTGTCGAAGCCACGGAGCTGGCGGAGAGGGGTGCCGGCGGGGGTGGTCTCGGCGGGGAAGGTGACGTAGAGCTGGGGCACGGCGGCGCCGGCGACGTCGCCGGTGTTGGAGACGACGGCGGTGGCGTTGTAGATGGTCTCCCAGAGGGCGGGGTTTCCACCGGGCTGGATGGGGCGGTCCTCGGGGGCGGAGGTGATGCCCTCGACGACGGGCTCGGCGGCGAAGTCGGCGACGCCGAAGGTGGTGTAGCTGAGACCGAAGCCGAACTCGTAGCGGACGGAGATGTTGTGGGCGTCGAAGTAGCGGTAGTCGATCTCGAGCTTCTCGTCGAACCAGCTCTGCCAGTCGTACTCGCCGGTGGTGTTGATGGCGGTGGTGGGGGGAGCGTTGTAGTCGGTGCCGTTCAGGGCGATGGTGTAGGGCAGGCGGGCGGAGGGGTTGACGTCGCCGTAGAGGACGTCGACGAGGGAGTTGCCGGACTCCTGGCCGGGGTAGTGGGCGGCGAGGATGGCGGTGACGTTGGGGTGGTCGGCCCAGGGGAGGGTGTTGATGCCGGAGGAGTGGGTGACGACGATGGTGTTGTTGCAGTCCTTGGCGACGGTCTCGACAACCTCGTTGCCGTCCCAGTCGACGTCGAGGTGCTGGCGGTCAGCAGCCTCCTCAGCCCAGGTCTTGAGGAAGACGAGGCAGACCTCGGGGGCCTTAGGGATCCAGAGGTCGGTGACATTAGAGTTGACGATGAGGGTGTTGTTGAGCCACTGCTGGATGAGGGCACCGTCCTTGGAGGCGCGGGTCTTGATGGCCTCAAGAGGAGTGACGAGGTAGGTCAGGCGGCCGGTACCGGAACCACCGCCGGCGACGAGAGTGCCGAACTCGAAGTCGTCCTGGTTGTAGAAGCCCTGAGTGTCCTCACCGGCGTCGTTACCGAAGATGGCGATGGACTTGGGGGCCTTGAGGGGCAGGGCCTTGCCGACGTTCTTGAGAAGGACGGTGGCGGCGGCGCCGTGCTTGCGGATGAGCTCGCCGTGGTTCTCACGGACGTCACGGCTGCGCTCGCCAGTCAGGTTGAACTCGCGGACCCAGGTCTTCTTAGGGGAGAAGGTGTTGAGGTCACCGGTGGAGGGGTCGATGGTGGGGAAGTCCTTGTCCTGACCGAGCCAGAAGTAGGGGGTCATGATGCGGGTGATCATGTCGTCGAGGCGGGCGACGTTGAGCGTGCCGTTGTTGACGGCGGTGGTGATGTTACCGCCGAAGAAGGAGCCGGCCTCCCAGGTCATGCCGTAGGTGCCGAGACCACCGGGCATGTCCATGTCAGTTCCGGCCTCGATCGAAGCCATACCGGAGTGGAGGGCACCCCAGTCGGTCATGACGTAGCCGTTGAAGCCGAGCTCGGTCTTGAGGATGCCGTTGTTGGTCTTGGAGTTCTGGCAGCCGTACGAGCCGTTGATGCGCTGGTAGGAGCACATGAAAGAGGCGGTATTGGCCTTGACGGCGTTGGCGAAGGGCCAGACGTACAGCTCGTGCAGAGTGCGGTCGTCGATGTTGGAGGAGACGGCCTGGACATCGATGTCGGTGGCGGTGCCGTTCTTGACGAAGGTAGGGTTACGCATTGTCTCCTGCTCGTTGGCGATCCAGTGCTTGGCGGTAGCCTGAACACCGGCGTCCTGGTGACCGTTGATGGTCAACTCCATGGCAACACCGGTAAGGTACGGGTCGGGAGAGAAACCCTCCCAGTTGCGGCCCGAGTAGGCGGAGCGGCCGAGGGGACCGGCGACCGGGGAGAGGGCGACGTGGGCGCCCTTGGCCTTGAACTCCTTGCCCATGGCAAGACCTCTCTCATAGAGAATGTCCTTGTCCCAAGTAGCCGCAGCAGAGACACCGGCGCTGAAGACGCTAGCGTAGTCGGCGACACGGATGGACAGGGGGCCGTCCTGGAGGCAGAGGCCGTTGAAGCCGAGTCTGGGGATGGCAACGATGTTACCGACGCAAGGTCCGGGCTGGCCGGTGACCATGTCAGCCTTCTCCTCGAGGGTGAGCTCGGCGATGAAGGCCTTGGCCTTGGCCAGGGCCTCCTCCCAGCCGCCGTTTCCGGTGGCGTTGGCTGTGCGGGATGTTAGTCTGGAAGAACTCTTCCCGTATCAGACCGCGAGGGAGAAGACTCACGAGAAGGGTAGACGGCCGGAGAGTGGCCGTAGGGACCGAGGATGGTGGTGTTCAGGGGCTGGACATAGCTGAAAGCATCCTTGGAGCGGTCGCCGGCGTCGTATGCCTGGGCGCTCACAGCAGGAGCCAACAACAAGCCCGAGAGGGCGAGAGACAGAGCAGCGGCAGTCATCTTGAGAACCTGTAAGACGAGGTCGGGGCGCTTGTGCTGAAGATCCCAAGCCTCATTTCATCTGGGGTTACATGCCTCTCTTTATACACACATATCCCATCCCGCCGGGAGGGTGATGTCAGCTGGTTGCAGCAACGTCAGTCCCATCGCGGCCATGATGCCCCGAAGACAGCGGGGACCCGGCCGATACGACCTTGCCATGCCTTGCCAGCACTCGCAGTATCCATCATCCGAGCCTCTCGATCATCACTCGAAGACGAGGCCGGGGTCATGGACCTTCCTGTCACCTACGCGGGCCCCCGCGGAGAGGAGGGGCAAGATGAGGGGAGCCAATATTACACTAGAAGTCGGTGAAAACCAAACACGACGGTGCTCTCATTGGTGATCGAGGCCATCATGACCCGGAATATCGGCCCCGCGCCGGTCGCCATCCGAAAGTACGCAGGGTCTAAGGTGTGATTTTCATAGCCCTAAAGGCATGGATATTGCCCGAGGTTTTGCCAGTAGTCAGAGAAACGAAGGAAATCACGGCCAGACCGTCGACGCGTGGGGTGACGGAATGCTGCCGAACCCCCGGTTCCATGATGCTACCGGGTAGTGAGCACACATCGTCATATGGTTATGTGGGGATCTAATACCAGGCATGACTAGTAATAAAACGGTAAAGGCAGCCGTAGAGAGGAGCCATCGAGTCATTGAGCCCCAAAAGGCGCGAGAAGGCGCTCCCTCACCGAAGACCAGCTAGGAGTCCAGAAGTACATGCCACCAACAAGATACCAGAACCAGCCATCTGGTTGACGTGACATTTGACATGCTGGATGAGATGTGAAAGGATCAAAAGCGACTCTGCTTGGTGGCATCGGTGCTCCCGTCGTAGCATCAAAGTTGAATTTCCGTAGAACTGCCGCTGGGAGTGAGCAGGGAATACGGAGCCGTCCTGTGTGGGGAACACAGATCGGGTGACAGCTTGGAAACCTGGAGAACTCACAAGCTTGTTTTTATCTCGTTTGTAATCTTATTTTTCTCCTTCTCTTTGAGCAGGTTCCCCACGTCAGGGTTGGACGGTTGGTAGGCTAGTCCGCAAGTGTAGAGAGAGCATGGCAACCCCGGCTCTCTTCAACCTGGGCCCAGCCCCCCCGCCCCCGCCGTCCAGAAGTGTGGAGGTCCGACGTTGCGCCGAAGCTAAAGGTCCGGAGACGCAGCTCTTTCTCGAAGAATTTTCTCTCCTCTGGCCGAGTCTTCTCGTGATTGCGGTTGGAGTAGCTTGTTTTGGGGCGGCATATGACGGTGTGCCGTCCGGGGGCCCAGACCCGTGGAACTGGTTGACCAAAATCGGAGAGAAACAATATGAGCCTCCCCAGTTTTCCCCGCACAGCTAATCGGCCCTGTTCTCTCGCTCGCCCCTCCCTTGGGCCATGGTTTGATGCCGCTACCCTGTCACCATGCCACCAGTTCAACCCGAGGCCTCGCCAGTTCAGGCTGTCACCTGCAAGAACCGATCCGATACTGCCATGCAAGTAGGAGCCAAGACGGCGTGCCGGCGGCAGAACACCGGCTCTTGGGCCAGCAGATCGTCCCATTGGCCCAGGGAAGTGGCCTTCCCCCGAGAGTCCGGATCCGCGTGACATGGGGGGGAGCAGAGGGCGGGGACGCAGACCACGATCGAGAATGGAAATGTTTTCGCGGTGAGTGAGTGGGAAAGTGGGAGACTCAGAGAGAAAGAGAGAAGGTCTCGTGACGGTCAGAAATGTCATACGTCATGTCACCACCCACACGGGGAGAAGGCCGGCACTTGGACGTTCGTGCAAATAGGCAATTAGTGGGCTATTGGTTCCCCATCAACCCATCAAACGCCGAAGCAGACCACTCCCTGAATCCCTCCCATCCCATGGGGAAAGAAAAAAAAAGTTGCTGTTGAGTTTTGCGGAGTTTCGTTAGCCCCATGCAAGCAAGAATTGGAGAGTCCCCGGAGACTGGAGAACCCATTTTCCCACTCTCCACCCGAAACTCCGCAAGGATTGGCCAGTCGCTGAACGCCGGTGGGAAGACGGACGGCCGGTGGGCTGAGAGCCAGAGTCTGTGCCGGCCGTTGCCGGCGCCGTGAAAATTTAACGTCCGGCTTAACCTCTTAACCTCGGGTAAACGCCCTCATGATCGAATTGTGGGTTTCCCATCCTTATTTGTTCCGGGGCCCGTTCAGGCGTCGATGATCAGGTTACCTGCCAGTCACAAGTCGGCTTTCCTGACAACGAATTGAGGTCGGTTTCCGTCGCGGCCGAGACTCGGCACCATGTCATGCCCGGATGTAGATGACATTCCCGCGCGGTTGGAAGTGGTCTGCTCCGAGAGGGCCGCTCATCACGAGGTTGGTGGATATCTAAGACAGCAGGCCAAGACAGATTTACAACACTAACGTCCGAAGCTTTCGGCCCGAGAGGTATCGTGAGGCTCGGCGATGGTGGCTGCGCCTCACGGCGCCTTAGCGTCTGATTTCAGAACGTCACTTCTTGGCTGTTCCCGACCGGCCACTGGCAGATCGCGATCGGTCTACTGTTGCACAAACTTATGCTGTGTTTTGTTCACCGAAGACTTGGCCCCATCCAAATATAGACATGATTGTGAGAATTCCATGACCCTGGGCCCTTCGGGTCAGGATCCCGGCGGATGTCCGAAGTTGGTCATCCGCGAGTAGGGGCGTGGGAAGGTGTTTCTCCACTCGGAGGCTTTCCCAGTCAAATCCTATCGTTTCTCGGGATTCTCTTTCTACTTCGTCTTCTGTTGGTGCGAATTCATCGGTTCTTTAACACCGAGCCTGTGTCACTGACGGGTGATTGACTTACATCAGCTTATGAGTCTTGTTGCCGTACTTCGATTGCTCCGGTGAACTGTTGTATAGGCATTCACCCGCCTAAGAAATTGCCTCAACGTTGGTTCCTGTTGTTGTTGAGTTGCAATGCGGTACATTTGACTGTGGTGGTTTCGTCTCCCACATAATAGACATAAGTAGCATCAACCTGAGACTTGAGATCAGTCATAGCATATTCGAGGCTTCCACATTTGGTAGCGTTAAATGACAAGCAAACTTCCAGCTGTTGTTCAGAGTTGCCTTACTTGACAACTATGGAGATGAGGCAGGCATAAGAACTTCCGGGTACTTGGATTAGCTGCTGTGGTTGGTTTAAGGTTGAATAGGTGATCCTCTCAAACCCCAAAGGTACTCGTGCCAGATGCATCTGGGGGTTGGCATCATGCTGGTTAGCTATGGATGGATGAGTAATCGGAGGCGTTCAGCATAACTCGGAGCAGAAGGATTTTCAAGACATGAGTAAACTACTTGACATATTTCCTAAATCATGCATCAATTTCTTTTCAAGCGCAGTCTTTCCCGCACGCCGATTCTCGGTCTATGAGACTCTCAGGAACATCGGGCCGCTACTTGCAAAGCAAGAAGTTGGTTGCAGTTTCTATAGACCATGATAGGTACTCTAATTGTCCCACTGACCTCTACATACCTTCACGCTGTTGTGAATCATGTTTGTAAAACAGGAAAACGCTTGAATACACGTAGCTAATGCAAGGGGGTGATGGGAGACTATCACAAGTAATCAGGATTGATGCACAGTTTATTGGTTCCGTAATCTCTCTATCCTCATCGGCACTGGGTGGATCACTCGTGGTGGTTTTGCTTGTGACCGTCGCCAAAAGACACATTCAAGCAGAGGAAGGCTAAGTTCAAAAAGATCCTAGATTCCCATATTTTAGGGCATCGAATAGTTCCTCACATTTTGTCTTATCGCATTCATTACCACGCGAGTTTCTCGTTAACTACAATAGGTTAACATGACTTAAATATAGCAGCTACTAGCAGCAAAATGCCGGACCCGAGTCCATGGTTCAACACTAGGCGTACCAGCCAAGCGTCCTACACGTGTACGGGCCGCTTGTCAAAGAGTAGATGTTGGCTTTGACATCATTCCAAGCCCACAAGGGCGATAAAACTTACCAGCCGTTGCCGAAGCCCCCTAGCGGCCCGCCCCTTTCGGCTTCGCGACTGCGGCACGGAGATGTCCCCGAAACACCCAATCACTTCAGCTGGAAGATGGCCAACTCTGTTTCGGGGCACCCGAAGCGCGGGCAGTGAAGCTTCCCAAGCTCCTAGACCACCTTTTACTTCGGGACACCCGGCAGTCTGGTAAACCCCCCAATGCCGCCCTAGTCAATGCTTCCCTGTCAACCACGCTCGCAACGAGCGTGCAAGCTCGAACATGATCAGACGGTGGCGTCACAAGTGCCGTGCTGAGCCTTTCAGCTGGGGACGCTTTCCATTTTGATCGCGGACTTCCCCAAGACCGCGACGACAGGAGTATCGGGACCATCGGGAAGCGTCAGAATAAATACTGTCTGGTTACGGCTCGTCCAGGTTTTGGATGGGGTTTTGTGGTCGCCAACTTCTTTCTCGATCTTTGTGTTAGCGCGCTTCTTGTCTACGAACCAAGATGTCTTCGGTGGAAGACCATGCGCTGCTGCTTGAAAAGCCCACGGGCGCTGAAGCGCCCATATCAGAGCCTCATTTGGCAACTCCGACGACGTGCAGATGTCTAGTACGCTCGAAAACCTACCTCCTGAATGGCCGCGTGGCCGTCATGTGACTGACACATTCACAGATCCGACGTCTTCCATACCACCTGAAGACGCTCTACCTCTTCAGCAAAAGCGACATCAAAACAGTCCTCGTGCCGCAGACCATCCTCCTCCTCGCCGCGATCCTCGGTCCCGAGCCGCTGACCACGACGAGCACGCCCGACGACACCACGCGAGCGCTGCGGCGGGTGCCCCTGGCCATCGTCTGGATGTGGCTGAACCTCATCGTCTGCGGCGTCTCGAACCAGCGGCTGCCGGATTCCGTCCTCGAGGACGAGCACAACAAGCCCTGGCGCCCGATAGCCGCGGGCCGCCTCACCACCGCTCAAGCTCACACGCTCCTCCTCGTCGCGATACCCGTCGTCATGGTTGCAAGCTTGGTGCTGGGCGGGTTCACCCCGACGGTGACGATGATGGCGCTGCTGTGGATGTACAACGACCTCGACGGCAGCGGCGCCAACGTCTGGTCGCGGAATGCGATCAACACCGGCGGGATCATGTGTTTCAGCGCCGGAGCGCTTGAGGTGGCCTCCGGAGCTGGGGAGTTGCCGGTACGGGCGTGGTGGTGGATCGCGCTGATGGGGGCGGCGGTCATGACGACGGTGCAGGCGCTGGATTTCCCGGACATGGAAGGCGACCGGGCGCGGGGCCGGCAGACGATTCCGCTGGTGTGCGGCGAGGAGGTCGCAAGAGGCGGGCTGGCGGTTGCGGTGGTGATCTGGTCCATCGCGTGTCCGGTGTTTTGGGACGTTCGACCCGTTGGATGGGCGGCGCCGGTCGGGGTGGGATTTGCGATGGCTGCGTTGACCGTGTTGAGGCGCGAGGTCAAGTTTGATGGCGTCGTGGCTAAGTTGTGGTGTTTGTGGATGTGTGCGCTATATGTGCTGCCCCTGTTTGCTCGGTTGGGCGAGGAGTTGGTAGTCGAGGGGACGTCTGCATTGTGAGCGAAGGGTTGGTTCTAGTATTGGCTGCTCACAGGAAGTCAGATTGGAACAATGGTGCATGCATCGCGTAGCGGGCGTCTGTTGAGAGTAAACAAGTGGGCAAAGATCATTCATATAGCCTGTTCATTTCTTTTGTTGACCTGATAGATCTCTCAAGGCCGTAGCCGATGGAATGAGATTATGCTCACTCAATCTCATCTCACCTCATCTCATCTCATCTCATTTTCATGCAGCTAGCTCAGTGAGTGAAGTTCCAGGCTCATCTCACCGAGGTGAAGCGCAAAACTATCATACTCGCAGTAGGATGGATGATGAGTTGTTAGAGTCGCGCAAGAAAAATCTTCCTTGCAGTTGCGTATTCAATTCGTCATCGTATTTGCTGTCGTCAACGAATCCTCAACCTTGCCTGCTTGCCTAAGTCCCCGGCCAGCGTAAGCTTCTTACTCCTTGCAGTTTAGTGAACACCGTCTGGGGTATATTTTGCTGATCTGTGCCGCGCTGCCGACCGGGAGGAGACGAGAAGGGAAGGTCGATAACGACCGAATCAGTGTCAAACGATGTCTGTTTTATCCCAATCCCCGCAATCCTTCCTCTTGCTCTCGGTCTCGCAATCCGAGAGAATCGCACTCGAATTTCGTGCCGTTGAGACGCGTCACGACACACGTGGACGGTGAAGCTCATTCTCTGTCTTCTCATCCATAGAAATAGTGTCGTCTGTATTGTTCCTCAATTGCTCATCGGCCGACCTAACTACCTGTCGACTGCTTCAATCATACCGTGCAGTCAACATGCTGACTTCAGCATCACTGGTACTCGGTGGCCTCGCCGGCCTTGGGGCCGCGCAATTCCCACCGGAGCCAGAGGGTATCACGTTGCTCAAGTCCAAGTTCCACGAGAACGTGACCATATCATACAAGGAGGTGAGTCGGCCGCCAATCATTAATCGTCCCGGACGCGGTAGCTAACCGTTTCGTCACGTCGCACAGCCCGGCATCTGTGAGACAACGCCCGGTGTGCGGAGCTACGCGGGATACGTGCACCTCCCGCCGGGCACTCTGGACGCCGAGACGCAAGACTACCCAATCAACACGTGAGATCGCTCCAAAGCCAGGTCCCGAGCATCGAGACTGACCCATCCGGCAGGTTCTTCTGGTTCTTCGAAGCGCGCAAGGCCCCTGAGAACGCGCCGCTGGCCATCTGGCTCAACGGCGGGCCCGGCGGCTCGTCCATCATGGGCCTCCTCGAGGAGAACGGCCCCTGCCTGGTGAACGCCGACTCCAAGACGACGCGCCTGAACCCGTGGAGCTGGAGCAACGAGGTTAACCTGCTGTACCTCGACCAGCCGAACCAGGTCGGCTTCTCGTACGACGAGCCGACCAACGTCACGGCGCACGACGACGAGAACGGCCTCTTCGGGGTCTTCCCGGCGGACTTTGACGAGGTCCCCGTCCCGGAGCCGGGGAACTGGACGTACCGGTACGGCACGGCGTCAAGCCAGAACGTCTCGCGGACGGCGCACACGACGGCGCAGGCGGCGCACGCGCTGTGGCACTTTGCGCAGACGTGGTTCTTTGAGTTTCCGTTTTACAAGCCGGCGGATGACCGGGTCAGCCTGTGGGCCGAGTCGTACGGCGGGCACTATGCGCCCGGGATCCTGAAGCACTTCCAGACGCAGAACGAGCTGATTTCGAACGGGTCGTCGCCCGAGAAGGACGCGCACTACATTCATCTCGACACACTGGGGATTGTGAACGGGCTCATCGACTTCGTCCTCCAGGCGGAGACGTGGATCAGCTTTCCCTACAACAACGTAAGCGGATGGCACCTCCTTTCATGGTTTGCGGCGCGATGCTAAACACAGTTACCCGCCACAGACGTACGGTATCCAGGTCTTCAACGAGTCACTCCACGAAGAGCTCATGACCAACTGGACCCGGCCCGGCGGGTGCCGCGAGCAGGTCATCGAGTGCCAGGAGGCCCTCAAGAAGCACGGTTCAATGCTCCTCGACACGAAGAAGAACCTGACGGAGATCTGCGGGGGCGTCAACAACGACTGCATCAACTCCGTGTTGCTTTATCAGACGTTCGGGAACGGCTGGTACGACATCGGCCACCCGAAGCACGACCCGTTCCCGGCGCCAAACATGTACGGGTACCTGCTGGAGGCGGAGGTACTATCGTCGCTGGGCGTGCCGGTGAACTACTCCGAGTCGTCGGGGGCCGTGGGCCGGGCCTTTGGGGAGAGCTATGGTAGGTAGCCCGTGCACTTCTCCGCTGTCTTGAGATGAAAGTTAAGCTGACCCGAGTTGTAGACATCATTCTGGGGGGATTCGGCGAGTCCATTGGATACCTCCTCGACAACGGAGTCAAGGTTCACATGATGTGTAAGTGACGTCCACACCCCCAACCGATGACAAGAGACTGACTCAAGACAGACGGCGACCGCGACTACGCCTGCAACTGGGTCGGCGGCGAGCGAGCAAGCCTCGCAGTCCCCTACAACCGGTCCGAGGACTTTGCCCGCGCCGGGTACGCCCCGCTCATCACCCCGGACGGCATCACGGGAATGACGCGGCAGCTTGGCAACTACAGCTTCTCGCGGGTGTACCAGGCGGGCCACGAGGTGCCGTCGTACCAGCCGGTGACGGCGTACGAGATCTTCATGCGCGCGACGTTCAACCGCGACGTGGCGACGGGCCTGATCCCCGTGACGGACGAGCTGGCGACCGAGGGGCCCCGGGACATCTGGCACATCAAGAACGAGCCGCCCGCGCAGCCGGACGAGATTTGCTACGTGCTCAAGCCCGAGACGTGCAGGCCCGAGGTGTGGGAGAAGGTTGTTGACGGCACGGCGGTAGTGAGGGATTACTACGTTATCCGGGTCGATGACGATGACGCCGGTGGGCAGATTTCCGAGGAACTGTAGAGTCTTGTGCTTGTTCGCCCAGACTGCTATTTGTGTCTTGGCTGCGGGGCGGGCATACTTTGAGGCAAGCGGAAACTTCACATGAGAGGAACAGAGTGTGCGTTTAGTGAAGTAACCGGAGAGCTATTTGGGAAACCCAAGGAGAATAGAGACAATGTCCGTCGGCCAAAGTTGTTTCAGTGATTGAGACGTTTTGAGAGGAGAAACACGCGGCCAACCGCCGGCAGCAGCCCTACGCCCTAGCGCCGGTGTGACCCCAATTACACGTGTAGGGAGGCAAAGAAGGGACGCATCTTTGAGGGGTTTGGGGGGTTGAAGGTGGTGTGGCACGGTCTTGGTGGTGTGCAGACCGCGCGTAATTTAAGCTTAGCCAGGCCTACCGCTAAACTGGGAAGAGTTCCAAGTTGCGCCGGGCCTTGTAATCTATGACGGTTTCTTTAGGGGATGGAGTGGTGTTTTCCGCCGGTTGGAGAGAGAGAGGGGCACAGCCTAGGATGTGAGCTCCGGCACCCTGGATGCTTTCGAAATAGTGACGGAGAGGAAAGTCAAGCAATGAAATCGTCCGAAAACAGCACCCAACCGGAGACCATCGGCGAGACTGACGATGCCGTCAGACGGCATTTCATCCGATCCGATCACCTGGGTCGCCCTGACGGGAGGATGTTGCGCCGGCCCCAACAGCAAACCAGGTTCCACCCGGGAGGCGCAGCATCGGGTGGCAGCCGAGCCGAGAGAGAAACAGAGAGAGCTAGCTGTAAGCTGTAGCTCATCTCGCTCTCTGTGTGTGAATGAGTTTCGAGGCCGCGTCTTCGGATGGGCGAAGCCGTTTGCCGCCCGCCGCCGCTGCAGATGATGCTGTTGCTGCATATCTAGTCGCAAGACGAGGGGTAGGCGGCCAACGCGGTCAATCGAACCGGTTCTAGAGGCCGTTGGCACCAAGCGTTGTGAGACTTTCACATGCAAGATAACCCACGCAGCGCCTGGTTACTCCAAGAATGGTGGTGGAGGGTAGCGCATCGTGTCGTGTCAGGGGGGGGGGGTGATTGATATCAAGACGCAACGTCCCCGGCCATTCTCCTTTCTGTGTCCACGACCGACGACTCTTCTAACTAATCAAAGATTAAGAGCGACTAAAGTGGCTTGTTTCCCCTTTCTATATACTCGCTCGAACAGCCGCCGTCGTCCGTCTTGGATCGTCCATCTCCACTGATTTGCAGAGCAACCAACGCCCAGTAGTCGGCTGAAACAGAGCTGAAACTACAGTCACAGACGCGCAGCTCCTGGCCGCTCTTTGGCCCAAAGCTATCTGGACCCTTATCACGACTCACTGCTCTCATTCTCAACTCATCTCAGGGTCGAGTTCGAAGAAACAACCACAAAACTTGCGGACACGAGCGCATGCACACACATACATATATATAGAAAAAAATACGACTCGTAGAAGAAGCGACGACCCATCAATACAGGAAACGCGAATACGACTACAGGCTGGGCTTGAAGCTGAGGTCGCAACACATCGCATCGCAACCATGGACTCCAAGTCGTTTTCGTCTCGCATCAGCGACCTCGTCAAGGCAAGTAATCCGCATTTGAGCATCTCTCATACATCTCACCGCTAACCCCAACCCCCAGTTCCTCTCCTCCGTCCAGGGCGACCTCGCCAACGTAACCGCGCCGCCGTCCTTCCTCGCCCCCTCGTCCGTCGTCGAGGTCGGCCACTGCTGGTCCCAGCGGCCCGGCGTCTTCGTCGCCCCGGCCCTCGAGCCGGACCCGGAGCGCCGCAGCCTCAAGGTCCTCCGCATGATCCTGATCGCCATGCGCAGCCAGTTCTACGTCGCCGGCGCCCCCGGGGTCAGCATCAAGAAGCCCCTCAACGCCTTCCTCGGCGAGCTCTTCCTCGCCTCCTGGTCCGAGGGCAAGGCGTCCACGCGGCTCGTCGCCGAACAGGTCTCGCACCACCCGCCCATCACCGCCATGCACATCTCCAGCCCGGAGCACGGCGTGCGCGCCGACGGCTACGCGCGCGTCGAGATGACCTTCTCGAGTAGCGTCAACATCCGCCAGGTCGGGCACGCCATCGTCCACGTCGACAAGTACGACGAGGACTACCTCGTACCACTTCCCGACGTCAAGGTCCGCGGCTTTCTGAGCGCGTGCTTGTACCCGGAGGTCATTGGCACGTATTACATCGTCTCGAGCACGGGCTACGTCTCGGAGATCAAGTTCTCCGGCACGGGGGTGTTCCGCGGGAAGAGGAACTTCTTCGAGGCGCGCATGTACCACAAAAACGACAAGAAGCAGACCATCTTCTCGCTCGAGGGCGTGTGGAGCGAAGGGTGGACCGTCAAGGACGGCAGGACGGGCGAGATCATTGAGACGTACGAGGTCGACGCCGTGGAGAATGTGCCCGCGCCGATGGAAATCGAGCCGATCGCCGAGCAGGATCCTTGGGAGTCGCGGCGCGCGTGGGCCGGCGTCATGGACGGCCTCGGCCGGGGCGACTTCCGCGCGACCGTTGCGGCTAAGAGCGAGGTCGAGGAGGCGCAGCGCCGGATGCGTGCCGAGGAGAAGGCGAAGGGGGAGACGTGGGAACCGCTGTTCTTCAAGAGCATCCCCGGCCCCGAGCACGAGGTATTTCATCGCCTGGCCAAGGGCGTAAACTGCGAGCTGCATGACAAGCAGACCAAGGGTGTTTGGAAGGTCGATGACGACAAGAGGGACTTGGTGCAGCGGCCCTTTAGAGGGGAGCAAACCCCCCTGGGATAGATTTCTTGGTGGCTTTAGACTGGTTGTTTCGTTCATGGTATGAGGCGTTTGGACAAGCCAGGTAAACTGGTCATGGGAACGGGGAAGGCGTTGGTATTGGAGTTACAGGACATGATTTTCAAACTTGCTCTTGTCTACAACCAAGGCATACAATACTAGGATGCATTCGAGATTACTTTCCGACGCAGGTTCACCTTGTTAGTGGGAAAACATCCATGACAACCTGGTGCTGACAGCTCTGAACAATCTTCCTCTAATTAGTGTCATTCCCAGTGTTTCCTCCCAACGAGACTACACATATCAACCAGTGACACCGGTATCGCCAGTCACACGCGCAACCAACTTACCCACAGTCCTCCCCGCCTTCAATCTCCCGTAAGCCTTCCCAGCATCCTCCAAGTCAAATTCTTCCTCAATCACAGTCTTAACCTTACCCTCCTCGATCCACTGCGCAACCTGAGCAAAGTGCCCCGGATTCCCAGTGACCCCGTGAAACTTGAACCCCCTCTTCCCACCTCCCAGAAACCCCGGCAGTAGATACTTCGCAAGCAACGACCGGAAAGTCTTGAACTTCAGCGGGAGCCCAACCGACACATACATGCCCCCAGGCTTGAGGTAATGATGGCACTGCCAATACAGCCCCGGGTCCACGAATACAGTGTCCAGGATGTGATCATACACCTCGCCGCGGCGCTTCAGAACGGCCACCACGTCCTCCACCTGGTAGTCAATGACATCGTCGGCCCCAAGGCTCCGGCAGAGCTCGGCGTTTCGCGCGGAGCACACCGCCGTGACATGTCTGCAGCCCAGCGCCTTGGCAACCTGTATCGCGAACACGCCCACCCCTCCGCTGCCCCCGTTAACCAGGCCCTTATCCCCCGGCTTCACGAACGGAGCGAGACCCTGCAACGCGGCCACGCCGCAAGTCCCCACGCACGCCGCATCTCTCAGCGACACACCAGCCGGCAAGGCCGCGACGCCCGCCTTGCCGACAACAACGTACTCGGCGAGCGTGCCACCGCCGCTGGCACCGGGCTCCGTGCGCCCGAAGACGCGTTGCCCAGGGCGGAGATGCGACAGCGTAGTGGCGACTACGGTGCCTGAGAAGTCGAGCCCGGGGGTTGCGGGCTTGCTGAGCAAGGCGCTGCCCAGGGGCGCCTCGGCGACCTTATAGTCGAGGTGGTTGAGGGAGGCGTAGGCTACGCGGATGAGGGTGTGGTCTTTTGGTAGAGAAGAGGCGGGCTTGGGGAGCGATGCGGAGGTGGTTGGTTTGAGGTTCTTTTCGATGCCGCCTGCGATCGAGCGCCACTGCGCTGCTCGCATTGTTTGTGGTAGTGAGGCCATGTATACTTATTTCCAGTAGGAGACTGGAAGGAAATACTTTAGTATGTGTGAGTCTCTTGGGAGTGGGTGTCAATGTATATCATCAGGAGGGGGGGAAGAAAAGGGGGCCATGTTGCGGTCTTATGATCATCGAAACGCAGATGGTGCCACGAGCCGTACACAACAATCCGGAGACATTTCTAACGGCTCGACACCTTCGGGAGTTGAGATCCCCCGACTTGAATTTGCACATTCTGGTGTGTCTGACGAATCGCGGACGATCTCGGTCACTTGCTGACACGCTGTGCCGCGACTGATCTCACCACTGGTTAATGTGAGGTCGCAGACATGCACTCTGAAGGATGCGGCATTAGGAGACTGGCGCTTTGCCAAGGGCTGCTTTCATTGAACGCCTCGATGTAATGCGGCCAATTACCGGCGCGATTTCATGGCCGTACGCGAAGAAATGACGAGTCATCAGCATCACATTACGACTACTACCGTGATATCGACTCGATGATGCGTAAAGGATTCAGCTCCATCTTTCTCACTTGGTCATCAAGCCAGTCTCAATCGAGTCGCGGACCTTTGTATCTCTTGTTCGCATACCCGAACCAGTTGCCAACAGCAAACGACCCCATGACGCCGATCACCACGCACGCGTAATCTGCACAGTCTCATTAGCTCAGTGTCATCAAACCATCAACATGCCAAAGGACTCACTCATATTCGAAGCCGTAACAGGCATGACGACCGGAAAATCGTAAAACACAAGCGCCACCACCCCCAACACAATCGTCAACACATTCGCAACAGCCCCGACAGGTCCAGGCAGCCTAAACTTCCGCCTCGGCAGGATCCTCTCAAACGCCGCCGTGCCCCGGGTCCGGTGCCACAGCGCCAGCGCGGCGGGGAACGCGAAGCTGACCTGCTGCAGGATGAGCCCCGTGGCGACGAGCGCGTTGA
>WIGN01000038.1:0-22274 GCA_014235955.1 Colletotrichum sojae
GCCCTCATGTCCCGGTATCCATTCGAAGCTCATTGGTCGGCCCCTGGCCGCCTCCCGGGCCTCTAGGAGGGCCTCCCGGGACGAGGTAGGCATCCGGCCGTATCCATTTAGGGCGTCAACTACCGATGCGTTATCGAGCCGGGTGTGGATGGTGCCTCCTTGCGGTGTCACCCTCCAGGCCGCTCGAAGCCCGCGTCGTACCCCCTCGGCCTCGGCGTCAAAGACCTCTGCGATCCCCAGCCTGCCGGCTCCTTGGGCTAGGAAGGGTCTCAACGGAATCGGTGCGTAGAGAGTGCATCTTAATCGAGTTGCTTGTTCTAGAATCTGGTTCGTCGTTAGGCTATTCCGCCTCGTAAGTTGGGATATTACTATACCTTTTTGAGGCTTTAACAAAAGGGATAGACGCCAGTGTGATCTGAGTTCTGCAGTAGCCGGGGGGGGGGGATCGAAGTCGAGTTAAAAGAAACAGACAACAAGTAGCTTCCGGCGTGGCCATATCCCGCGCCCTTATTGGCTTCAATGGTCGTAACGGGCTTTTTCTTCATTGCCACCCACTCCACTCCTTGATTTACTCCTAGAGCTAGCTTATCGTTGCCATCGAGTTCTCCTCCAGTGGAGGATGCGACGAACTGCCTTTCTTCCGCTCCCAAACACGCCCAGAGCCGGTTGCATGCATAGCATCCAGCGTCAACCGAGCTTTTCAAGCTCGTGTAAGTTAGGTGGTGGGGCTTCGTCCCCTTGTCCGTGATAAAAAAGGCGTGGAAGTCGTCCACCGAGAGAGCGTTCTGGCAGATGGAACAGATCATGGTCGGGTTTGTGCAGTTGCGGGCGGAAAACAATCTTTAGAGAGACAAACGGGGAGAGTTCAAACCGGCTGAGAGAAGCAAACAGGCTATAACTCCAAACGGTGGGGGGCTTGAGCAATCGGAGGAAGGGGGAAATAAAACCACGGACAAAACAGTCGAAGTAGGGAACGAGTTGAAAGAAAGGGGGAAAGAAACGGCTTAGCACGTTACCTTATCCTTAAGTATTCGTCGACAAGGCAGGATCAGCTCAGTCGAGTGTCTATGAAGATCTATTGGAAGGCGAAACAGGTCGGCGGCTATCTGGGGGCACACTTCCGTCTGTTGGCAGACTTTGTGTACATGTATGATAAGCGAGCGAATAAGAGCAAGCTTTTGTGGCCGATTTTCTGCACTTCGCAAAAGTTCTTAGTCAGGCTCATTCCAACCAAGCTCAGCCTGCCTCTGCAGAGCGGCAAATGAAACGGCCAACCTAGAGAGTGAGCTATGTGTTTCATTACTTGACCCAACTTGCAAAGCGATGTATGCTAAGTTGATCAGAGATGTCTTCTAAGATTTTGGGCCTCTTACATCTCCCACATCTTCATAAGGCTTCTGCGTTGCCCCTCTGTTTTGTACGCAAACTAGGCCCTATCGGGCAGCAAAATCGACCCGTACCCGGCGAGGTCCGCCCGGGCTCATTCTGCCTGGTTCACCAAGGACCTTGGCAATGAAGGCCTGACCCTTGCAGGAGGCGCCAAAGCATTGACAGCTGCCATGGTTACTTGAGGTTGTGGCCATAATATATTGATGAGTCGGTCGATATCTAGGAGAAGAAGGGTTAAAAAGGAGGGAGAGAGATGAAGGAGAGAGAGAAAGAGAGAGAAAGAGGGGAGAGATGGAGAAAGGGGGGAGAGAGGAGCGAGCGCGTAGGCACATCGTTCTTATTTTTAATTCTTGGATTGCAGCCTTTCTAAGCGCTTTCATCTACACATCCCCGACATCAACCCCAACTGCATAGCCGCCGCCGAGTACGGCATAGACTGGGGTCAAGGAACGGAGGCGGGCCGGCGGACGGCGGCCGCCCGGTGCGGAAGAAAATGTGGGTCGGCTATCCGTTTCGGCGATGCTTAGTCATCAAACCGGCTCCCATAGCCAAGACTGCCCTCACTGGCTTATCTATGGGAGAGCGGACGGGATCCCGAGTTCTCCAGCGGGTATGGTCGTATGTGATCAATGTTTAATCCAAAATCACCTATAGTACCTGGTCCGAGCAAGGAGCCGACTCACGCTTAGTAGCGACCGAACACGAATTTCTGGCCAACTCGATTATCGAGTCAACACTAGAGTGAATCCTGGAGCCATCGTGCGTTTGCGATGTTTTAACCGACTTGAGGAGGCAGGCGAAAGACTTTGGCTAGTAGCGCAGGACCATTGGGACAGGAATCGGAGACGTCTCTTTTTGGTCATAAGTAAGTCGTAAATATTGGGCGTCTTTTTACGCCATGCTAGTATGCTGTTTCTACCCAAACCCGGTTCAAGTGCGAGAGAAAGCCGCCCAATGAAACACATTCAACTCCAAACCCGTTTTGTACTCCTTGCTATGCCGACACTTCATTAACCCTGCTTCCCGTTCAAGTTGGAGCTGTCCCGCGTCTCTGCCACCGGATTGGGCCTGATCTCATCAGCACTGCTCTCCTTTTCCCTCGCAGACGAAGATTCAGACGCCACGCCCTCGTCGTTGGTCATGACACCGCCCGTCGTCTTCCCCTTGTGCTGGTTCTTGAAGTAGCCGTGCATGTCTTCGGAGAAGAGATCGTGGTCCTCCCAGACCTCGGGCTCCTTCTCGCCCTGCTCTGCCTGCCTCTCCTCCCACTCCTTGCGCATATCTTCGATCTGGGCCTTGTGGTCGCGGTCGGCGTCGTAGTGCTTGCCAACACCGCGCATGCGCTCCCAGACGCTGAGATGCTCAGGGTGAACGGCGACTCCGTGGTACTCGTGATCCCTGCCGCTGCGGATGTAGGTCCAGCGGCGCTCCTGCTCCTTGAGATCCAGACCGGTGGTGTCGGGCAGAAACAGCCAGGTGAGAAGCATGCCTGCCAGACCGAACCACGGGACGACGTAGAACTTGGTTTGGGTGTCGATGTAGTTGTACAGCACGGAGGCGAGGAGGGCGCCGGCCTTGCCGATGCAGGCAGAGAAGCCGTGGGCCGTGGCGCGAATGGGAGTGGGGAAGACCTCGCCGGCCACGAGGAAGGTGACGGAGTTGGGGCCGAATTGGTTGAAGAAGGAGCTCAGGAAGTACATGGCCTGGAAGGCCTTGATGCCGGCGGGGCTCGTGTAGTACTCGAAGTTGAAGGCCGGGATGACGAACATGATGAAGCACATGAGGAATCCGACCTGCTGCATCATCTTGCGCCCGTAGAGCTTGTTGTCAATGAGCAGGGAGGCGAGGTAGTAGCCGACGAGCGACACCACGACATTGATCAAGCTCCAGAGCCACTTGGTCACGAGGGAGTTAGGGTTGCTCGAGATGACGGCGATGAACTGGCCCTGGAAGAGCTTGTTTCCATAGAAGAAGACGTCGTTGCAAAACCAGGTGCCGGCGGTGGCGAGCAGGCGGCCGCCGAAGTGCTGACAGCAGTACTTGAGGGCATTGACGTCGTATCCGGTGACGCCCTGCTTCTTCTTGGCGAGCGCGAGCTGCTCGTTTGCGCGCGGCATCTTCCAGGTTCTGTAGTAGACGAGCCACAGCGTGCCGATGGCCGGCAGGGCAAAGGAAAGGCGGAAGGTATACTGAGCGGCAGAAACCGTGTAGGGCCCGTCGCCATAGCCTCTGTTGAAGATGAGGAGAAGAACGAGAAGGACGACTTGGTTGACGAGCTGGCCCCATCCCTGCATGAGGAAAGCCATGGTGACCTTGCGGCCTCGGTGAAGACGATCTTCACGAGTAGACAGGCGACCAGCTGTGACCGAGTTCTCCATAGACGAAGTGGCGGTGATGGGGTACTCTCCACCGACACCAAAGCCGTAGAAGAAGAGAGACCAGGCGTAGAAGATGACCCAACCCTGGAGGGAGCTGGCCCAACTGCCGGTCAGGAGCAGAAGACCGACGAACATGATGGCGGCATCCTGGATGAGACCGAAGCGGCGACCAATCCAGTCACCAATAACCTAGAGAGACAGTCAGGACGGGTTTTTTCCAAGCAGCGAAGCCCGATTCACTTACACCAACAGCAGCTTGTCCGATCATGATGCCGACAATTTCAAGGTAAGTGACGGAGGCGACCCAGTTCTGACTGCATTCGGTGTGGGCCTTTCCCCAGCACTGCGGCCAGGCGGCGGCGAAGAGCGGCTCCAAGTTTCCGATGGAGAAGAGAACGTAACCCTCGAGACCGAGACCAGCACCGGGCAGCACGGCGTTGCGGAAGTACCATGACAAAGGCGCCAGGGGGTCTTTCTTCATCATCTCACCAGTAGCCTTGAGCTCCTTGGCAGCCTCGGCGCGGTCGACTTTGCTCACGAAGCTCACACGCTTCCAGAAAGGCAAGTCGGCCCAGTAGGTGCCATCTTCCGTGTAGGAGTCATCGGGACGCGTTACGTGGCCGAAGATCCTGCGCTCGTACTCGGTGGTATGTTCCCGGGGGTAGTCCTCATGCTCCTGGCCCGTCTCAGGGCCATGAGGCACGGGGATAACGCCGGCGGGGGCGGAATGGCGGGGGTGTTGAGTCGTCATGGCGTACAAAGGACGTGGCGAGCACTACGCCGAAGGTCGTGGGGAATAATTGGCTGACGGCGACCCGGGGTAGATGGACAACGGAGACGGACGACGCGCTCTGTTGCCGAGGGAGGTTTGGGTGGGCGACGGCGGATATTTAGACACGGTCCGGAGTCGCAGGGACTGGGAGACGGAGATGGAGAAGAACCCTCGAGTACTTGGGATGGTACCCAAATAACAAGAACAAGGTTCACGAGTCCAGGCGTCCAAGCGTCCCTGCTAAGAACGCAAGCGAGGAGGCGAAAGGGGAGGAGGGGGAAGTGAGGTAGATGGTGTTGGCCACGGCGGGAAGAAGAAGGGAAGGGAAGACGGGACGAGATCAAGGGGCCAAAAGGGATAGGAGCAGATATACGTCAAGCAAGAGGACGGCAGATCCTAGGACGGGACGGGATGGGATGGGATGTGATGTGCCAATGCGATGTGGGTGTGGATGGTGGGCTCAGGTTCTCGCCTCACGACTCCAGAAAACCCAGAGGGTGGAAACGGCCGAAGCCCGAGGAGAGATGCCTCGATCCTCGGAGGTCGCTGGCCCTTCAGCCAGTCCCCGTTGAGAATTGGATCCCGTGCTTGGCAGACGGGGGCCGATGGTTCTGTCATCTGTGGGCTGTGTTGCGCCGACCTGGCCTTATGGTTTATGTTGTATGTTGAGTGGCGGGCCGGCACTCGGAGCACGGGCAGGCTCAAATCTTTTTCCAAGTTTGGTGACCGAGGACGGGACATAATTACATGGTACAAGTTCCTAAGGTTAGGTAGCCAGAGAATGAACGGGGGCAACGTGATTCTACACTAGTGTAGAGGGATAGGGACAGCGTACGGCTACAATGGATTGATAGCACTCCTCTCTGGTGTCCGTAGTCTCTGAGAACAATAAGCACACGGGACGGGGTGGTCCTGGTCGAAGAGAGCACCAAACGCTGGATGGACGTGGGAACGCTGGGTGGACGGCGGCGGAAGGGGTGCAAAGCAAGAGGAGAACACTGCCCGGAGGGTGTGGCAGTCCGCCCACCCACTTACACCCCACCGGGGTTGTGCCGGGATCCACGACACAGAATGGGATGGCAACTTGCAAGCATTGCTTTTGTTTTTGCATTTGCATTTGCACGCCGGTTGTCTGCTAGGTATGTATGGATAATACCGTATTATTTGGAGGGCAGGAAAAATCGAGGAAGTGCTGCTGCGGTAAAGCCGAAGGCGGCGGGTCGCACTAGCTCTACGTCATCTCTGGTTGGGCCAGCTCAGTTTTAGGTCGTCAAGCAACAGCAAATACTTACCTATCGAGATGCCTAGGTACGGATACCAACCTAACCTTACCATAAGGTAGGTAGCACCTCGCCAATACAAGTACGTACTTGGTGTACCCGGTGCACCTGGCGAACACTACGTAGAACCTCCATCAGTTGAGGCAGGTACACCAGATGCCACCATGTGCTCTTATCGTCTAACCGCGCCTCCTCGCTTGACGTTCGTTACCTTGACTCTAATACCTGCTACATGTTCAAGGTAATGAGTCTGCTGAGAGGTGGTGGCTGGGTAAGGTGTGGTAGGCTCGAGGCAAAAGGTAAAATCGCTTTGACAGTCTCGACTGTCGAGTTTGAGCGTGCCATACGTAGTGCAGTGAACCAAGGAGTAGGTCTTCCCTGAAAAAACCTCAACCCGGGTAGTCCCAACTTGCCCTCGTGACCTCTTTCCCTTCTTTCCATAGTATAGAGTACGGAGGACCTTCCTCCTCAACCGGCCCGCCAACTGCGCTGCAAAGGGCCCTTTCGCTAAAGCCCGAGGCCTGCTGGTCGGTCAGTCGACCCCGGAAAGAACCATTCGGTTCCCCTGCACGATGCTGCGAAGGAGGAGAATGTACAGAAGGAAAAAAAAAAAAAAGAAATGTAGAGGAAGTGACGACTCGTCGACGAATCAACTCGATCCAATCCTCTTCGCCCTTCAAGTGTTCTCCACCTGCGCTCCCCACAAAACAGGCCCGCCGATGCCACCCCTGCCACCACCTGAGGCACCTAAGGCGGTAGGTACGTCCTAGTGTACCTACTATCATTTTGCACTTCCAGAAAGCCGTTGAGAGCATACATCGTCTAGGTACTTGCCCATAGAGGGAATGTGACTTGCAGCCCCGCCATTGTCCCACTTTGCCGCTCCGCCCCTCACACCCACCCACCCTCTTTGCAGGAACCCCCGGAGGAGGAGGAGGAGGGCGAAAGGAAGAGAAAAAAACCAGTCACGTCCTCCACTTCGCAGCAGGTAGGTAGCATGGAGCCGGGCGAGCTTAAAGGGATTACGTCTCAGCAGAGCGCCGGCGAGCTGTCACAGATAAGCCAATCAGAAGCCGCAAATCGAAAACGTGCCAGATCTATTGACTCCCAGCAAACCCGCACTTCCGGCATGGCTTGCATTTCTCTGCATCTGAGAACGTCGCAATTTGACGACTCTGCAGCGCGCCAGCAGGAAGGGTAAGACGGAAAAAAAAATCAAAAAATCGTACGGCAAATGCGCAACTCGAGACTGAGAGAGGGGAATGAATGACCGTCCCGCTGAAAATCTCCTCATGGGTTACCACGCCAAGCTCGTCGCCAAGTCTCGCCGCAATTTGTGCAGCTCTTCGTCCTAACCGATGCCAGCAACTGCTCGCGTGCTCTTTTCCCTCTTCCTCCCTCAGACCGTCGTACGCCAAGGCTCCCAAGCCGCCAAGCGTCGACGATTTTCCCAAGCCACGCACATTGGCAAAGCTTCTTTGCACGCACACACACACACTCACCCTCCCTCTCTCTTCTTCCCCTGAGCCTTTTTCTCTCTCATCTTTTTTTCTTTTCTTCCATCACCGTCTTCCCCGCTCTTCTCCGTGTCTTCTGAACCCTGCCGTGGTTGCAGCATGTGTCTTTCAAAACAACCCCCCTCGGCCTCACGCTCAAATGACTCGAGCAGAAAATTGCAGAGTTGCAGAATGGCTATTTGCGTTGCACACACCAGTGCAGATAAACTCCCATCGACCATGTCATCGGAAAACCACCTTTAAAATGTCCAAATTGGGAAAACGCGACGTGCAGGTCGGACGAGAGCAGTTCCTCAGCCAATGGCCGCGTGAACCGAACCTTTGCAAAACGAAACCTTTGACACCACCCACCACCATCTCAGTGATGTCGTCAGGCCCATCATGCATCCGGCAACTCACTCCCCGCCTCACTCCCTGCCGAGAATGAGCCAGGAACCTTCGCGTTTCTATTTTCACCCAGCAAAGGCCACGGCCCCCGGCCCTTGGTCTCGTCGTGTCCTGCTCCTTCAAACAGGACGCAACCTCCTCTAGCCATCTAGCCAGGCCGCCCGCTGACCAAACCTAATGGACTGACTCCAATCTGGCCTGAAAACACCACCGCCCTCCAGTTCATCGTCACACGACCGTTCTATGCCCAACTCAAGCATCAATCCCCCATCTCTTCCAGATGTGTCACGGGAATGATGTGCGTATGTGATATCTGACGTGCAGACCTATCTTACTTCCCTCCCAAAGCAAACTCCATGTGTCCGCCTGTCTTTGGTAGGTAATAATCAGCAGACATTTGAATCTCCTGAGTGCCCCAGTGATGATCTTCTCTAGCCATTGCCGCCGGCACAGCACAGCCCTTACTCCCCTTGAGATAACGGGCGGCTTGGCACAATTCTCAACCGGGTCCGACGACTCACAGTCGAGATGGCAAAGAGGCCAGAGTTGTGGACCAGACCTTAACAGTCCGGTAATGTATTCAGTCTTATTTTATTGAGAGGGCTCTTTTTTGGATTCAGCCATGACTCCCCCTGCTTTTGCGGTCGCATGACCGGGTACAGTACCCAACGAAGAGGCAAAGGAAAAAAGATCAAGAACCGCAAGAATAGGGGCCGGCCTCCCCTTTGCGCGGCGTAATGACGCTCGCGACCTATGCTCATGAACTTGGCTAACGAGGCCGCTCCGGCCGCGTTCCCATACACCAGTGTATCGTGGTGAGGGTCTCGGCGACCCAACCCCGCCGCGCCGGGTGCTTCATATCCCACCCATCCTATTCCGTGTTCCCGATGTAGCAGGCATGAAAAAAAAGAAAAAAGAAAAGCCTAGATTGTGTAGACACAGAAAATGAAAAAAAAAAGAAGAAACGGAAACACTGCTGAAAGGCGACGGTGATGGCGCGCATAGTGTTTTCGCCAAAAAACAATAGGCTGTGTAGGCGGAAGAGTTCAAGGCAACGCAGCATGCCTCGCATCTGCCTGGCCACAGAACCAAGAACTGAATGATATCCCCCGATTCAATCCGCAGCATTCTTGGCCCCTCATTCCTTCGGGGACTCCAGTGTTGAATCAACCCGATCAAACTCACGAACGCCTAAGGCCATCCCAATCTGCAGTAACTCAAGGAAAAGATGCAGTCTGCGTTGCGTGTTGCTGTTGTCTCCGCTGAACGCCTCGCTGTCGGGAAAACGATTGTTGAAAGTGGAAAGAAAAGATAAACACTAGTCCATATTTGTTGAGAGCTGCCCTAACTCATCGCTCGCGGCTTCAGCTGTAGATAGATTCATGCACCAATCTTCTGCTGTGGGTGCTGCTGTCTTACTGAGTGCCCAGCAACCCAGACCTTTCCAAGGGTCGGGGGGTAGGCTCCTCGTCTGCACTATCCTCCCTGTTGATCGGGTGTGGTCTCGGGGTTTCGTCGACGTCAGGGACGATAGTTTTGTCGTCGGAGTTGACTCCGTTATCCGGGGGCGTCCGGGCTGCCCCGTCTTCCCGAGTCTGATACGACGGCATATCTATCTCCTTGGAAGGTGTAACGACTTGGGTAATCGGTTCAGGTGTGCTCTCTGAACCAAGCGTGATGCTGTCATGGCTGTCGGCCCTCATCATCTCGATCCCCAGCTTTGAGCTGGGCAATAGTGGCTTGCCTCGAAGTAGCTTGTCACGACCAAGACCAAGCTCCTCATCCTCATCATCGGCCGAGTCGGTACCTTCGGCATGCCGCTTTTCCATGTGCTCTTTCTTGGCCTTTAGCTTTTCGACCGAGTGTTGAGGCAGTGACTTTCGCGTGTGCTCCAGCTGGCCCGGTGCCGACTGCTGCGTCAGGAGTTGCGGCAGGGATTGGGGAGAGTTGGTCAAAGGGGCCGCTTCATCCTCCCGGATACCCAATCCGCCTTCCTCCCAGTCTCCGGTCGCTTTTCGACTGATGACGACGGGAACGTCATCCGTAGAAACGGATGAAGAGTCACCAAAGAGGCTGGAGCTGATAGAATCCTCCCGGCTCGATGTGACCAGACTACTGCCGGGGCGGCCCGCATAGAGCGAAGAGCTAGAGGTTGGGCTGTCGTCTGTCCGAGAGCTGGCTTGGCGCAGGCTAGAAGGGACCGGATGTGGGAGCGAGAGGGACATCGAGTAGTTGATGCCGGGCGATTCTGGCTTCCACTGGCAAAGTTTTCCCAACACCTCAGTGAGCTTGGAGCTCGAGATGGGCTTCTCGATCAACCCCTCAAAGTGGTGCGGAGCTTGCAGCTCTTTGAGGTAAGCTGTGATGGCAACGATTGGCGTGTGTGTATTCGTGTTCTTAGTCTCCCGAATCATGCGAGCAACATCGGTGCCGTTGATCTGAGGTAGCCTGTACTCCAAGAAGATTATGTCGAACTTGATCTCGCACATGGCGTATCTCACGGCTTCAGATCCGTTTGCGACCGAAATGGTTCTGCAGCGGAGCTTCTCCAACAGCTTCTCCATCACCATGCGGCTGACTGGATGGTCCTCGCATATCAGCACATCCAAGGGTCGGAATGTCGGTCCCCCGTCAAACGCAATCTGCGAGAGGCGGCGGGAGCTCTGTCGACGACGCTGGACGCGAAGTAAGGCTGCGTTGTGCTTATCGCCCTCGTTGTCAGAGGAGGATGGCGACATGTCGAACACTTGGCTGCGGCGGTTGCGGTGGTGTGCCAAGACGTCTGACGTTATCGGGCTGCCCTCGTTCGAACCCACTGTAAGGGACCTTGATCGACTGCTCGAGGCCTGCCTGGGCGTTGATACCATCTTCTGTGGCGAAAGCGCCAGCGGAGGCGGCGGCCCCGCACCACGGCCTTTCACGGGGGAGGCGGCCGCACTCGTTGCAGCCTTCTGGAGGCTGGGGGGCACCCGGGGAATCTCGAGTGAAGTCGGCTGATGAGCATTGGACTGCTGCGAGAGACTCGACGAGTTGCTGGAGGCCTTACGTCGGGCTTCGGTCCCCTGGCCGGCGACGAAAGACACCAAGAGAGGCGACGATGGTTGAGAGGCTCTGCTCGGAGACGAGTTGGCGTGGCTCAGCCCAGATGGGGACTGTGGCCGGTTCTTCGCATTTGAAATGGTTCGCTGAACCGGGTTCGCCAGAACTGGGCTGCCCTCCAGAGCCGGGCCGGGCGAGGTGACGCTTCCGCCGGGGCTGATCACAGTCGGTTTGCTTTGAGACGCCAATGCCTCGGCACGAAGCTTCTGTATGACATCCTTGTTGGCCTTCTCCAGCACTGGTAGATTTTTGAAAGTAAAGTTTCCAAAGTCGTCAGCAACGACAGGCTCACTAAGCCGTCTACTCTTCAAGTCTCTAACGTGAGGAGGAATGTGGAGAGGCATCAAGTTGCGCTTGATGGAGTTGACTTGTGAGCGGACGCGAGACAGAGCATCATGCGGTCGGTCAGGGTACTCGGAACCCGTCCCAGACACCGGCGGGGACAGCTGGTCTTCCATCTCTTCCGCAAAGGACTGGAGAACAGCGCCGCGAGAGTCAAAGTATTCGGTGTCTTCGGGGTGCTCGAGCTGTGGGACAAACTGCGCCTCGTCCTGCAGCAACGTCTCCCAATTGATGCCCTCGAACCAGGGGTGGGCGCGGATCTCGTCGCCACCACATGGGAACTTATCCTCTCGGTTGGCTCCGAGGCGTGATTGAGGTTCCATACAGAGCAGTTTGTTGATTAAATCCTTGGCTTCAGCTGAAATAGGCTCACACTCGTTTTCGTCCGGCCATTGGATCTTGCGCGCCAGGATATTCTCGAAAACCTGCTCGGCTTCGTCGGCATGGAAAGGCGGGAATCCGTAGAGAAATTCAAACAGGATGCAACCGACAGACCACCAATCGCTGGTCTCATCCTGTTTCTCGCCGTTGATGGTCTCGGGGGCCAAGTAGTCGGGGGTACCCACGAAACGACGACTGGTATCCTCTGGGTCGAACAAGGCCATTGGCGGTGGCATCATTGATGACTGAGGTGGGGTGCTCTTCCCCAAGAAATCAACGCTGGATTGGGTGCTGGCATGATGAAGATTCGCCAGGTCAGGAGAGGCTTGTCCAGCAACTTCGCTTGATTCCTCATGACTTAGTGGGTGATTTTGTACTTGTGTATTCGGCTCCGCGTCGGTCAGGGAAAAGTTGTTGAGCATACGAGCAAGCGACTCACTACCACCGCTGTCACTGCGGTGGCTCGAAACTCGTCTTGCTTCCGAACCAGCCAGAGCAAAATATGAGGGCTGCCCTACACTAGATCCGGTATCGGGCGTCATCTGCGGCGTCATGCTTGGGGAGTGGGTGTGGCCATGGAGGTCGAGAGATGTAGACCGCGATGACGCCAGTGATGCCGAGCGAGCAAACGGACCTTGTCTCAGGAGGTCCGGCGTGGGATCCCCATTCTGGCTGTCAAGTGCTCGTTTTTGTCGTCCGACGAGACCCATGCGCGACAGACCAAAATCTGTGAGCTTGAGGTGCCCTTTCTGGTCGATGAGGAGATTGTCAGGTTTTAAATCTCGGTGGATGATGCCGCGGCTGTGAAGGTGCTCTACGCCGAGTACGACCTCGCCCAGGTATTTTTTGACCCAATCCTCAGGCAGACCTCCAAGAACCTTGATCAAGGACGCACAGTCGCCGCCGTTGAGATATTCCATAACGAGGTACAGATAATCCTTGCTTGAAAAGGTCCAGTAGAGCTTGGCAACGAAATCACTTTGGCCTTGCCACATCATGATTGCGCGTTCAGCCTTCACGTTTCCCACTTGATTTTTGGCCACCATGTCTGCCTTCTTCAATACCTTGATGGCAAAGTATTCACCTGTGGACTTCTTTTTCGACAAGTAGACACTGCCGAAGGCTCCCTTGCTGATCGGCTTGATGATCTCGAAATCTTTGATGGATGGTGGTGCCGGTCGCGCTTGGGGCGGAGGCTGATGAGCCGTCATCCTCGGCGAAGGGGGTCCCTTCATCACGAATTCGGACATGGCAGCAGACGACTGTCTGCGGTGATGGCCGATCGGCAGGTGTGCGGGAGAGCTGAACTCGCTCGCAGGTAGCAACGGAGAAGCTTCCGGAGATGTAATACCATCATGGGGAAAGGGGAAGTTGCGCGGTTTGATGATTCTGAGGGGAGAAGAAGGTTGATTGGTGTTGCGTGAAGGCGACTCTTGTCGTCGGGGAGAAGAAGTACCGGGCAAAATGATGCTTCTACGGTGATGCTTTCTCGCGCTGGCCGCCCTGCGGAGATCACCGAACTCAGAAATCGGAGATTCTGTCCGAGGCGGTTGTCTGGAAGCCACGGAAGAGGACCGAATGCTTCCATCGCTGTCACCGGGGTCGCTCTCGAAGATCAACGATTCCCTCCGCGACTCACGAGCTGGCCCTGAAGGGTTGAGGACTCCCAAATGGGATCTTGGCGTCGGACACTCCCTAGGGCTACTCGAGCGCGTCGATTCCACAAATGACGTCGGCCGTGGCCTCTCGAGACTGTCGGTGAGGTTGACGTTCTGTAATGCGACTGCAAGCGCTGAAGGGTTTTCGAAAGACCCCTGGTAGAAAAGTTCTTCTTGAGCAGGCGCAACGCCCTGCTCTTCCTCTTCGTCCTCGGTCGAGTCGCTGAGACGGCCCGCGGCAATCCTGGCTGCCTTGCGCATGGCCTCTTCAATACAATCCTGTACAATGACTGCGAACTCGATCCTGATGCGCTCCGCGTACTCGATGATCTTGCGATGCCTGAAGACAGCTTCAACTTTGGCTTTCGCAGCCTTCTCCGTGTCAGCACATAGCAATGCGAGACCTTGTTCTTGTTCCAAAGTGTTGTTGCCAGGCGAGTGCCAGTGCATGACCTGCGAGATACGAGACTCCGACTGGGGAGACTGTGTCCTAATTTCGCCGGGGATTTGAGACGATCCTTCCTTAACTGCAGGGGTGCTAATTTCGAGGGCAGTATCGCAAAGGTCCAGCAAAAGCTCCACGATCCTTGCCTGTGGCCGCCTGATGGCAAACGAGCGGGCTCGCGCGTGTCCGAAGCCGCCTGACCGCTCTCTTGATTGTGATACAGAGCTTCCAGGAGATGAGGAAGCTGATAGGGGAGGGCCAATTGGCATGCCTTTGTACTCGGCGGCAGGGAGGGCAAGCTGGTCGCCAGTCAGAGAGCGACTCTTTCGAGCCTCAAGCGCGTCCAACACCCTGACGATCAGATGTCTGTGTTCGGTCAAGCTGTCTTGCGCCATCTGGACGTCCATTTCCGCTCTGTGTTCTTGCAAACACAGATCGGTGTGTTTTTCGAACCACCACGGCGAAATCTGGCGCTCGCAAATGCGACACAATACGGGTAGCGGCGGCGGGTGGTTTTCGGGGTCGTCAACTCCAGACTCTGCTAACTGCGTCAGGTAGCTGGCAAGGACTTCGGCGCCAGATCCAAGCGAGTCGACGATGACAGCAGGCAGGTCGATCTTGATTTCTCGGGGCGCGATGTACGGCCGGATCATCCACATGGTCTAAAGGGTAGGTTGATTAGCATGGTGGGCGCAGGTAAGTCGCCGGCGAAACGTGGACTTACGTGGCTCTCTCCTCCAGAAACTCCATCGTAGACCATAATACCCTGGGCTTCCAGATCGATAATGTGAGGATCGGACGCTTCGGCTTCCTCGATCTCAAGGACCTCCATATCTTCAAGGGGCAGCAGTTTCGAAAGCGGGCCCATGGTAACGGCAAATCGTACTCTTTGACTCCGCGAGTCGTCTGACTTCATGGACTCGACGGTCTCCGAGAAAACGGTCTTGTTGTCGCTAACGATCAAGTCGGCTATCGGGATTCCTTTGACCGAATCGGGCTGGGTGCCGATAACGTCGGTCCATGACGGGCTGACCCATCGAATAGTTCCGTCAAGGTTGAGGTCGAGAATGACATTCAGAGTCTGCTCGGCAGCCTCGCGGAGTTCCTCTCTTTCCTCTCGAATATCTTCGCTCAGGGATCGCTCCATAGGGCCGGCCTGTGACCGCAGAGTTGTCACGGCCGGTGGCGCTAGCATGTTTGTCTTTGGGTCCATTTTTGGAGACAGACGGGTGAAGTCCCCGGTGGCGACGATACCATTGGCTGATCTGTTTCGTCTCTCGGAGAGCGAGTACTGACTGTAGGGGCGTTGTTGCGAATTCGGGACAAAAAAAAGTCGAGGATGCTGTAGCGTCGAGAATTGGTCCAACCCGGAGGCATCAAGTGACGGCCAGGTTGTCTGGCAAGTGGCCAAGACTACAGACAAGCCAGACCACGAGACATGACGAGTATTGAGGCGAGCAGTCTCGGGGCGCGTGAAGCGAGAGAAGGCCCTGGGTGGTGACCGCGGCGCGCGACTGCCCGGGACGTTGCGAGATTGGCAGGCAGAAAACGAAGGTATCCTGCAACCAACGACCAGCGAGCGTTGGGCAATCGGAGGACCGAAGAGGAGTTCGCGAGTCGGCAGAAAAGACTTCGACGTTGGCACGGACGAGACGTCAAATAAGGCGGGCGGTGACCCTGGAGCCGTTGAACGTCGTGTGGAGGAGACCGGAGAGGCAACGGCCGATTTGGACGATGGAGAAACGAAGGCGAAGGCGAAGGCGAAGGCGAAGGCGAGAAGGGGATTTGCTTGTCAGGGACAGAGCTCGCAGCGCGGTGCCGTCGGCCGTACGTACGGATTGCAGTGTGCCGTCGTCAAACACAACCACCTCGGGGACAGGAAGGGAGGGAAGGTCAAAAAGAAGGGGAAAAAAGTTACAGGAAAGGCACACACCAAAGTGCAGGCAGGCCCTTTGTGATGATGGTGTCAGTCACTCATTACCTCGCTCCTGCTTGGCCTTAGCACCTCGCACGTAAAGGTTGGCAACAGCCCAGTCAAAGCGAACCCAGAGAGCATCTTGCCGTGGTTGCGTCCTTATTATGGGTCCTCAGTAGACTCAGTGGTACCCTTGTGCTCAGGGTGGGCGGGTTTAAGCGGGGAAGGGGTATGGTCTGGCCAATCAAACCTAAATTCTCTAGGGAAGGCCCAGTAGAAGTACATGCATGACAAGCCAATTATGTATGTGACACAACGTACCTCTACCCAAGGTAGCCCAGGGCCATTTCTAGCTAGCGCGCTCGCTAAAACACGAGCGAGGGAGTCGGGGAGTCGGGGGTGTGACTTTTGGGTGGGGAGGGGAGGGGAAGGGAACAGATGGGCAGGCGCGCGCACAAACACCTAGGTACACTACCTACCTGCTACCCAGGAGTAACGAAAGAAAGGTACACCCACCACATCATGCATATATCGTAGGGGGGAAGACAGGAAAGGCAACTGAGAAGTTGAGAGACGGAGCCCAGGAGGTGGAAGGAGTGGGGGAGCAGGGAGGGGACTCCAACCTAGCCATAGGGCACTCCTGATAGTACTAGAGTACCTAGATATTACTAGGTATGTAGCCCGTAATAGTACCTAGGGTGGTACTGCTTGTTGGGAAGGACGCTGTACCCGTCCGTTCCTGCCCTCCACGCTACATACTTGTAGCAGTGCCCGCACTTACCAAGCAAGCAAGGTGAGTATAGTAAGTCCAGTCCTTCGTGTGCCTAGTTGGACACCTGCAGTATGTTGGTATGGTCGGGAGGAACTTGTGGCGGATGCTTCCATATCGCTGAAGTGAGATTGGGCTGGAGTCGCTGGACTATGGAGGCAAGTCGCTGGGAGCCGCACTGGCCAAAAAAAAAATTAAAAAAAAAAAGTTTCGCCTGCAGAAAACATGGGAACAAATCGGTGCTGTCCAGTAGCCTGTAGGTAATACCGTAATACAGAAGATGCCCAGTCGAGGCATGCTCTTGCCATTTGTTTCTCTTTATCCGTATGCCTCGATGAAAAGAATTGTTGTTCCTACCTACCTAGTATCGCGATCCCCCCTCCGCCCAAAAAGCTGTGATAAACAAGTGCCTACCTTAGAGAAAGGTGCAGACTTGCTGTCGCGACGGCCATGCAGTAATACCAACAAGCATCAGCTTCGCATCACCTCACACATTTAGGTCCCCTCCCATCCCCTTCCTCGCTCCTATCGCTTCCCTTCCCCTACAGGGCCTCCACGGGGCACTCACACAACCCTTCGGCCGAGCTGATCTTTCTTTTGTTTTGTCTTGTTGCCTTTGGTTTCCTTTCTTATCTCGTCCATTGACTCTGCTCTCCGTCCCATCTGCCCTTGCATGGTGCACTTGGGTATCCGTACCAGCGGATAACATGTAGGCCTACCTCCACACCAGTCTGTCTACCCACATAACTGGCGCTTCGACTTTGACTTTTGCATCTGACGCTTCCATCACAGGCGGGAGCACACCCACAGGCCTTTGACAAGAGACAATGCCACATAGGTATGTAGTAGTATAGTACTATAGTGTGTACGGCGTCGCGTTGAGAGCAGCGGAAGCAACTGTCCGCAATTTGACACAACCCACAACCACATGGAACTATGCTGAGTCTGCTCCCCGGCTGGTCTTCACTGCCTAAACCTACAGTGTAAGATGCCGCCGGGGCCTGGCAACGAGCTTGCGCACACACGACTCCCTCGAGCGAGAGGAGCTCTCCTCTACGCAGTCACATACACTACCCTACCTCCAGTGAGGGTGTACACACAAGCACGGCTATCCCATCTTCGGCCCACAAAGTCGCGGCCGAGCCAGCCGAGGCGAAGGTCATCATAGGGATCAAGCAGCTCAGCTCAGTCGAGTAACAATTTGTTGCTCAAGCCGTACCCAGCACCCGGACTGCCATTGACCTCCAATGGAATCCACTCACCCCGGTTTCCAGACGCTCCAACTGCGACGGCACCGAGAGAAACAACATCGTCCTCCAACCAGCCGTCTTCATGCACTGTCGGTGCCGTTGGATGGATACCCCGACTTTCCCTACCTAAGACCCCTACTTGGATAAATCCGATGCGGCATGTTGAGGCGCCCGCATGTCGGTTGCTAGCACTAGCCTGTGTCCTAGGAGCTGAAGGTAGCACTGGCATTGGGGCGAGAAGCCCCAATCTCATGCCATCGTGGTAAGACACCATCAGCTGGTCTTTCCATTCAAGCCGCTTTTCCTGCTGGGCTGGAACAGTATCATGAGTGACGTTCATACACCACGACGACCAGCTCTTGACTTTGCTTTCCCCCCTGAGGTATCGTTCCACAAGGCAAATTCTATGGGCGTGTGCGTGTGCGTGTGCGTATGCATTTTCTAATGAATGCGCCGTCGCATTCGCGGCATGACGATACGGTCCCTGACCAACAACAAGTCTCATACACCAGCGAAAGGCTATCAGTGTCTGCAGACCATTGGCCTAACTTGTACTCCCACGGTACTGCGGTTATTTGTGAAAGACGATGAGTCGAGGACCTATCCTGGATGGACTTCTTCGAGAATGCAAACGACCTGGCCGGAGGACCCCTCGGGATTGCCTTGTTGATCTGCACCGTCCGTCCCAGTCCGGGGTGTCTCAAGTTAAGAGAGAGAGCGCGCCGCTAGATTGGACACGCCGCACATCTGCACTATCTAACCCAGACACGGCGAAGTCCATCAACAGTCGTTCTCACGCGTTGACTCGCGGGCGTGCGAGCCCGGCAGATGCTATGCTGGGAGGTCTAACTTGTATTATTTGCAGCGCCGTCTGCTTGCCCGTCCTCGGAAACAAGGGATTCAACATTCGTCGAATTGGGTGGCACGGCAGGAAGAAAATAAAAGCACAAAAGGACGACGGCCTCGCGGAAACAACTGTGCTACTAATATGCCCTCCTATACCATGCCACCGCATGCCAGGTCAGCCCAAGAAGCCTGCCTGTAAGCGATCTCTCCCACACCCCCACCCCCAAGCCGTTTTACCGTTGCCGGACGATATCAGAAGGCCTGTCCCATTACATTTCACAACCGTTTTTTTTTTAAGACTGCAGGCTAGTAGCAACCCTTTCATACACGCTCTTATGTAACGACTTCAAGACTGCGGCACTAAGTTTAAGTGCCGCAAAGCAACCCAGCGCAGCCTGCCGCCAGCCACTCACGGATGCCGCTTACATAGTAGCAATCGCTCGGGAAGAGGGAGGCTATCGGAGCCCGAGGACACGAGTGAGAAGGAATTGTCCTTCACACGCCGCCCCGTGTGTTCAACTGCCCGTCAGTGTCGGTGACAAACTCGAGTAGGAAATTGTACTTCAAGCCGGATCGCGGAGACTATAACGAGCAACAAACACCCCCCGAGGCATCGAAAACGGGCTTGACCCGAGTTTTGCAAACGGCGGCCCACGGATCACGAGAGCCGCTGGCACCACCATCTCACGATATCCATGTGAGATGAATCTTCCCCACTGGTGGTGCACGCCCATTCACCGTCCACCTCCACCTCGAGAAATCTCCCGGCTTTAGAGTCCGGAAGCTGGGTAAATAGTAATCTGAACCCCAAATCCCCAAAACGCCCGCGCCAAGGCATCTGCCCGCATGATGTCGCCCATCCTGCCTCGTCGTCCAATCGGCGAAGAGGTGACGAAGGGGTCCTGCGGGCAGGAGAACGGCACAAGTGCAGCGCAGCTTACCAGCTTCCCAATAATGAGTTCCTTCGAATTACCAGTACTACGTATTACATCGAGCTATCCGTAGGTACCTGAAGTGTGTTGTACCCACCCTCATGTGCCCTGCTTTCCATAATGTCTTCTCCTTCTCTTCAGTCTTGCCGTTTAACATCCCACGAACCAGACTACCTACCTTACGCTCCACCAGTTGCTCTTCGCCCGCCTTTGCTTGAGCATCTTATATGCCCGTCGTTTTCCCCTTAAGACTTCCCACCCTGCCTTCGTACCCTGCTCTCCCGGCATGCTGGCTTTCGGAAAGCCTCCTGGTCATTGAACCGGGGCCCCGGCTGGCGACAACGCCGCACCCCCGGTCTGCATTTGGGGTAACGGCGTCGAATCGAGATTCTTCCTCTATTAAACCGCCCTTCTAACTGTGACACTCTCAATACGCCAGATGTGTTTTTTACTCGTGCCTCCGGACCCTGCGCCTCGCGAAACAAAACGATGAGCCAACGAAGCCGACTGTCCGCTTGGCGACTGGACGCACCATCCCGTCCCTTCTGCCAGCAAGCGCACAGATAGCAGTGGACCGGTGGATGATTACCAGACGCGTTTGTCGCCCGGGAATGATCGATCTCGGTCCTACGCGGATCTATGCCTGAGGAACAATCTGTTCATCCCAAGCCCGGGCGCGCTCTCTGTCTCTCTCTCACGCGCACGAACAGGACTTCGGTATCGATGACGGGGCCGACATTTGTAGAATTCCTACACCTGCCATCCCAAACATGCCGGAAGCTCAGACTCCCCGGAAGGTTTTCCTCTGGAATTTAGCTGCCTTCATGCGGCAACTCAAGACAACCTTAACGACTCATGTTTGCGTGTCTACCTCTGAGAAGGCGTCGTGCCGACGGTTGACAAGCGTCTAACCCAGATCACTTCTTGGCCTTTGCCCTCTGCCGCGAGCCAGGTTCGCGTAGCTCCAGAGTTGGGCCGTGTTTGCGGATCGCCGAGTCACCTGGATAACTGCACTGTCATCTTACGCCCGACCCCTACAGGCTTTCTGTTGTTTGATGTCGGCTGGGTCTTTTCCCCGCAGGAGCAGAGCCTACCATATCCCAGACAAGATCTCGAGAGGCCCAGGATGCCTATGGTCTCATGGCTTTATATAACCTCCCCGAGGCAGACGGACGGGCTGGCGATACCTCCCCCCTCCCCCGCCGTGATCTGCAGTTGCGGTGAGCTTTCTGATCGACGACCTAGCAGTGGCTGCAGGAAACCCAACGGGCACAGATGTCGGCAAGTGACCTGTGGGGTTGGCAGGCGCAGCGAGCTATGTTGTCAGCCCGCAGTTGCGGCAATTGACTTTGGGGGTAAGCCGATACTCTCCAGTAAGGTTGGGGGCCTCGCTCGGGATCACTTTGGGGACCTGACGTTGGTTCGAGCGTCTGAGCATGCTCCAACTTCAGTCACCGGAAAGGACGGATAGCGAACCACACACACGTTTGGTGAGCCATCGCTACCGGCCTTTTGCTGCGGACTAGCTGTGTGTTTGCACATCCCTCGCCTCCGAGGCAGAAGTGAAGCAGAGCATCTTCTTAGGTTTGACCACGTCCACGCAGGACCAGGGTCCCCGGGTGGTAATCGTCCCTCTGAACTCGCCGGAAGGAAGCACCAGGCCCTTCGGTTTGCGTACTATGGTAGAGTGCGTTCTGTTTTGTCCCAGGGAGAGCTGCGGTTGCGTGCTGGCACGCTGGCCTTCTCAAGTATCTATGTTGAACAGTTCACGCCCTTCCGACCAGGATGTATGGCCTTCTGCCCTCCGCATCTCGACGATGATGTGAGAGACTTTTCCTGGCGTTTCGACGTCTATCACGGATATTTTGAACGGGCATCGCGGTCGTGGCCTCGGAGTGATCGTATTTTCCTTCGACTTGCGGTATCGTCGTGGGATATGGAATTGAGGGGTAAATCGGCGGATAGCCGGCGTCGCAGACGAGTTCCCGTCGCTACTTGTAGCTTGTGCGTCTACCTACGACAGGCGCATTCCAGCAAGAAAGTCAAACATGCTGTACACTAAGACATGGATATGGTGTGAGATGTGGGAAGGAGGGAAGTAGTCGGAGGCCGGGCTGAGACAGCCGTAGGTAGCGCCGTTCGAATGGTGAGCTCGAGTATCAGGCATCTCGTGCGAATGGAGATTTGTTTTAGCAGATTTCCGGATAAACGTCGGCAGCCTGCCCCCTGCACGTCCGAACGCTGGACCCTCCTAGGCGAGCCCGTAGGGCTAAAGGTACCTAGTGTACAGGCTACCTATGTACTTACTGTCGTAAGCAGTCTTCAAGCCTCTGTGGCGGAAGATGTTCAACATCTTGAACACTCATCCTCGGTTCACCTGGCCTGGCAGATGGTGCATCCAAAGACTGGGCTGGTCCTGACGCAGACAGAAGCACTTGAACGGACCAGGGTTACCAGAGCCATGCTCCACGGTTGGTAGCAGAGACGGAACAAGCTACTGGGCTGAAGCCGGAGAGGCTGAAGAAGGAGGAGAAGAGGAAGCCAGCGGATGAAGACTGGAAAATGGCGGAGGTAGGACAGAGTCCGAAGGGGGGGGGAGGGATTGTTGGAAACCGTCGATAACACACAAGCTACGGAGTAACGCGTTCAGGTTCTCAACACCAGCACCGGTTCGTTGATAGCTCGACGCTGACTGCATGGGCGGGCATCGGAGCCCCCGTGGATAATGTCGACGGCAGGGAGTCTGCAATCGTGACGGTCGTGCCATCTCAGGGACATGCCTTCAGAAGGGATACACACACGTACACCATGTCTTGTTCATACTCGCGGCACGGTTAAGAAAGCCGGACGATCGAACCATCCATCTGCTGTGCTTCGCCAAGTGCTCTCGGATGCTCTGGCAGAGGACAATGAC
>WIGN01000038.1:22372-206054 GCA_014235955.1 Colletotrichum sojae
TAAGAAAGCCGGACGATCGAACCATCCATCTGCTGTGCTTCGCCAAGTGCTCTCGGATGCTCTGGCAGAGGACAATGACGGAGTTTTCTCGTCAACGCGCGACCGTCACTAAAAACGATCTGCAGGCTGAGCAATGCTCTCCGTAGCTTCTTGTGCGACCCGAATGCTGGATCCGCACAGTCGCCGTTACGCAGCTCTGCGAGGGTACGATGGCGGATACGAGTACGCCTGTGGATTGATTAACATACACTGCTGATCAAAGAAGGGGCCAGATGTTCGAAAATGCCGCATCACCATTGCTAGGTAATATCTGACGGGAGCGGGAGAGTCTCGATGCCATGCATCTGGTGTGGAACTCGGGAGTGCCAGGCCAGGAGCAACTCCCGAAACGGGGGCTTCTGTTGGCTAATGCTGGTTCTCCCACCTGCGCAGACCCTTCTGTCCTCATTCCACATGTGTTGTGTTTTTGAGGCTTCTCATGCCTGCGATGCCCACTCGGCCTTCTTGACGTCCAACCACTCGCCCTTCTCAACCCACAGGTTCTCGAGCCACTTGGCCAGCTTCTCCTCGTCCGTCGGGAGACTCTCAAGGGGGAACCTCCGGACGTGCACGTGAAACTTGAATCCCAGCCGAGAGCTCAGACCCGGGACGCTGAGAGTATCCCACATGGTTGGCGCGGCGTGGAAGCTGTTCCCTCGCTGGTACGCTATCGTCACGTCGTAAACGGCCTTGACGTGTGGCGCCTTCCTCAGATGCTGCACGGTGGTGATGAACCCCTTCGTCCTGGGATACAGCAAATGCTTTGGCTGAGGGCGTCCAGTCTCCTTGCACCACTCAATCGACTGTTCGTACTTCCTCTGGGTGAAACGCGTCGCCTCACTGAAGCTGATGAGCCCTTCTCTCCCGGTCAGTCCCTGTCGTCGGCGGTGGGTGAGAAGACGTCGCTGAGAAACTCACAGGTCGGCCACTGCCTCTTCACAATGCCGGCGAAGGCCCTGTCGAGCTCGTGCCTGTCCTTGGCCCAGTTCCGGCTCACCATGGGCATGCCCATCGCCCACAAGCCCCAGCCCAGGAACGGGACGATCCGCAGTTGGATCTTGGCGAAGTAACGACACCGGCCCAGCATGCCGGCCTTGATGGCCAGCGCCTGGATCATGTAAAAGTCTGCCCATCCAACATGGTTGGCGACGACAATGGCCGACTCCCCCTGCGAAATGGCATCGCCAGACAAGATGAGGTTTGCGCCATTGAAGCTCTCAAATATGATCTGGATCCAGTACCACACCGTCTCTGCAATGCGAGATGATGAATTGTAAACAAAGTCCGGGAAGAACCACTTGAGCGGAAGCTGCAGGGAGATGGCCGTGTCAGCAAGCAACAACCAGAGCACCCACGGTGTCAGAATTGCCGCTCCTCGGAGGTGGGTGAGCAGGTTGCCGCTGCCGGCCATGACGGGCGAAAGGCAGTCGCCAAAGCCCCAGGGTTCGAATCCAAAAGCGAGGACAGAATCGACGCTTCTCGCATGCAACGTACGTACGTTGCTCACCGTCGATACCGGTCTGCAACTTGGTAAGGCGGTAAGGACTCTGAGAAAAAAGAGAAAATAATAAAGTTGACCGTTCTCTCTGTTCAGGAGGAGAGTCGAAGCACGGCCGGACGACCTGGGACCCTTGGAACGTCGCCCTGGGGGGGAATGTTTCGAAAGGGAGCCGCGTGCGCGTGACTTCCCGCCAGCCCTCAAGGGGAAGAAAGAGTTTGGAACAAGCGCTAGTAAAAAGCGGCCAGCGATCCAGGGTTCGTAGTGTCTAGGTAGTACGTCTCAAGAGATTTGCGTCTTCCCGCTCGGTTGCTGGAGGATTACCGTTGCATTCCCTGCTAATACTAAAGAAGCGTCTACCTCTTCTCTTTCTATCTCGGTTCCGGCGATCGTGAGCTGAGGATTAACCGTTCAGAGACATAGTTGCGACCTGGCGGATAGACGGAAAAGAAAACATGAATAACATCGCTACAAAACATAATACCGCGCAACGCGACGGGTTTTCTCGACTAGCAAAATCGTCGGTCCCGCCGGGTTTCCCAAGTGGGATGTAGTATGACGGCATTGACTTTTGGTAGGTAGCAGAGATCTGTCGTCCGTTCCTGGGGGGGCCGAAGAAGGAGAGACGTTCCATTCGACTCGATACCTAACGAGGACGTGCCCCTCAGCCATAGTGGAACCGGAGCAGTGCTCCCACGTGCCGCACCTAGGTAGGTACACTACAATACCCATGTACCACTTCACGTGGACCGGGCGTGGAGGAGGGCTGGCTGGAGTCGCTAGACAGTGGACACAAAATCTCATGTGTCAAGAAGTGTGAAGTGTCAGTAGAAACGAGCAGATCGGGTTTGAAATGTGCAGGCTCTTCTGATGGCAAATTGGAAGGCTGGTGCTCAGGTGGAGGTGGGCTTTCTTACGGGCGTATGTATATGCGCCGCTTTGGATAATGCAATTCGATCCTGGCGAGTAGGAGCCCTGGATGGGCGAACAAGCAAACAAACCGCCGGGCCAAGCCGATCCATGTTTACTATTCGCTTCTTGGTACGGTGCGGTACGGTGCAATGGCCGCCCGATGCTGTGAGCCGACGACCTCGGAGCTGGCCCCGACCTTGAGGTAGGTGGGTAGGAAGGTACCTGACTTCGGCCTCGGCAGGTCGGTTTTCTCTGCCCAGGTGCACCTCGCACGAGTACCCACTACCTACATAGTGTAGGAGTCTAGATCCTAGGTACTGGATACTTATCAGACGCCGAGCCAAGCGCAAGTTGATCCACGCACGCGAGGAGGTGCAGGGGCACCGTGGACGCCGCTGCTCCCGAGCGCACCGCAATCCGGCGGCACCCACCCGGGGGCATAGGCAATTCCAGTGCCTGCCTCCCAGTGCTCACCTCCAGTAAAGTCCATGGCAAGAACCTCTATCTGCTGGTGGTATACTGTTACTATGGCTGGACCGCAATTGCCAGTCTCGGCGTTTCCCCCGTACCGACTACCTCTCTCCCTAGGTAGGTATGTTTCTTGCCTAGGTGCACCTGCGTACATACGGATACACCGCATCTGAGGCGAGCCTAAAATAGGAAGCCACGCAAGAGATGGAGGGTCGAGACCGACCGCCCGCCCGCCCGTCAGTCCGTCCCTCCAGATCAGATCCATAGCCAGGCGCCCAACATCAAATACAAATCATAGGTTCTGCCCGAGGAGGCGTCTTAAGGCCTCTTCCCCCCCCAGCCTAGCTAAAACACCACCCCCGACCTTACCTAAGGCAGGCTTGCCACCAACCTTCGTCGCCGTCAGTCTCACGTACACTACGGCAGAGCTCGACGAGGCAGACAGACCATACGGAAATACCTAGACGACGACCCGTGGAGAGCTGCGCGGACGACGCCCGGTGGTCCCGAAAAAAGCAACGAATCTCGTCGGAGAGCACTCTCACCAATCTCATCACAACCGACCTCGACCAGAACGACAATAAACATCCGTAATAGCCGCTGAGACTCCGCGTCTGCCTGTTTGTCTCCCCTTGCGGCTCTTATTCTCAGGCCGTCCAGACTCAAGACTCAAGACTCGAGACTCGAGACTCGAGACTCGAGACCCTAGGCCCGCAGCTTGCTGCCACCCCGCCCGCAACCGTGCCGTCCGTTTCCGCCATATTGTCTTAGAAGAAGGGCGGTGGCGCATTTCTCTCCTCATCTCGATTCGCGACAGACACCACGCTCACAGTCACACACCAACACGCGCACATAATCAGAGTCAAGCCGGTCAAACCCCCGTCTCGATCTCTTGTGGTTCTCTCCACTCCGCCGTCATCCGTTCTCTTGTCGCCCCAGCGGCATCTGCTGCCACCGCGCATACCTCCCCCATCCCCCTCACCTACTTTCAAGTTATCCGTCTCTGCTCAGGCGAACAACCGACAAGAGAGAGAAAGAAAGTAGACCGCGTACTGCAACCGTCCCCAGACCAGCACGCACGACATCTCTTCGTCCCGAGTGTGTCAAACAAATCTAAAACAGGGCGGACCAGTTCACCCTCCCTACCTCCCGCACCTTGCCTACCCCGACCCATCTACCTACCTACCTACTATTACTACTACTACTACTACTACTACTACTACTACTACTACTACTACTACCTGCGCCTTCAAGCCCTGTCTGTCCCTGCCATCCACTGCAGCACATCCTCCGACAGCTCGGACGCCAGAATTGGGTTTCAAGTGTGGGAGCAGCAGCTTCTTTTCAAATAACCATAAACGCGATTCGGCAACGCAGCGCATGACACCAGCCTCGAACGCTTCTCCTCTCCCTATCAGATTTCACACCATTCCCCTGCTTTGACCGGCGATAACCCGCCGTCGTCCGCCAGCGACGCATTGTCAGACACGGATCGGGAGTCCGTCCACTGCGCATCCAATCTTCCAAGGTAAGCCCCTCAGCAGTCAACCGATCCCCCTTTCTGTGCACTACACTACGTACGCTGGACGCTGCGCCTCTCCCGCGGCACCAAAGTATTTGAAAAAGAGCTTGCCCCCGCCTCTGCAACCCGACGCCCGGCGCGACGGGCGAGACACCCACATGACGACATGAATCGCAGTGCCTTTCTTTAAAAGTGGTCGCTCTATGGCAATGTTTCATGGACGATAAAATGACTGACCTAGGTAATACAGCTTCCTATCATTCCCCGCCGAACCCTTCGTCATCGCCGACGCGTAAGCAATCAGCGGGCTCGCTATACGAGAGGACAGCCATGGCTTCCTCGTTCTCGCCGGACCAGTATGGAAAGGCGCCGCAGCAGCTGCCGTATAGCGGCGGCTCGGGCTCAGGCGGCGGTGGCTCCGATCAGGACAAGAGTCCTCTGAGCTCCCTCAACTTGGGTTTCCTCAAGTCCTTGACGGAAAAGAGAACCACTCGTGGTAAGGGAATCGATGCGCGCCCGCCATGCTTATGGATAGACACCTGACCACTCGCTGCGAAGATGGCAACCCCCCTAAGAGGAGGGGCCCCAAACCCGACAGCAAGCCGGCCCTGACCAGGCGACAAGAGCTGAATCGCCAGGCACAACGGTAAGCCGTGACGGCTCTCGGAAGGCGGCATCGCGCTACAAAAGATGAGACGCTGACAGCATGGTTCCGCAGCACGCATCGTGAGCGGAAGGAACTGTACATCAAGGCCTTGGAAGACGAAGTGCTAAGACTAAAAGAGATCTTCAGCAACATATCACACGACAAGGACAAAATGGCCGAGGAGAACAGGCAACTCAAACAAATCCTCGCTCAGAATGGCATTCCTCTGTCGCACTACGGCGACGACATGATCAGTAACCCCAGCGCGGGATACACGTCGAGCGCCAGCGTCTCGGGCCACAGCTACGGCCAGAATGCCTATACCCCGCCCATGACGTCCACGACGGCGCCGTCAGTCTCGCCTTCGTCTCACGGTCCGTCTCACTCCCACTCCCACGGCCCGCCCCCTCCCCTTCCTCAGATGATGGGCGGTCAGCAGCTGCAAAACATGCAGGCGCAGAGTTCTGGCAGAGGTGTGGACTTGGAGCAAGCGGGCATTGACTTCGTCTTAACGTACGATAACCACCACCCCTCGAAGGCATACCTATCTCCTCCCCCGCAGTGAAGAAGAAGACAAGGACTTGCCATGCCGCTTGTCCGGTCGTCACCGGGAGTCGGGTGGCGTGAGCGCTGATGACCGAGCCAAGAGAAGAATAACGCGGAAAGAAGTTCTTGCTAACGAATGCGGTTTTGTCGACGGATGTGTACAGTCTCGAGAAACCCTGCATGAACCACATGCCATGGCTACTGGAAAGATCAAGCGAGACAGGCGGCGAGCCCTGCGGACACGCGCTCATGGCTTCGTGCCCACCGGCGCCCTTTCCCGAGCTGACGCCGGACATTCCATTTGGATACAGCAACGTCAACGGGGATCTGGATTCTCAACAGAGGACATGGGAAGTGAGCAAGGGCAGTCTCTCGGCCCTGCTGGACCTCAGCCAGAAGCTCGATCTCGAAGGGGAAGTGACGCCCGTCATGGCTTGGGGCATGGTTTTAGCCCACCCCAGGATCAACGAGCTCCGGCCCGAGGACTTCCAGAAGCTCAGCGATGAGCTCAAGGACAAGGTCCGATGCTATGGGTACGTGTGCGATCTGATTTTTCGCCGTGCATGCGCATGTGCAATGAGCTAACCCCGCTTAGCTTCGGCGCCGTAATGGAGGAGTTCGAGGTCAGGGATGCCCTGGAGAATGTCTTTTGCTCCCGACCCGAAATGATGGGTTATTAGATTCGCAGCGGAGCAGAGAACAACACCCATTGGAGAATGGCGATGTACATAACGGGACTTGATTTCCAACTTGTGCTGAGAAATGCGCGGAGGGACAGCGCAATGAGGGCGCGAGACATGACATTTGAAGAGAAAACACATTGAGCGCATTTTAGGAGTATGATCAATATTGTGGATGGGTAATGCCGGTAAAGAAAATAGAACAGCCGTTGGTAAAAAATGATACGCTGGAAGTATTCATCTGGCCAAACCTGCGCGGTCACGCCGCTAGACGAGACACACCTATTCCCTGAGGCGCACGACACGATGGCTCCTGATCCCCCATTCGGTGTCAGATTAGCCTTCCTAGAATGAATCTCAACTACAACGGTGACGGACGACGGTGACGGACGACAATCACCGAGTAGGGCGCCTCTATTCACTGCATTCTGTACCTAGAGTGGAGGACACTGGAGCATACAGTGTAGGTTCCAGGTTTCAGGCAGCTGGTCGTGGCCCCGCGTAGCCCGGTAGGTCGCTTGGAAACGATTGGCCGTCGGCCGTCACCAGGTGGCAAGACACTTGCTCGAAATTTTGCCCGCTCTGCCCCACAAAGTTCACCCCACCAAAATCACGACGAAAATCGACGGCGAGAGGAGGCGCACTGGCCAAACCCTGGACTTCGACGACTTTTCCTTCCTTAGGAGCCGAACCGCTACCCGCCTGACGCTGCACCTGCAACTGCGTCCGCTTTCACACATTCCCGAACGATTCAAGACCGTCCGGAAGAAACCACATTTGCAATCATGGCTCAGGAGATTGACTGGGTCAAGCTCGTCGAGGCTTGCCCGGCCGGCGATGGTTGGGGCCCGCCCGTCACCAGCGACACCACCCTGAACGGTGTCCCCTACGCGCCCTTCTCCAAGGGCGACAAGCTCGGTCGCATGGCCGACTGGACCTCCGAGGGCAAGGACAGAGACGGTCGTGGCGGTAGGGCGCAGTACAACCGCAACTTCCGTGGTAGGTTCTCGCTAGAGGTCTTGAAGACGCACAAAAGGACATCGTCGCTGACTACTTTCCCCCTCCAGACCAGCAGGTCTACGGTGCCGGCCACGCCATCTCCTTCAACGCTCCTCCCGCCGAGGACGAATCCACCTTCTCCGTCGTCAGCAACACCCGCGACAGCACCAAGACCAGATACGGCCGCGGCGCCGTCTTCACCCGCGGCCGCGGCCAGCGTGGAGGCGCCGCTCCCTCGACCCGTGGCAACCGCCAGGCCATCAACCGCACCCCTCAGCCAGGCGGACGCCAGGGCTACGGCGGTTTTGAGCGCGGCGGACGTGGCGGTGGCCAGCGCGGTCGCCGCTTCGGCTGGAAGGACTACGACAAGCCGGCTCGCAACCGCGACGCCAGCATCAACATCAAGGCCGACTGGAAGCTGCTCGAGGAGATTGACTACAACCGTCTCGCCAAGCTCAACCTCGACGCTGACGAGGGCGAGGATATCGACTCTTACGGTTTCGTCTACGGCTATGACCGTTCCTACGACAAGCCCCCCGTCAAGGGCGCCGAGCGCAGGCTCAACGCTATCGACCGCGCTGCTTACAATGTTACGACCTCTTCGGATCCTGTGATCCAGGAGCTCGCCGACAAGGGCGAGGCCTCCATCTTCGCCACCGACAGCATTCTCTCCATGCTCATGTGCTCCCCTCGTTCCGTCTACCCCTGGGACATTGTCATCTCTGTCCAGGGCAACAAGGTCTTCCTGGACAAGCGCGACAACGCCGCCTTGGACATGGTTACCGTCAACGAGAACGCTGCCGACGCGCCCCTGGACGCCTCGGATGGCAACAAGGACAGCCTCAACCAGCCCGGCGCTCTCGCCGAGGAGGCGACCTACATCAACCACAACTTTGCTAACCAGGTCGTCATTGAGAGCGAGTCGCAGAAGCTGCAGTTCCCCCACGCCAACCCCTTCTACAACGCATCCGAGGACACGGACCCTCCCGCCAGCAAGGCCTACAAGTACCGCAAGTTCGACCTTTCCACCAACGACGAGGAGGAGAACGTCTACCTGGTCGTGCGTACCGAGGTCGATGCCGTCCAGAAGAACGCCATCAGCGGCGACGACCAGCTCGTCACCCTGCATGCCCTCAACGAGTTCGACAGCAAGGCCCAGGGCAGCGGTGGCGCCCTCGACTGGCGGACGAAGCTCGTCAGCCAGCGTGGTGCGGTTGTCGCGACGGAGATGAAGAACAACTCTTGCAAGCTCGCCAGGTGGACCGTCCAGTCCATCCTCGCCCGCGCCGACGTCATGAAGCTTGGGTATGTATTTGGTCGTTGAGATAGAATGACCGACAAGGGCAAAGCTAACACATCGCAGTTTCGTGTCCCGCGCCAACCCCAAATCGAACGACAAGCACGTCATCCTCGGTGTTGTCGGCTGGAAGCCCCGCGACTTCGCCAACCAGATGAACCTCTCCCTCTCCAACGGATGGGGTATCGTCCGCACCATCGCCGACATGTGCCTCAAGCGCGAGCAGGACGGTAAGTACGTCCTTGTCAAGGACCCTAACAAGTCTATCCTCCGCCTGTACGAGGTGCCCGCCGGTAGCCTCGACGAGGAGGATGAGCAGGACGAGGTCATTCAGGAGGAGGGCGAGGATGCCCAGGAGTAAGCGCAGAAAAGGCTCGGGGTATACTACTCGCTTACAGGCCGTAATCTGAGGCTCAAGTCTGTCGAGTGAACGAGACACGTCAACCAGTGAGAGAGCATAGAGAAGCGGGAAAAGTTTGTTTTTTCCCCGTCCGAGACAAGGCGCCTGGATAGGGGCTTGGCTCGCTCAGGCTGATCGCCGGGGAGCGGTCATATGTAAAAAGTCTTTTCTTCGAACGGATAGGCACGCATAGACGTCTATGGAGTAACGCATTATGGACATGGTTCATTCCACAGATGGAGATCTGTAACGCTGTGACAATGGTTTTTTGGGTTCCATTTGGGTATGGGTATGTTTACTGAACAACATCCACCACTAATATTCACATCTACCCAATTATCTTCCCACAGGACAACTCGGGTTGAACTACGGCGCTCAAGAGAGGTGCTGACACCGAGGTAGCGTCTTCAAGATCCCCAAAACCACACAGTAACTCCGCCTGCATGATCTTTAAAGCCCGCCTTCATTCGCCCACGATGCATCTCTGAATCTTGGATGGTTGTTGGAATGTATATCGTATTTTCCCCATGCCCATAATGAAATTTGGAATCTCTTAAAATGCCCACAACGCCGGAGTCCCATGACAGAACGTCTTGGTTTCATGCCATCGTTAAACACCCAGGAATGACCTCTTTTTCTTCCATGCTTTTCTTTTCCTTTTGGTTCTTGTCCTTTTTCCAAAACCCAGATATCGACTGTTTAGAATCTCTCCTTCATGCGCGCCGCAACCGTCCGCAGGTTTCCGTAAACCTTGGAAGGCGGCTTTCCGAGAATCAGGCTGACGATAGACTCGCGGGCCATGTGGATGTTCTTGTAGGCACCAAGGATGTGGATCTTGCTGTCGGCCAGGACAATACGGGTCTTGCTGGCGTTCTCGATGGCAACTGTACACGGGGTTAGTGACGAGAACTCGCGTGACGTGCGACGCGACCAGTGATGACATACACTTCGTCTTGCCGTCCTTTCCAGCTATGCGACCAATGGCACGGCCTTGCGCCTCGTTGCCCATGACTTGCTTGACGTCGCGGATCTCGAAAGTCTCGACTGGGAAGATGTCAGCTCCTTATTTCTTTGTCCCTCTTCCGAGATCGTGGTTTTGGTCTTACTGTAAAGATCGTCCAGACGCAGCAGCGCAATCGCATCGTCGACATCGAAGCCCAGGGTGAAGGCCTTGACGAAGTCTTCGCCCTTCTGCAGAGCGCCGTCCTCGGTGGTGTGCCTGGACGTGCGCAGCTCGACCTGTTTCCGTCGCGGGTTCATGCGAACCTGGAGTTTGAGGTGCTCCACGAGGGGAGGATAGACTGTAGAATCAGCGTCAGACGAAGCGCATCCTCCGAGCGAAAGGGAGAGACGAAAACCGGGGCGACGTACTCTGGGGCCAAGCAGACTTGAGAGGAGTGAACCGGTGAGGAGGCACCGGAACCTTGCGTGTCTCTATTCTTGTGACGGGGTCCTGGGCGACGTTTAGTCCATGATATGGAGAGCCCTCGAAGGCAGGGGGTGGCGCACAATGTCTCTGGCGGCGGCAAAGCGCGGGCGGTTCTCCTCGTCGACGACCATTTCGCCCTCCCCGCTATTCTGGGGCACGCTGGGCATTATCGCATCCAACTCCTCGGGCAGTGCATTCGGCACCTCGAGCGTCATGTCCTCATCTTGCTGAGGCTCCTGCTCGAATGGCGGGGCAGCCTCCTCGGCTTGCTTCAGGGCGGTCGGGGCGGGCATGCTTGGCGACTCGGCGGGCAAACGGGAGGGTATCGTGGGTTGGAGGAGTCGCGAGAACAGGGACGACGAGGCTAGCGATCTCTTTTTGCGGTCGAGAAATCGAACTTGTGTGGCGGGACAAGTCGGTCTGGCAGCGGGGGTCAGGCGGTCGTGAAGAAAAAAGCGGCGGGTGCCAATTGCAGACCGATATCGATTTATCGCCGAATAATTTTTGTGTTTCGTTATCGATAAGGCGCTATCAGAAGAGCCGGAAAGACTCGAGTTTGGGGTGAAGACCAGCCACCGTGCGTGAGGACGAGGTAGTTCAGAGGTAGGTACCTAAGGCGTGAGCCGTAGGTCTTGAGGTACCTGTGAGCCAGGGCCTAGGCCAGGAGGGCACGGGCCATATTGCGCCGGTCTTTGCTAATTTTTTTCCCTTTCGCCAGGCGCAAGCTTCTGTTATTGTGACTGTAAGGTTACGCCTCATGTACAGGAACGGGTCCTGCCGGGTTCAGTGAGGTACCTAGAGCTCTAGTGGCGCGCGTCATGGATGACTTTTCACAGGCCTGCCTTCCGCCCTGGACTGGTTTTCCATATCAGTCAGTCATCTCTGCATGAGTGCATGAAATGTCGTACATTGCCGTGCCTCTCCCCCCTCTCAACTTGTTTACGGGCTTGTATATGTTGTCGCAGCTCCTTCCCATCTCCTGATTGTCTGGAGGTAGATATCTTCCCTACCTGTCCAACCGAGAGACAGGATGAGCTGGAGACATGAATAACGCTTCGACGACGCTATTCGGGCGTCGCTTCTGGTCCTGCGCCTCCAGTCCTGCGCAAAACCTGGGTTTGCGAGGGAACATCACCACCACTGCGACCAGGAATGTCTGCTTGCACGCAGGGCAATCTGCTGCCGCCAATCCATCCTATGGGTCAAACCCTTGTCGAAGATCGATACACATCAAAGCGCACTCGTCCCCGCGACCGAATGTTCAAAATGTGCAGCAAAGCTATACCGACAGCGGCTCGCTGCTGGTAGGGTTCACCTCGAACCTCTCCGCCGCCAATGCCAGAGCAGTTGCCAGCACCGTCGCCGCAAGATCTTCACCGTGTATCGAGCTGTCGAAAAGGTCGAAAATATACCAGCTTAGCCGGCTGGCCTGGCAGCGGAACATACACTGTGATTCGAGGGGACTCGGCGCGGCCGACAGGAGACACTTGAGTTCCAAGAGCGGGAAGGAGGAAGAGAAGAGCACGACTGCACAGCCGAAGCAAGATGCGCAAAAGCCGACGGAGCAAGGCACGACAGGTACACCGGACCCCGATGCCGAGTCCATCACCTCCACCGTGTCGAAATATTTGCACATTCCGAAGATGCCGCATCGGCCCACCCGGGAGGAGCTTCTTGCAGCCGCCAATGGTTTCCTGGGTCGTTTGCAGGTGAGATTCAAATGGGCGTCTATCAGGAGCATGCGGCCGTGGAACATCGATGAATGGGGCGCCTTCGTGTCTTGGTTTCTTTTTGGCCATCTGGTCTGGATTCTCGTAGGCACTACCACTTTCTTCTCTCTCATCATCTTCAGCATCAACACGGTTTTTGCGCAAGGTAAGCTCGCTCTCTCGCCTCTTATTTGCGCCATCAATCTCTGACAAGCTACCTAGAAACTCTCGCAAAGTGGGTTGGCGATTCTTTGACCGAGTCCGCTGGTGTCACCGTCGTCTTCGAGTCTGCCATCGTTCCCAAGTGGGGAGACGGCGTGATCACCTTTAGGAACGTTTTTGTGTCTCGAAGACCAGGACAAGTTACCTCCTCGGTCAGCAAGGGATCGTCGACCAATGCCGCTGCTGTCGCTGCGGCAGGAAAGCAGGGTGAGCTAGACAGTGAGGTTTTCGAAGAGGACGACGGCAACTACACCCAGTATGACCTTACGATTTCCACGGTGAACGTTACGTTGTCATTCCTAAAGTGGTGGAACGGCAAGGGCTTTCTGAAAGACGTCGAAGTCAAGGGCGTTCGTGGCGTCGTGGACCGCACCTCTGTGCAGTGGTCGGATGAACCGGTTGACCCCCTGTCATACCGGCACACGCACGAACCTGGGGATTTTGAGATTGACTCGTTCAAACTCGAAGACCTCCTCGTCACCGTTCACCAACCGAACAACTTCAGGCCGTTCTCGGTCAGCATCTTTTCATGCGAGCTGCCCCAGCTCCGGAAGCAATGGCTCTTTTACGACTTTCTCTCGGCGACACACATGTCTGGCTCGTTTGATGACTCGCTTTTTACCATTCATCCTCGCCAAGTCCACGGCGCCGTTGCTGGCAAAAACGGCGACGTTGCCGAGGATGTTGGCGAGCCATCGGCTTGGAAGAAATTCAGCCGCCTCCGCATTGATGGTCTGAAGATCGACCATCTTAACCGAGGAGTCGAGGGCCCGTTTGGCTGGATCTACGAGGGCAACGTAGACATCATCGCGGACGTCATGTTCCCGGCCGATTTGGACGATGGCATTACCAAGGTGATGTCGGACTTCTACGACCAGCTCGAAGACGTCGTTATTTCGAACCGCGCGCGTCTCCTTCACAAGGATCTTCTCGCGTCCCCCGCCTCAGACCCCTTGGGCCCTACTCCCACGGAGGGTCACCTCTCACAGTCCACACCGCAGCTCGTCGAGGAGGACGAGCAAGAGCAAGAATCCCCCGATCAGGGAGACGAGGATCGAAGGTACCTCATCATGGACTTTCGTATCCACATGAACGACGTCAAGGCCGCCGTGCCTATTTTCACAAATGACATTTCGTATATCAATCAGGCTCTCGTACGGCCCATTGTGGCGTACATCAATGCCAAAAAGACGTACATCCCCATCACATGTCGCATAGTCAAGCGCGCCAGCGACTTTGACGGTAGCTGGTCTATCTTCGACTGCGGTCTAATGGACGACATGTCTGCCGAGACCTACGAGGCTTTTGCCCGCGACATTGAGGACCAACAAAGCCGGGTGCGCCGACTCAAGAAGGTCGGCTTCTGGACCTTGAGCCTCGCCGTTCACGCCCTATTCATGGGCATGGCCGGCAACGTAATCTAGTCCATCTCTCTCCTATTTCGCCCTCGGGAGGGTACGGCCTTATTTACGAGCGCATGACTATCCAAGACGGCGTTTCATCTTGTATAGAAGGGAGGGAAACATGTACGTGTAACGGACAGGCGGGTATGCTACGGGAAAAAGGTTCGGCAAACAACAACTCACTCCTCATTACTTATCGGAAGGCGAGGCGTTCAGTTCATTGCATGGGATACACACTGGTAGGGGAAAGGAGATAACAAAATAAATGATACCCTAGTTTCAACGCTATCTTCGACTTGAGATGTCGGCCTACCTACCTCAGTGCTTCCAGGTTCGCCTCCTAACGATGGTCCCCTGTGCGCTTCTCTCACTGTCCTCGCTATTATCATTCTGGCTCGTTTGAACTCCGCCGCGGCATTAAGCAGGAAGGCCGCGCGCATGATGTACACGTTGTTGATCCACGATCTAGACAATGCTTGGAAGAGTCAGAGCAAGGTGTGTGGTATGCGGGACCTTCACCTTGACCGCTTCTTTTTCGCATGACGCGCGAAATGAAGCCAGTCATCTTAGCGTGTTGCTGATGGGGAGCCGGGGGGGGGGGGGGTTCCCTCGCTCTGCTTATCAATGGGATCCGAGGCTGGGAAGGGTCATCGCATGAAACAGGCTCTTGGATTGATGTACCTCTACGGTTCATGGTTTTGGTCCTTGAAGAGTTCGAACACGCTGTCCCCGCCCGCAGGCCCCATGCGACGAGATGCGCTTCCAGTAATCCTTAACGGCGGTGGCGGCCTTCAAGCCGCGCAAATGGGAACCGTCTAGGGTAAAGGCGATCCGAAATTCGCCTGGTTCAGGAGTCAAAAATCCACATCAAGCGCGATCAGGCAAGACGAAGCCTCGGATGTACGCCCGACGATGCAGTTCTATCGTGTTTTTTTTGCTCTACGTTCTACGCTCTACGATTTGCCCATTTCCATCAACCATCATTCATGAATGGCCATGCTCCTAAATAATGCGAGAGCGCAAGATGGCCTTGCTTGTCACCAGCGGGATGGAGCAGACGGTGGTCGCTTGCATAGCACCACGCGTTTGTCCCAGCCGATGCCTTTTTCATTAGCTTGCGAAATCCTTTCTACTCCCTTGACCACTGCCCAGCAGCCCCGCCACAGCCCGCAGGCCCTGAGCCTCTCTTCAGCACACCATCGACGCACGGCGCGGTGGATTGCGCGGGGTTGAGGTTGTCGGCTATACTAAGCTGCCACTGCAAGTCTCGGAACTGAGACGTGCCGGATACGATGGCACGCAATGGGCCCGCGGAGGTGCGGGGGGCTGGACGCTGGGCGTGGAAGAATGATGCAACAGATTGTGTTGCTTCACATAAAATCGTCGCTTTAAAAGTGTCAGCATGATGACAGCGTTGAGAACTTTTCGATGGTGTAAACTTACTCTCCGAAGGCGTCGTCCTCGTACGTCTCGGTGTCCGCAGCGCTGGCACGGCTGACAACGGCGGAGACCTTAGTCTTGGCCGCCTTGCTCTTCTTGTTGCCACCCTGGGAGGCCTTCTCCTCCTTCATCTTCTCATTACCGAGAGCAGTCAGAGTGCTTGCAACCTTCTTGATCTGGTCGCTGGGCAGGTCCTTGGCCAGAGCCTTGGCGAACTCTTGAAGGAAGAGGCCGTAGTGCGCCTTCTTGACGTTATTGGCGATGATGGGGGTCAAGGTAGTGCGGAGATGCTCGAACTGGGTCTTGGTCTGGGGGTTGAACAGAGGCATGTCGGCGATGTTGGCCGTCTTGGTGGGGTCGTTAGGGTCGATTTGCACGGCGGTACCGGCGAGGTTGGCCTTACGGCCGGCGGGGACACCGATGCCACCGAAGAGATCCTCGGCGTGCTTCATGTCGGACTCCTTCTCAGTGCGACGGAGACGCTCACGACGCTCAGCCTCGGTCTCCTCTTCACCGGAGTCCTCCTCCAGCTGCCGTGCGCGCTCAGCCTGAAGCTCGGCGATACGCTGGGCCTTGGACTTCTTGTTCTTCTTGGCCTCTTCAGCAGCCTTGGCCTTGGCCTCCTCGGCCTTCTTCGCCTTCTCGCGCTCGACCTCGGAGTCTTCGGCGGCATCCCAGGAGTCGAGGACCTTGCGTGTGAAGGTCAGTATCACATGCGCCGCGACGGAACATGGTTCTCCGGAGACGTACGTCATCGTCCTCTTCGTCCTCGAACTTGGTGCGGCGGAGGGCGCCAACAGGGGGAGAGTTGGAAGCAGAGCTCTCGTCACCACTCTCCTCTTCGTCTATAGGCGAACGTCATATCAGTATAAGTCAAAACAATGGTATCGTCAAGTAAACCGGGGGGCGATAATCGCGCGCGCTCTTTCGGATAGAGGACACAGCGTCATTTTGCCTCTGACGATAATTTGTGCGGTTGTGTGTGCGGGACAATAAAGTGTTGTAACTCACCCCACTTCTTAGGAGGCATGATGTCAGATTGCAAGCGCGGGGCTGAAGGACAGGAGCTGGGGCGTTGATCTAGGAGCAGGAGCAAAAGTGTCTTCCGAGTGTGGACGATGTAGGATCTGAGTCGAATCTCAAAGAGGGAGGAGATGGCAAAGAGATGCTGTTAGCCTGAGGTTTCGGGGAAACAAAAAAAAAATGTGGAAGGAGAGGGGGCCGTGGTTCGTGGTTGGGCAGGAAACAAGTGAAGGGGATACCCAGCTCCAGCTCGGCCGAACGCGGCAGCGGGCGGCACCCATGTGGCGGGGGAATTCGATGGAAACCCGACCATCTCTGCCGATACCTTTTCACTGAGATGACATCCACCGCGGTAGAAGACTACCGCACTCGTTTCCGCGCAAAGCATTCCACACGCAGGCTGGCTTGACAGGGCAACTGGCGGTCGTTTTTTCTAGGTTCTGATGTATTTCTTCGGGCCACAAAGCGGTCGTCAACTCGATTCTCAACGATGGCTTCTGAATCTTGGAATTGAACTTCAACCACGGGATTTTCAGATGATAGGCTGCTACTCCAACCATGGAAGCAAGGCTACGTTTAGGCGGGAATGACAGGCCAGTAGTAAAGCCAATGACACAGTTTTTTTTTTCTCCGTTTTCCGAATGTGAAAAGTCTCCTTTTAGACTGACACCTTTTCCGTATGTTTTGCTCAATGATTGACTTCCGTTCCCATCAAGCTTCAGCCTCTTGGGTCTCCATGTAGACGGCCATAAGTCGTTATAAAATCCTTTTTCACTCGCTTCGCCTTGAGCCCTATGAAAATGACCCCGCCATCCAACACGGACCCCACCAGGCTTCAGTGTTTGGGCGGAACGCTGGTGAATTTGGCCTCGCGCCTTTCCACCATAGGCCTCGGAAACTAAAAGGCAGATGCTGTTTTGGCCTCCAAATTGGCCTCTTTGAACGCAAATGGCCTCAGTTGGCGTTTCGTACCGACGGAAGGCTCCTACCAAAATTCAGGCACGATGTGTACTTGGGGCTGGTGGGACCTTCCATACAGTTTGCCACTGTAGGTGCTGGGTTTGCATGTACTTGCCCGGGTATTACCCATCAGGCAGTGACTCACCAACAACCCCGCGCCTGCTGACAGCTTCCTGTTAATACTTTGTAGTACTGCACCTTCGAGAACAGGTACGTACCTTTCTGCTGATCTGACCCACCTCCCAAAACCTATATAAGCCCCATCACCCATCGTTCGTTTCACCTTTCGCTCTCTTTCTTCCCCATCCAAGTGCACGGGCTTTACGCGTATCAGTGAGGATTCGTCCGAGATCGTGTTTTTGCTAGTTGAAAACTATACTATGACCACTCCTGGTTGGACTCGTTCTGGCCAGGGAATTTTTGACAACCCAACTTGCTGTAACGGTTTTTGCTTTTTGCTTTCATTGCTGTCGGTCCCGCGAGGATCGTGGTGAAGAAGGTGTGCGTATTCTTGCGGCAAGACGGTGTTGCTGGCCGAGGGCGAAGCTGTCGCCATACCAGCCGTCTGCCGGTCAGCGAAGTAAGGCATGAAGAAGCATACGCGCACGTCTTCGTCGAAGCCATTATGGAGTACCGGTAGTCTAAGCGTCTCTCGATCCGTCAACCAGCCCAGAGCAAAGCAAAGCAGATGAAAATCGTTTACCGTGCGCCAACTGATTCCTGATACACGTATGCAGGTATCCTCAGGTTGTCCAACGCATCTCCGCAAACAGCAAGTGCTTCCTTTGCGATCTCTCTATCCCGACCCTGCCCCCGACGGTGAGTTAATGGCGGCACTAATCAACGACGGGACCCGGATAGTCGGATGGCAGAGCCGCCTTCTCCCGGCGCCTCCAGTCTTGGGTACCCCGAAACAGCCTCAAATCCGCAAACGTGACCTGTAAATATTTTCTCTCCATCGCCCGATGGAGGACTCCTGGGCAAAGCCCACTCTTTCGTGGCAGTTTATCGCTGATATTGGCGACCTGAGACGACGACCAATCTTACCAAGGCGCATGTCGTCAACAGCCCAATTCTGGCCTTGATCCTGGCCTGGCTGACGCCAGGCCTGGACTGTCACATCGACATGCGACCCTGGCTTACAGCCTCAATCCATGTTCCGGGCACCGGCGGGAGAAAAGCACGGAGGCGGCGGCGGACGGTGCTCCCGCTCGGCGACCCATCGCGCAGTCGGGATTTGAAATCGCAACCATTGGCGCCCCAAGCAACGGTGGGGAGGGCCGTCGATGGTCGCCGTTTTGTTGGAGTCCCCCCAGGCAGGGGAGAATTTTTCAAGTCTAAGCTCTAAAGTGACTCAACAGTGTCAAGAAAGAAAAAGTGCTCATTGTTGATCTGCGTCAATTCCTGAGGCGAGGACGTCGGAAAGTACCAGAATCGCCTTATTAGGCCACCAGCCCAATCATCTCCCCCGGAATGGGAGTCTCAAAACGGACACACCAAATGACTGCCAAGCGAATGGGCACCTGGCGCCTTACTGAGCGGCTTGCGTTATGAACTGTTGAAACCCCATTCGAGATCAATATCAGCCAATTGGAAAGAAACCGTTGTAGGCGTTTTCCAACCAAACCACATGAAGCTCGTAAGGATTCGAGACTCGTGGAAGTACGTCGTCCGCCTCTGCGCTGCGCGGCTAGGATACTACTACTACTACGGCACTACCTACCTACCTTAGGTAGGTGGTACCTGTGCTGGTACACTCTAGGTTGCCTCGTCCAATCATAAGCGCCACGAAAATGGAGCGGAGCAGCCAAGGTTCGAACAAGCGCAACCCGATAGGACCCGACGGACACCGTCCAGCTGACCCTCACCCGGCGGGCTTTGCTCTAATACTCATTTGCACCTTGCCGTGAGCAGTCAGACCTCTTCCCGACGTCAGTCCAGTGCCCGTAGCTGCGGTATCTCGGTTCAGCCTTCGCGTGTGATACGGATCCGGAACGGCGGCGCTCTCTCGGCGACTTTCAAGAGAAGAAACCGCGGTGTTCATGGCGCCCGCGGACCTGGGACATGGACCTACAATTTCTCTTGCCCCGTCGAAACCAGCAAGCCAAGGGCGAGCAGTGGTTGGCAGCATATTCTCCGATCCGGTCTGTCTTCGTAGGCCGTGACAAACGTCCCTGCTCCCGTGTCGGGGCTTGAGTAATACCACTGCTTTGGTTCTTGCGCCTTGCCGTTGTGTATCCGTCCTAATTGCCTCGCCGATTGCCTTCAGCCGAGCCATCCGTCCCTCCCATCCTTGCCTACCCAGTAGGGTGGCTCTCAAAATGTGACATATAAGAGGGTAGGTCGTGAGCCCCCTCAGGCACTCTTCTGGCCTACTTCCCTTCCCACGACCAAGAGAAACAACGAACAGCATATACACCCAACAACGACAACAGTCACCCTTCGAGAACAACAAGGCTTACCAACAATCACCACCCATGCTGTCATCAAGAGCATCGACCAAACTCTGCGCGCCGAGACACGGCGCAGCCCGACTCGCCCGCACAGCGGTGCTTCACAACCTCGGCGCCTCGACGTACGCCGTCTATCCGGCCAGCCTCCGCCTCCAGAAGCAAAGCGGCACTGATAGCGGCAGCCGGTCCTTCTCGACGACGCCGGCCGCCCAGCTCCGGGACTTTTTCCCCGCCAAAGAGACGGAACACATCCGCACGACGCCGCCGACATGGCCGCACCCAGGCTACACGGAGCAGGAGATGCTGTCCATCGTCCCTGACCACCGCGAGCCGCGCACCGTCGGCGACTGGGCGGCGTGGAAGTTCGTTCGTCTCGCGAGGTGGTGCATGGACCGCGCCACGGGCCTCGGCCCGGAGCAGCAGGTCGACAAGAAGAACCCGACTACGGCCCTGGTCGCCGAGAAGCCGCTGACGGAAGCGCAGTGGCTGGTGCGGTTCATCTTCCTCGAGAGCATCGCCGGAGGTAAGCACAGTAACCGGTCGTCTCTGCTTATGCTTGGAGGTTTACTGACACGCTGGTAGTTCCCGGCATGGTGGGCGGCATGCTTCGTCACTTGCACAGCCTACGCCGTCTTCGCAGAGACCAAGGCTGGCTGACCACGCTGATGCAAGAGTCGTTTAACGAACGGATGCATCTTCTCACGTTCATGAAGATGTCGGAGCCCGGCTGGTTCATGAAGATGATGATCATCGGTGCCCAGGGCGTCTTCTTCAACGGCATGTTTCTGTCGTACCTCATCTCCCCCAAGATCACTCACCGCTTCGTCGGCTACCTCGAGGAGGAGGCCGTCCACACGTACACCCGGGCCATCCATGAAATCGAGACGGGCCAGCTGCCCAAGTGGTCCGACCCCGACTTCGTCATTCCCGATATCGCGGTGCAGTACTGGAGAATCCCCGAGGGGAAGAGGACGATGAAGGATCTCCTCTTGTACATCAGGGCCGATGGTGCGCAATAACTTCTTCTTCGCCCATCTTCTCGAGAGTTTGCTGACACCTTTTCTTGCAGAAGCCGAACATCGTGGTGTCAACCACACTCTGAGCAACCTCGACCAGAAGGAGGATCCCAACCCCTTCGTCAGCGAGTACAAGGATGGACGAAAGCCAAACGCAGCCTTGAAAACCCAGGGGTTCGAGCGCGAAGAGGTCATCTAAAGAGAAAGACCGTTATCATTCGTGGAGTGCGCAGCCATTGCTGCTTCTGTTCTTTTCTTTTCTTGTATCTTCCACCGCCCCCGAGGTTCTTGGGCTTGGATCACAGGTCATCATCCAGAAGGATGCCGTTTCCCCCGATGAATTTCGCAGAGTCATAGAAAAGACCGATGATACCACTGGGAAAGGGGTTGTCAGGCGTAAAGGCGTTCATTAGGAGACGGATTAGTCCCTACTCATTGTACAATACGGAAGGATATTTCATTTTTGGTTTTTTTGGATGGACCTCCAGGCTTGGTTCAACGTTTGCCCGCCTGGGAAGGATTTGATTTGTCAGCATCAGTCCCCCATTTGGAAACAAAGGACGAATTGCGGTTCCATGAAGCAACTCTGATAACTTTGCATGTCTCGATGTCGGGCCATGGGCCTCGCATTTACCGTTGCGTGGACCAAATCCCATTCAACAAAATGAGATGCAACGTGAGGACGAGCCGAGGCAACAGCAGGCATCCTCTGCCGCAGTCCAGTTATCGGTGTGCCAATTAGGACGAAAATAATGTTTCGATGAATTGTGGTTCACCTCTTCTCCAAAATGATCGACCAGCACAGCCACTCTCGAGCACGATCTCGGTTGCAGAAGCCGCCTCACCTTTGGATGAACGATAGCTATCCCATCAGACGAAAGCCCGGGCCATTCCATCATGTATGACTGCCCAGAGCCGGCTAGTCATGGTCTGATGATGATCAGAGACAAAAAGGCAAGTGAAGTCAGCCAGATGGGAGCGGCTGCCATGCAGCAAGACACGTCTGCGACACGGCGTCGTCGTCGTCGTCGTCGTCGTCGTCGTCTTCGTTGCCGCGGCTAGCCTATGTCTGGCTTCCGTCCCAGGTATGCGGTTTGGTTGAAGTTCTAAATTTGGTGTCGAGATTGAGAGCGGGTGGAGCGTGGATGGAGTAGTGTAGCTTGAGACCCGCTCCTGTGTGGGTCCCGGCCATCACCTCGCCGGTATGGGGAGCCGAAAGATTCGCGGAGATGAACCCAAGCCTTCCAAGGACTTGACGGGCTTCGATGCCCTGAAAGGATTACCTTTTTTCGAATAAGCTTCTTCGCGCCGCTTTGTGGGTTCGGAGAAGGACCGTGGTTGATGTCATGTTGGGGCAGGTCTGTCATTGGGGGCCACGAAACCCGAGTGGCTGTGTCGGACGCTATTCCGCGTCCTGCAGCGACCCAGCAACGCTAGATGTGCGATGGGCTCGTGATTGGCCGTCTGGCATGGAACTGTTGCACTCTGGCGTGTCCTGGGAGCCGTCGGGCGAAGGTGCCAGGGGTCTAGCATCGTCATCGACATTTGTTTAATTCGATTGCAGGGCGGGCGGGCTGTTGGCAGTCGTGGTTCTGACGATGGGGGCCCTTGTTTCGAAACAAACTGCGCCTCTTTCGTCTCCCACGGCATGAGCAGCCCTGTCCGAGTCTCGAGTGACATTTACTACCTAGGCGGCTTACATCGACAGCAGTGGAAGGGTCGCAGGATGTGGTTCGGGCGAGCAAGCGATATTCAGGCAGCTTGGGGTGAGATGCCGCCTTTGAAAGATTGGAGGGGCCGTGTTCATGTTGAATCTCGTGTGGACCTTACGCAAAATGTCTCGGCGCGGAGAAGTGATACTTGTGTGCCTGACGACGATGTGCTTGTGCCATACGACTGGCCCTCAGCCCGGCCAGGAGATGATGGAAGGCTGTCAGACGACTGACTGCCACAAGAGCACGGGGTGCAACAAAAGCAAAAAGTTATCTTCGGCCGCCGAACGACGTCCGGTCCTGGGCCCTGCGGTCCGGCACGTGTACGGATACTCCGTACCTATGTTCCAACGCATGTGCCGAACATGCACAGGGCTGGAGTGCGGCAATAGGGTTCGCTCTGCACAGGCATGGCTCGCTCATTGACGAATGAGGTTGCTGGTGGGCAGAGAGACGTGACGATGATAGGGGAGCGTCAGCACCCTCTTGTGCGTCTAGGTTGCCTATTCGAGTGTATGCCGTCCAATAAGCAGGCGGCCGCCACGGCCATCACTGGGATTTGAGATGATGTCTCATGGTGCGACGGCACAGGCGATACCTACGGCCAGGCGGCGTTTGCTAGATGTTGTGAGATTGCTCTTTTGGCGGTTGGCTCTCGCCCTGTGCATGCTGCACACGCGCACCGCTGCCCCGAGTGGCCCTTCCATCTAATGTCGACAGATGAGGGTGTTCAAAACCAGGCATGTTGGCTGGGTCTCGAACGAGGCCAATAGGTTCGCCATTCAAGACTGGAGGAGCTCCGGCGGGCGGATTTCGAGGCCGCTCCATACCCATTTAAGTATCAAGTCGTCAAATGAACAGGATATTGGATGTGGAAAATGGGTGCATGGGGCGTGCGTGTCAATCAGAATGTGACAGATAGCCTCCCCGAGGGCCCTAGCACCGAACTTTTGGAGCCCAGACGGGGCGGTCTGACATTGACAGATCGTTGGAATGGAATTCAAGGTTGGTGCCGGGACGGAATGGAGTGGAGGCAAGACGGACCAGAGACACCGTAATACCTGTGAAGCAAGCGACTGATACTGAGGAAACTTGCATTACCTTAGTTAGGTACTTAGGAACCTTATGTGCTGAGCTGCTAGGTAGGTAAATTGGCACTTACGAAGTGGTTGCGCAGGAATTAGAGGGAAAAAAAGAAAGAAAGTTAAAGCTGGTTCGTTTCCTAGCGAAAAGCAACGAAATACTTTTGGCCCGGTTGTGTGTAGTACGTAGTAATTACCTCTCCGCAGTAGCGATGGTGACGGTGCCATGGAGGTGCCGATTTTTGGAGCATGGAACGAAGCTAGAAACAAGATGCCAAGACCAAGCGAGGCACGGTGTAATTTCAAATTACCGGAGTACCAAGTATTACACCTAGTGTAGGCAGGTCATAGGTGTACTACGTCTACATGCCTACCTACCTACCTACCTAGGTGCGTTAGGTACGGTGGAGTCTAGGTACATAGCAGGCGAACCACGACACGGGCGGGAGGGAAACAGAAGCCCACTTGCCCACCTCAAGGCAGATTTCAGAAGCAAAAACGCCTAACCGCCCCTCCCCCCGCGCCAATGAGCGAATAGGAGGAAGGAAGGGAATCTGGACGAAACGGAGCGGACAGCAACCCAAGCCCCGGAGAGGTGTTCCCGGCCACTCCTGAAGTTGAGACGGGAGTGGTGACATGTCCGTCAGCCTGGAACGGTGATCCAAAGAGTCAAACGACGGGCGGGTAGTGGAATGGAGCGACGGCCGCGGTCGAACATCATATACTGCAATGTGGAGAAGACCCAGTCACCTCTCCTGAGTTATTAGTGACCCAGATGCCGTAAGCTACAGCCAGGCAAAAGGCAAGGCAAGGAAGGTATCCCGTAAGCAATGAAATAAGCTGCTCGTACGCGTGTAATATAGGAATAGTAGACCTTTGTAATATAGTACACACCACTCGTAGTGTAGGTAGTAATCATTAAGCCTGACGCTTGGATCAGGTCGGACTCCCATTATCGTCAGAATCCCACTGAATCCAAAAGGTACGAGATGCTCGCCTTCGAAACAAGACCCCTATTCTGCCCCTCCTCCACTGGCTGTTTCCCGCTCGTTTCTTCGGGCCTAGCCAGGAAGCGAGCCAGGCACTTGGCGGGGACGTCATGCCCTGGGTGGGCACGAGTGACGAGGCATTCGCCGTTTCTTTCTGTTCGGTAGACCGTCTTATTAGCCCGTAATATGCCCTCGACGCCAGCGCATTGGAGGACCCGGACAAGTCATATTTTACTCGGCTGGGCGTCGAGGGCGAACAACTTGGACTAAGAGAGCTACCTACGAATCCTCAATCACGATAGCTTCAACGATTCGCCTAGTTGTGGACTCCGTATCCCTGCACAGGCGGAAAGGGAGATATTTTTGGATTTATGCTTCGAAGCTCGCCTCGCAGCATAGCATCGCTCATCGATCCACGCTGTCGGACACGCGGCCGGAACGCGCTCGAACCAGGTCGACAAGAGCCAACACCAACACCCACGGAAGAGAGACCTGCAGTCACACCAAGCACCCAAAAAGTCAGGCACCCGCTGTCCTAGGTGCTTTGCAATTGGTACCTAGGTATCCGTACCTACCTAGGTAGTACCTTCCCTACGCCGTACCTACTTTGTCTTTGAGCGGTAGAATGCCGCCAGGGCAGCCCCCCCCGCCAACAAATACTACCTAGCCAGTCCGAGTCGGAGCGCGCCGTTGCAGACCAGGAGGTAGTACTTCGACCGCACCCCAACCCCAAGTACCCCCGCTCAGCGCTGGCCGCGCCAAAGAGCACTTCCTTCGAGCGTCTTGGCCAGGTATAACTATCAGGTACACCTGCCTGACAGTACCACCCCGAAGCCGCCGGGTCGACAGATCCATCCTCAAACGTGCACAGCCTTGTGGGCACTATCCAGATTGGGCCGCCTAAGTGGATCCCTCTCCACCAACCACATTGCAGTGTGCTCGTTAACCACCACCTCCCATCTTCCCCCCTCCACACGCCCCCCCCAACTTGACCCGACACAGACACAGAACACAGACCCCAATTCCAACAGACCGAGTGGAAGAAAGGTGGTCCTGTCCGCCTCTTATCCAGCGCCCATTCACCCAGTGTCCTCCGGCCTGTCCCTCGCTTCCCCATCTCAACTCCTCTGTGGCCGCCCACTATTACCATTACTACCACTCTCGTGCCGCAACTTCTCAACCCTCCAACAACCGCCGCCGCTTTCCAAAACTCGCAAACAACAACCAGACCTTTCGCCCTCTCTCTCGGTCTACTGGTGCTGTTCCCCCCTCCTTTCTCTTTCTATTCTTCGCTCGTACTTGCCCAGCTACATTCGTCCGAAACAATCACGTCCACGCAGACGTTTTGCGCCGGCGAATAGTAGCCCGTCGCCCGAGATCCCCGCCGCCGCCAGTTGGGTTCGGTCAGCTCGCGCGTCAGCACAGCCCCAGGGCGGTGCGGTGCCTGAAAGGCTGACTTGTGAACTGCCTCGCCCATTTCTAAAGACAGAAACAAACACACGCTCCCCACGCATCCCCTCCATCCCGATCCCGACTCCCGGCATCCGTCTACATCATGGATCAACAGGGCCAACGCGGTCGCTCGCCGTCTGCGGGGCATCAGCAGCCTCATATAAGGCAACCTTCGCATTCCCCATCGCCGAACCCGTTCCAGCCCACCACTACCGAAGCAGGTTCCATTGGTCTCGGGCTCGGCTTGGATCAATCTGCAACGCAAGCCTTCTCCGGAGCCGCATCCGCCGACTTCTCTACCTATAATAACAACAACAACTTCTTGAACGGCCAGCAGTCCGCCCAGTCCTTCAACCAACCCTCCGCCGCCGCCTTCGCGAACCCAGGCCAGCAGTCCGCCTTCCTCGACCCCAACTTCCCCTCCGGCGACTTCACCCTCTTTCCTACCTCCCAAGGCGAGCAGCAGTACAACCCCGGAGTCTTCGACCAGAATCTCAACTCTGATATGAACACAATGGCCATGCCACAGAGTCATCACTCGCCGACCCCTCCCCACCTCCTCAACCCCGACCCCCACCAAACGCCCTCCGCGCATCAGTCTCCCGCCTTCAACCAGCATCAGTTCTCGTCGCCGCCTTCCGGCCACTCCAGACATGCCTCGCTCGGCCCCGAAGCTGCCCTCTTGCCCGGCCAGGTGAACGAATGGAGCCAGCCCCAGTTCCAGGGTCACCGGAGGTCCCCATCCGAGTACTCGGACGTCTCGTCTGCTGCTCCGTCGCCGAACCTGGTCAGCGCCGATAGCTTCGAGGTGCTCGACCACCGACACTCACCGATGCAGCGTGCTTCGGATGCCGGCCTCTACCAGCAGATTCAGGGGTTCGATAGCTTCACCATCTCCGACCCCGCGCTTAGCAGTCCCAACCTGCAGGGTCGGAGCCCCTCCCACAGCCCGGCCATCTCCCCGCGCATCCTTCCCCAGTCGATGCCCGAACTGAACCAACCCCCCAACTTCGGCCTCGGAGCTCAGAATGCTGGCTACGGTGCGGGTTATACGGGCCAGGAGGCGTTCCCCTCGTTGCAGCAACAGCCCGAGATGCCCCAGGTCGCCCCGGCAATCAATATCGAGTTCGCGCCCACAGCAAGACAACCAGGCTTTGAGCCTCCCAAGGCTCACATGGACCAAGACTCTCTGACCCCGCCAGAGCGAGGTAAATGACCTCCGGTGATGACTCATTACGTTGAAACTAACCCGACAACAGGCCGACCCCGATCCCGTCCCCGTGCGGTTACCGACCCTTTCAACAGCGCCGGAGCAGGCATGGCTCGCCAAACATCCGTAGGCAGCTTATCGCCCCATCTGGGCTCCGATCTGTCTGGCCGAGACTCGTCGCGATCTCTCTCTCCGCTCGACCGACAAGCTACGAGCCCCAACCGCAGACGGCAATCGACCTCGGCCGTGCCTAACAACGTCATCGCATTGAGACTGGCGGACCCTGAATACCAGAATTCCCAAGACAACGGCAACGCGAAGCGCGTCCAGAAACACCCCGCTACGTTTCAGTGCACTCTGTGCCCTAAACGGTTTACGAGAGCTTATAACCTGCGGTCTCATCTTCGTACTCACACTGACGAGCGCCCCTTTGTGTGCACAGTCTGCGGCAAAGCTTTCGCTCGGCAGCACGACCGCAAGAGACACGAGGGCCTGCACTCAGGCGAGAAGAAGTTTGTCTGCAAGGGCGATTTGAAGGCTGGTGGACAGTGGGGTTGCGGACGCAGATTCGCGCGAGCTGATGCGCTTGGTCGACATTTCCGGTCGGAGGCGGGGCGGATCTGCATCAAGCCCTTGCTGGACGAAGAAATGCTCGACAGGCAACGCGCCTGGCAGGAGCAACGGATGCAACAGCAAAACATGCAAAACATGGCAGCCCAGGGTGCCATGGGCATGGAGCCGGGCTATCCCATGGACGCCAGCGGACAGTACATGCTGCCTGCGGCTCTTCTTGCTCAATACCCGGCGCTCGCACAGATGAACTGGTCTGCGCCAGACGCGAGCAGCGGTCTGGAAGACGACATATCGGGACGTTCGTCGTTCGATGCTAGCGACTACGAAGGTGACGACGGCGGGTACGTGAGCGGGCCTGGTACAGGGTTCGGCGAGGGAGGCATGAGCCAGGGCTTCGGAGAAGTGGGTTACGCCAGCGACTATGGTGGTCGATAGCATTCTACATGCCTGTCGGTTGGCGATGCCTTTTTGCTTTGTCGATTGGAATTTCACGTGCGGCGAATCGTTCACGACGCGCCTTTTATACTATTTTATTTCTGGGGTGCGGTGCTTCACGGCCAAGCGTCCGTAGGAAGCGAACACTGCAACTGTTGTCCGCCAACGGCACTTGCGGATGGTCTGGTTACAGGATTAGAACGCGTTGTTATAGATACCATTATGAAGATATTCAAGTTTACATTGTTCTTAAATGATCTGATCTGTCGCTTGAATGCGTGTGACAAGTGCCGCTTGGTGAGCAGTCGCTGTTTGAGCAGCATCCCGGGGAGGGAGTCGTTCCTTGATCGGCACCCAGACACCTCCCACTGGCCTTAGCCAGGCAGGGGTTGCAGTGCCAACTTGCAGTCTGCCTCTCGTTTTTTCATAGGCCGTCGGTTTTTGAGCGTGCTTGTCTCGCAAGCCTGGTTGCTTACCGCGTTGGCTTGGCTTTTGATTTGACAAAACCGAACTCGGCCCCGAGCCTGAATCCGGTCCGTTAGTATGCATCCATTGGACACGAGCAGGTCAACACCTCCGTGGGGCCGAGGGGATTCAGCTGTGGGCCTAAAGACCGGTTCACATTCCTCAGTGCTCGATCGCAGCTGCCAGCTGGGTAGGTAGGTAGGCAGGTACCGAAGCTGGGTAGACAAGGTAGGTACGGACATATGCCAGGAACGTACGGCAAGGCGGAGGGAACCTCTCTGCCGGCCGTCCGTTGGTATAAGTGGGGCCCGCGGCACATCTAAGTCCAGTGTCATGGTGACAGTGTGATGTGAACCTGGCGGCCGCCCCACGGTGCCCGCTTGCCAGTCGTCCGGTTGCTGGTTTGTTCTTCCGAGGGCAAGTGCGCTCTTGCTGGACCCGCGCAAACGGCTTGGCCCGGACACTGGACGCATGAGCATTTGTAAGCTGTGACGATGGAGGGGCAGTTGGAGGGGAATATCGTCCGAGGAGAGGGGAGCTCTGTCGGTTCGTTATAAAAAGGCCTCTACGATTTCCAGCCGAAGGAAAGAGACTTGTAAATACACTCAATTGAGACACCTACAGAGGCACTCAATACCCATAACACACACACAAACACACGCACTCGCACGCACATATACGTCATCATCATGGCGCAGAACCAAGCCGTCAAGACCATCGAGGCCGGTGTTGCCAAGGTCGTCGATGCCCCCGTGCCGAAGCTCCCCGCTGACGACTACATCCTCGTCAAGACGACGGCGGTGGCCATCAACCCCACGGACTGGAAGCACGTCGACCTCGCCGACAAGGCCGGCTGCGTCGGCATCTGGGTCGGCTGCGACTATGCGGGTATCGTCGAGGAGGTTGGCTCTGGAGTAACCAAGGACTTCAAGAAGGGTGACCGTATTTGCGGACCTGTGAACGGATCGTGAGTGTCTCCGACGTGCCTCTAGACCTCTCCGGCTTATCCTTACCACACGGGGCACTACCCGCATCGGAGGACTCGAAAAGACAAACAAATGACTAACGGCATGCAGCAACGCCCTCAGAGAGATTGATGGTGCCTTCGCCAAGTACATCGCTGTCAAGGGCGACCTCCAGATCAAGACCCCCGACAACATCTCTGACGAGGAGGCCGCGACGCTTGGTATCGCCGTCACCACTGTCGTACGTTGATCTCTGCTCTTGCACTCGGCTCTCGGGAGACTAACGCGCAAGAACCAGGGTCAAGGTCTTTACCAGACCCTCAAGCTGGCCCTCCCCGGCTCTCCCGTCACGACGCCCAAGACCATTCTCATCTACGGCGGCAGCACGGCGATGGGAATCTCGGGCATCCAGTACGCTAAGCTTTCGGGCTACAACGTCATTACCACGGCATCGCCGCACAATTTTGACTACCTCAAGGAGCTCGGTGCATCCGCCGTCTTCGACTACAAGTCGCCCACCGTGTCGGAGGACATCCGCAAGCATACGAACGACTCGCTGACCCTCGCTTGGGACTGCCAGTCCACGCCTGAGTCCGCCACCTTGATCGCCAAGGCTCTCTCCAGTACTCAAGAGTCCGTCGTCGGCACGCTTCTGCCCGTCGACAAGGCCAAGGTGCAGGAGGTCAACCCCAAGGTCGACGTCAAGATGAGCCTTTACTACACCGTCTTCGGGGAGCCGTTCGGCTACTTTGGCAGGCGTGAGGCCGTGCCGGAGGACTACGAGTTTGGCAAGCGCTTCTGGGAGCTCAGCCGGCAGCTGCTGGCCGACGGCAAGCTCAAGCCGATCCGGGTGATCAAGAACCGTGGCGGCAGCGGCCTGGACGGCGTTATTTTTGGTTTGAAGGAGCTTAAGGAGGGTAAGGTTAGCGCGGGCAAGCTCGTGTATACCCTGTGATGGAGTTGAACCAGTTGCTGTGGACGGTCAAACCGACCAAGCAAAATATGTGAGGGATCAATGCTATGAAGCGCTTATTTTCATTTTTATTTTTATTTTTTACTTCGGAAAGAACTCGAAAGATATGGGTCTATGCCCACCTCTCCAGTAGAAAATAATCAACGACTGTGGTATCTTGAAAACCTGAACGCCGGCACTCGTGCCCTATCCCTCTTCATGTCGCCTTCCATCATGGGCTATAACTTCTCCCGGCCAAGCTTTTGCGCCACCTCGTCGAGAAACTTCCGAACCATGTCCCTGTGCGCGCTCTCCATCTGGCCCTTGACGAGGGGCATCAGCATGCGGCTCGACTCGACCCTCGTCGTCTCCACGAGGTCGTAGTCCCCCTCGACGTACGCTCCTAGCTTCCCGGAGGTGCGCTCGCCGGGCCACCGCTCGGCGGGGCGGGGCACGACGAGCCACTCGCTCCAGACGCGGACGCCGCCGGGGGCCTCGGCGCGGGAGCGCAGTCCGCCGGGAATGTTCTGCAGGACGGCGGGAAAGGAGATCTCCGTCCTGACGCCGGGGACGACGGTGACCTTCTCGTAGACCTTGTAAGAGGCGATCTTGAGGCCCGTCTCGAGGAAGAAGTCGTCCTTGACGACGCTGTCGAGGGCGACGGGCACCTTTTCGAAGCGCGTGATGAGCGGCTGGTGGCGGATGACGGGGGACTGGGACTGGAGGGCCTCGATCACGGCTTCGGCGGGAAGGACGCTTGGGAGCGGGATGCGTATCGTGAGGTTATGGCGGGCGGGCATCGTGGGAGGGCGAGAAGGAGCGATGCCAAGCCGCGAGAAGGCAAGATGCGGAGTGGTCTTCGAGGTTGGAAACGGTAGACGGCAGCAAGGTGCTGCTGGTTTATTCCTCAATGGGCAATGCCGGACGAGGGAAGTATTCGGTAGAACGAAATTAAAGCAGCAAAGATGGGTGAATATCGTCGACCAAGGGCCGTGGTTGATAGTAAGGTCGTGGTCGTCGTGGTCGTCGTCAAGCTATTTCAGCTTGCTTCCCAGCTTGGCTCGGGATCACCGGGGATTCGCGGGGTTCTAGTTCCTAAACTTTTCCTACGCACTGATAATGACTATTATAGAGAGGGAAAAAAAAAGCATTCGCATTCCTAGGGAAAGGGAGGGGGCGCACGTTTGACATCTTGTTGTTTCGTCTGATGGTCAGTTCTCGAGGGGGAGAGGGGCCACCCTCTTCCAAACACAAAACAAAGCCCAAAGGATTCTGCTGCAACATCTGATGCCGAGATGGTGTCGCCGGCTGGGCGTAGTTCTGACTGGCGCACCGACTTGGGCATCGACGTCACTCGAAGGATAAGGCGAGGAGGCGCATGGAGCTAGTGTCATCCATCACTGGCAGACGCGGATGGCGCCGGTTGATAGCAGTTTGGGCGAGAAGAGCGCGCACGCCAGGTATTGGCCAACGAGCAGCGTGAGATTTTGAGCTGGTTTCCTCTTTCTTCTTGGGTGTGATGAGAGCTAATGATCACCGCTGACGATACTCGAGGTTGAGGGAAGAGACGTGCTGAAACGGGCAGTGATACTAAATTTAACCTCCGAAGGGGGAACGACTGCCTCGGGATGACCCCCCAATGGCAATGATGACCTCCAGGTTGTGCCGGGATTGCAAAGGCCGGTCTCTCGGGGCCCTGTCACGAGTCGACCGACGACCGGTACCCGGCACCGCGCTCGTGGCGAAGAGCAGCGGGCTGTGGCTGGGGCTGACCGTATCTCACCTCGGTCGTAGTGTAGAGAGGTAGCGTTGCTTACCTAGGTATTATGGCACACCATATTACACCTCGGATAGGCATCTGTTATCGCGACTGCTTGCTTGCCTTATTACCCGGGAGATGCAGGGTCGTCTTTTAGCAGTAGTATTTGTCGGTGCTCCCGCCGGCAGCGGAACGAGCCATGGAGATCGGACAAGGGCACTATCGGGCTCGTCCCGAACTGCGACCCCGGCTTTGTCTTGCTCAATTGCAAGGACGTTTCTATCCAGGCGCCCGGTAGTACTGTTTGTCATGGCCCAAACCAACAGTTTGAGACACCGCACACACGACAGAGGCCGTTGACCAGCTGCTTTGTGTTGAGATGTGGGTAATATCACCCACCCACCGTCCGTATGGCACACATATACTATGTATGTTGGCAACTGAGGGCAAAACTCCACATAGTGGCCACGAGCTGCGCAACATGCACCTCGTTCGCATGCGGCCACGAGAGCGATGTCGAAGCAACGCGGGGGATGGATGACTCGACGCTCGTCATCGTACGGAGCAGCTTCTCTCGCGGGTCCAATATCGATTCGCACTTGCTGCGTTGTCCCCCCTTCACGACCCATATTTTCAACCTGAACGAAAGGTCGGGCCTGGCTGGGTCTGGCCCTCTCTTGCACGCGGGTTTGACCGCCAGAGGAGCCTCGAGATCGTGCTGACTGCGGAGAGGCATACGTCCATCGTCCCTTCCCATCGTCAGAAGTCAGTCACGTCCAGTCTGCATCATGCCGCATATCCCAAACCGACTGCTACCACGCAACAAGACGCGCTGCCACGCCCGTGGCACATGTAGTTGCCCGACGCCGCCGAGAGGAGTGCGGATAAGCAGAGAGGAAGAAAATTTCGCGGCATTCCTACAACACGTCCGATGTAGGGAAGGCGAACCTGATGAGCCGGCGTGCAGCGTGGCTGGTTGGTGCGAACTCGCCCAGGCGTGGTTTGAGAGGTTGGAGCGGTGAAGGAGACGCCATGCCGCTTTGGGCGATCATCGTGGGGTGAGTGGAGGCAGATGCGCCCAGTCGCGCACTGCGCATCCAGTAGAGGAACGCGGCCGCCTGTGGCCACTGGCCAGACTCGAGAGTGCATGAAGGGGGCCTGTAAGTTCCCGATGGTTGCGCAGACGGCGGCTCCCCTCGCAGATGCAGGCTGATGCCAGATGGGGCTCCGGCGACGTGGGAAGAAGTAGTAAACAACAAAAGACACTGGACGCCTGGAGACTGGAGTTCATCGTTCAGGGTGCGTCGTTCCACGTTCGCAGGCGCATGGCTGCCCAGCCGCTCATGTATCGATACCCCATCTGCTGCAGCGCCGTCCATGCTACTACCTAGGTAGGCTCTAGCAGCAACGTTCCCCGAGATCGCGAGATGAGCGACATCCGGCCTCCCGCGCGAGCAGGAATCCGTGTGACACTTGTGGAAAGAAAAGGAAGGCCATCGCAGCGACGCAGGTAGTATTACTGATTGCAAAAGTCTACACCGTAGGTTCCTACCTAGGTAGGTAGGTACCTGGTTAGGTATATCAGGTGCTATGTGCTCTGTATCCGTACGCTTGTTCTGGTTTCAGTCCAAGCCTGTCTCTGTCTCCCTTGCTAAGTGGTGGCTGGTACCGTGTACACAGCACATGGGTAGGCGAGGCGAGGGCAGGTGGCTGGGTGAGCACGGCCTCCCGCCCATTGAGTGCTTTTAGCGATCGAACCGTCAGTACCTAGTATTCACAGACCGGACGGGAGTACTACATACAGGTAGGCAAATACCTAAGTAGCGTAGGTATTACACTGATATCTGGAGCTGGGTACAGGCGGATAAGGGTTCTGGCAATAGTACCTACCTAAGGAAGTACCGTAAGGGCTGTGTATTTTTTTTGCCCTCTCTTATTTTTCCCTTCTTCTCGTCTCTCTGCTCTTCTTGGGTGACAGCAGAGCGTCATAGTGCGCAACATGGAACATCGTAGGGTTGAGGTAGACAACAAGGCGTGCCGGCAGCGAAGACCCAAGGAGAGAGTGGTTGACACTTCACTGTCCAGGCTGCATACAAGGGCAGGGAAGGGAAGGTTGAGGTGAGGTGGTGCCCGTGCCCACCGAGTTGAATCCGGAAGGGCAACTCGTTACACAAGCATCGAGAACCTCCTGACCTTGACCTACGATGTCATACCACCTCGCTCCTCACGGCGTGTGTGCTATGAATTCTCACACACTCACTTGCACTCTCGAGAAGTAGGGACACTACCTTGTATACACTACGGATGCCATGTGTGTGTGCGACAGGATCCCGGAGAAATGGCATCACCTGGGCGGCAGGCTGAACAGGAGGGGGGGGGGGGGGGGGGGGGGGGGGGGGGGGGGGGGGGGCTAGGGTGGTGTGAATCGAGTCAAAAGACGGGACTCGCAGGGGGCGGCATCACACCTGCTAGCCAATGGGTGATCGGACCCGCCCCCTCTTGTCTACACTACAAGGTACACTACTACGTAGGTAGTGGACGAATGCCAGGGATCAACACCCTCAGATGGCAGTGGGCCGCGGCCCTTTGCGCTTTTGCCGATTTTGCTGTGGCACCTCCTCCATTTTATCACGGGTCCCGCATGGTAATGAATGCTATGCGTATCCATCTCCATCCGCAGAGCATCTGGATTGGACATGATAGGACAGACGGATGGCTGGGCAGATGGATCGCATGTCTACCATGCTATGGAGTAATACGGAGTGCGAAGTACCTCTAGACGTGCTAATACTAGCAGTACCTAGTATGTAGGTGCATGCGATCAATCATCAACAAGCAAGCAAGCTCCCTTATCCATAATTCCTGCTCCAACCGATCGCGACCTTTTCGCTTGACTGCGTGAGGAAAGCATCAACACCGTCCGGCACGACTCTCACGCATCCTGTTCATCATCCACCTATCCTACCCTACGGAAACTGCTCCCTCGAACCGGAGACGCACCAGTCCAACGCCGCCTGCGGGTGTGTTGCCTGGCCGCTGCAAGATATTTGGCGGTCTGCAACTTTGCCATCCGCCAATTCGTCTTGCCGCAACGATCCAGCGACGACGCGACGACCTATTGGCTCTCTGTGCAGGAAGTGGCTTGTAAGAATCTTTCCTTTGGACCGCCTCCAGCGTTCCGATTGCTCCTTTTCTCTACTACATAGCACTACATGGTATATGGCTGGACTCCATCCACCTCAGCCAACCACGCCAACCTACTACGAAGGGAGATAAACACCTCAGGGAGGAAAACAATACGGAGCGCAAAGCTCCTCCAGACACGAACGCGAGCAAGAGTCTCAAAGGTGAACTGACTTCTCCGCAGACAGAGGTCCCACGGTCGTCTTGGTGTGATAGACAACACTACATTGACCCGACGGCTACGGTGAGCTTTCCTCCAGACGGGAGCCGTCACGCTAAAAGCTCCATCCCTGCTATCACTCCCAACTGCCTCTTTATCGACCGCTTCGCCTGCCATTCTTGAGCAGGGACCAGGAACACAAACTAAAGGTAGAGAAGCCGAAACAGCGACCCTTTGCCACCCTTTTTTTTCTTCTTTTCTTCTCTTCTTCTTCTTCTTCTCTACCTCATTCGACCCCTTCCCTGCTCGAAAGAGACCTGGAGGTCCCTGGCGCCGTGCTGCGCGGAACTGGCTCCCGTCCGGTTTCTATTCTGCCCGCCGAGCCCATCTTTCCCAGCCCGCGAATTTGCTCCCATCCCATGTTGGACCGCTTCACTTTATACAAACAAATTCTTGTCAACTGACTTGCACCACCTCTGTCTCAGTCCGCCTCGGTCATACAAAGCCCTGGGAGGGCGGCACACTGGCAAATATCCCTCGTCGTACAACCGAGTCGCCTCTTCGTTTCATCGACCGATTGCCCGCTTAAACCTACTTCGCGCAAACCGCTTGCCCCTCCCCCTCGGCGTCTACTCTTCGTACTACGTCGACGAACACCTCAGCGCGCCCGCCTCCACGTCGTTGCCCGCCAATACTCCCCGTGGTTCGACGCAGCTTCCATGATTTTCACACCGACAAGACGACTCACGAGATTCATCACCCAAAATGGCCGCGGCCGCCGTTTCAAGCTTCTTGCCGGGACAATGGACAGAGGGCGCACATGGCTGGAGAACAACTCGGCAGTCGACGACTGTGTGGAGTGAAGACGATGTGCGCATCCGGTTGCGCATGATTGCCCGCGCGTGGGAATTCGCCCCGCGAAATCCCCAGGTACGGCCCAAAAGTTTCTCGTCCCCCGTTGTTCGTTTTGGAGCACCGGTTTTCGTTGGGAATTTGTGCGCGACGGCGTCGTTCCAGTGCCGGCGCCTCCCAGCGCTCGCCCCCAGGTCTAATGGTCGCCGTTAACACCTACATCACGCGCCGGTCGGGCGCGAGCCTCTTCGGGGAATCGGGGAAGTGAGGGGCTCAGCGCCGTCTCGCACCCCCCCCTCCCCCTCCATTCATTCCAGCCAGACACCTCAGTCTTCGGACGAACATGCAGGCTGAGCTAATCCGCTGACATTCATGTTTCTAGATTTCATCTCATCGTCGACCTCTCAAAGCCACACTTGTCATCTCCAGCCCGTTGAAGATCCCGGACTGCAGCCCACGATGGTCTCGACGCTTCACCCCTGCACTCGAGCCGTCTGAATCGTCGGAACAAGAGATGGAGCCCACAGACACCGGCGCATTTGCAAATCGACGACCATCTGACCCCTCCTTCTTCGCCCGACCTCAAGACCCGACGACGAGCGCACGACAACGACGTGACGGGGACCGTATTTTCAGGGACCCGAGCCACGACTTTTTGATTGACTTTGGCTCGGAGGACGGTTTCATGCAGGCAGCAAAGAAGAAGAAGAAGGCGCCCGCCAAGGCCCCTGCAAACAACAGTAACAACAATAACGACGATGCCAAAAAGGAAGAAGATGGCGCCGGCGATGGAGGCGACCAGGGTGGTGAGGTGCCCAAGGACGATGCAGGTGCGCCTGCCGATGGCGACGGCGATGGCGATGGCGGCGATGGCGGCGACAAAGGCAAGGAGACACCACCAGCCGACGATCCGCCCGCAGACGACGGCTGGGGCTTCGCAAGCACGAAGGCCAAGAAAAAAGGCAAGAAGGGCGTTGCTGATGAACCACCGATCATTCCGGCATCCAATCTTGACTCTTTCCACGAGATCAAGCTAGAAGATACAGGCGGCAGCGGCGATGGTGGGCTCGGCGTTAATTTCGGTTCGACGGCAGACACCAATAACACAGCAGACACAAGTAACAACACCAAGTCGGGCTTTGGATGGGGTTTTGGCGCAAGTTGGGGTGGTTGGGGCAGCAAGAGTGCAGCTACAAACACACCGCCGCCCCCAGAGCCAAAAGAAGAAGAGGCAAATCCTTGGGGTATAAAAACCGAAACGATCAAGAAGACCACTGCAGCCCTTGGCTTCAGCTTCGGCGAACAGGAGAAGCGAGCTGAACCGGAACCGGTGCCTCTAAAAGAGAAGACAGACGACCTATGGGGCTCCTTCACGAATGCGTCAAAAAAGGATAAGAAGAAAAAGACCACCATTTGGGATGAAATAACGGGAGAAAAGAGGGAGGATCCACTCAAAGAAGAAACTCCTGCCGATGACCCATGGGGCTCTTGGAATAATAGCACAACCAAGAAAAAGGGCAAAAAGGACCCGGAGCCCGAGCCTGAGCCCGAGCCGCCGAGGTTCCCGGACCCGGAGCCCGAGCCCGAAAAGAAGGACGATCCTTGGGGGTTCACAACAACTTCGTTGTCCAAGACGGATAAGAAGAAAAAGAAGAAAGGCCTTCTCGTCGATCCTGAGCCCCCAAAACAAGATGATGCTTGGGATTCTTGGGGCACAGGGAAGAAGAAAGAGCCGGAACCGGAAACGGTTCCTGAGCCGGCGCCTGACCCCCCGACTGGCGACCCGTGGAGCTGGGGAACGGCAGCGACGAAGAAGAAGGACAAGAAGAAAAAGGATGTTGTTGTTGAGCCAGATCCACTTCCAGAACCGGAACCTGAACCCGAGCCTGCACCCGAGCCGGAGCCTGAGCCTGAGCCAGAGCCGCCAAAGGTTGAGGAAGACCCATTTGCTGGTATGACCAAGTCGCAGAAGAAGAAGAAGAAGGCTGAGATGGCTGCAGCGGCACTTGCCGCTGCCCAAGCCGCCGAGGCCGAAGCTGCGAAGAAACCCGAACTCGAACCCGAACCGGAGCCGGTACCGGAGCCGGCACCAGACCCACCTAAGGAGGCGGACCCACCGGAGGACTTTGGATGGGGCGTGACAACCAAAGTCAAAAAGAAGAAGAAGGGGAAGGGCGACCCTGAGCCTGAACCAGTTCCTGAACCTCCGCCGCCTGCGCCTGAACCGGATCCGGAGCCAGATAAGAAAGATGAACCTTGGAGCTTTCCTACCAAGACAGACAAGAAGAAGAAGAAAAAGGGGCAGTCTGTTGAACCTGAATTTCCAAAGGAGCCCGAACCGGAACCGGAGCCAATACCGGAGCCAGAGCCAGAGCCAGAACTGGAGCCAGAGAAGCCAGCGGAAGATGGCTTCTGGTCGAGCTTCGTAACTTCCAAGAAGGATAAGAAGAAGAAGAAGGGCAAGGCGGATCTGGAGCCGGAGCCTGAGCCGGAGCCTGTGCCCGAACCAGTCCCGGACTCGCCGGCACCTGAGGTGGAGCGGGAGCCAGCAGTGGAGGACGACTGGGGCTTTGGTCTTTCAAAGAAGGACAAGAAGAAAAAGAAGGGCAAAATCACAGAACCCGAGCCCGCCCCTGAGCCCATTTCCGAATCGGCGGCTCCAGAGCGAGAACCGGAGCCAGAGCCGGAGAAAACCAAGGACGATACCGATTTTTTCGCCAGTCTAGATTCCTCGAAGAAGGACAAGAAAAAGAAAAAGGAGGAAGAGAAATCATCGGACTCCTGGGGTCTCTGGGGTCTCTCTTCTTCTTCTTCCAAAAAGGACAAGGAGAAAGACAAAGAGAAGGAAAAGGAAAAAGATAAGGACAAGGACAAGGACAAGGACAAGGACAAGGACAAGAAGAAGAAGAAGAGCAAGGAAGCCTTACCTGTTGAGGAGCCCAAGGATGAGCCTGCCGAAGACGACTGGGCTGACTGGGGTCAAAAGAAGGACAAGAAGAAGAAGAAGAAGGACTCCGTGGCTTTGGTCGAGTTCGGCGGGGAAGAGGAAGCGCAGTTTGAGGACGCACCTCCAGCAGTCCCTGAAATTCCGGATGGCGGCGACTTTTTCAGCTCCTGGGACACCGGCAAGAAAGACCAGAAGCATAGTGATGTTGAAGCCTCGATGAGGCCCGATGCCATTGAGGAGCCCGCGGACGACGTCTGGGCCTTGTCCTCCACTTCGAAGAAGAAGAAGAAAGACAAGGCCAAGAACGAGCCTGTCGAAGTCTTGGGCGAGGAAGCCAACCTGGACTCTATGCAGCCTGATTCTGTCGAGGAGACCAAGGAAAAAGGCGACGACGACGACTGGGCTGCCTGGAGTTCCTCGAAGAAGAAGAACAAGAACCGTAAGGACATACTCGCCGACCCTCCACCGCCAGCTCCCACTCCTCCCACGATGGACATGACTGAGCCTGAAGCAGAACCAGAACCAGAACCAGAACCAGAACCAGAGAAAGAGAAATCCAGCATCTGGGGCGACCTGTCCTCTTCCAAGTCCAAATCCAAGGAAAAGGACAAGGAGAGGTCCAAGAAAGAGCCCAAGCTGAGCGAGAAGGAGCTCAAGAAGCTCGAAAAGGAAAAGAAGAAGGCCGAGAAGGAGGAGGCTGCACGGAAAGCCAAGGAAGAGGAAGAGGCCGCGGCGGCTGCAGCGGCTGCAGCGGAAGAAGCGGCCAAGGAAGAGGAGGAGCGTCTTGCTGGTGAAGCGGAAGAGGCTGCCGCTGCCGAGGCCGCTGCCGAGGCTGCTGAAAAGGCTCGGATCGAGGAAGAGGAGGCCGAAAAGGCTGCAGCCGAAACCGCCAGGATTGCCGAGGAGGACGAGCAGTTTGCGGCACTGGAGGCCAAGAAACTCAAGAAGGGCAAACTGACAAAAAAGGACCAGGCAGTTTTCGACAGGTTGAAGGCCGCGATAGACCAGCGCACCGCGGACCAGGCTGCCGCCGAGGCCGAAGCTGCCGCCGCCGCCGAGGCCGAAGCTGCTGCCGCCGCCGAGGCTGAAGAAGCTGCTCGCAAAGAGGAAGAAGAGCGGCTTGCCAAAGAAGCCGAAGAACAGGCGGCGAGAGAGGCAGAGGAAGCTGCTGCCAAGGAGGCCGAGGAGCAAGCGGCGCGAGAGCGGGAGGAAGCAGAGGAGGCCGCCAGGAAGTCGAAGAAAAGCTCCAAGTCCGAGAAGGAGTTCAAGTCCAAGTCCAAGTCTAAGGAGAAAGAGAGGGAGCGGGAGAAGGAAAAAGAGAGAGAAAAGAAGGAGAAAGATAAGAAAGAGAAGGATAAGAAGAAGGACAAGAAGGACAAGAAGGATAAAGACAAGGGCAAGGACAGGGGCAAGGACGATGAGAAGGACGACGCGGAGGACCTGCAGGAGGTCGAGGAACTGCAGGTCGTTGAGGAACCGGAAGCAAACCAGGACATACCGGAAGTCAACCAGGACATCGACGACGACCTGGCGGACATCGAGCTCACCCCAGAGCAGGTTGATGAGCTCCTTTCCGAACCTGCGTTACCACCGCCGCCCCCGGTTCCGATTTCCAAGCCGGCAAACGATGCGTTTAGTTTCTGGGGCCTCGGTACCAAAATGCTGGCCAAGAAAGGTACGTGGCCGCATCAGGCAGAGCCCAATCTCCTCTTTAACCATCTACCTTCCAAATCAACAAGCCTCACCAAACATCATCGAAATCAGGCGTGTTGTCACTGCGGGTGTAATCTGAGATTGCCCTGCTGACTCATCCAGGTCTAGAAGGTGCGAGCTACGGCTGGAATGACACGAATACCTCTTCCGCCATAAACAGCGATGCCCCGACCTGGATGCAACTGTCTACGGCTCGTAAGGCTAAGAGTAGCAAGATTGCTGACAGATTGAAAGCTTTCGAGGCGAGACCGCCGCCACCGCCGGAGGACGAACCCGCTCCTGTTGTTGAGGAACCCCCTCAAGAAGAACCCGAGCCGGAAGAACCCGAACCGGAGGAAGCACCTCTCCCGCCGCCACCGCCGCCACCTGTAGCCCTGACGAAGGAGGAGAAAAAGCGCCTCAAGAAAGAGAAGAGGCGCGCCGAAGCCTCACCTGCACCGCCGCCGCCGCCGCCGCCGGCACCACCGGAAGAACCGCTCTTGGTCGACGTTCACGAGAGCAAGGCCAGCGAGCCTCCCGGCGCCTTCCCCGCGGACGAGGATGAGAACGAGATCATCGAGGTGATTGAAATGCCGGTGGAGAAGAGGAAGAAGAAAAGTAAGAGGCACAAGGAGAGGGACATACTCGCCGAAGAAGTGCCTCCCCCACCTGCTCCGCCACCGCCACCTGCCGTCCCGGAAGTACCTGTTCCTGAGGAGCCTGCTGAGGAAGAACCGGCAGAGGAAGAGCCCGCTGCCGAAGATCCAGTGCCGCCCCCTCCTGATCCGAGGTCATCCAAGAGGGACCGGGCCAGGGTCAACCGCGATGGGTCTTCTTGGGGCATGTGGTCAGCCTCGGCCTCTCGCGAAAAGGATAGAGAAAGAGATCGCGACCGCGACCGCGACCGTGACCGGGAGCGAGATCGTGACCGGGAGAGGAAGTCCAAGTCGAAGACGGAAAGACGCGACAGGAAACGACCTTCCGCAGAGCAAGAAGAGGCAAAGGGGTCGTCGAAGGCATCCAGTTCCGACAAGGCCGACCGCGCCGATAAAGACATCGACATGCCGGCGCCTGCGCGTCCGAAGCTGATGTCCATGTTTAGCACCCCTCCCATCTCCCGATCGGCGTCCACCTGGGACCGGCGACATGGATCCACCGGTCGGCCTTCCCGTCGTCATTCGGTTGACATGACCGGATTGGTATCCCCTCCCCCCGAAGAGGCTCCGCCGATGTCTTCCAAGGCTGCCAAGCTTCTTGGCGTAGACAAGTCCAGCGGTAGGCGACACAAGCGGGCTCCTGTCGACGAGGGAGACATGTTTATGGCTGGAGGCAACGGAGAGGAAGACATTAGTCCGCCCAAATCCTCTCGTCGGCGGCCAAGATATTCCAAGGACGATGACGCGGCCATGGTAGATGCCGAGGGCATGGCCGAGCCGCGACCGATGAAGCGTTCAAGCTCCAGCGCCAAGAAGGGTATCGGCGGTTTATTCAGTGGTCTCAGGACACCCAAGACAGAACGCCCAGAGCCACCACGCCGCCGCCATACACATGCGACTGATGACGAAGGCAGACGTGAGCGTCGAAAAGGCTTTGCTCCTGATATCGAAGAGGCGGAGCCTGTCGCCATGACCGACATGGATCAAGAGGCCCGCCGCGCCGCTCGTCGAGCTCGTCGCGCCGCCAGAGAAGCAGAAGCCGCAGACGCAGCCGCCGACGAGTCCCGCCGTGCCAAGGACGAAGGAAGACGCGAGCGCCGTCGACAACGTGAAGAAGAGGAAGCCGAGGCGCGTCGGCGAGACGAGAAGGAGGCGCGGCGTGCAGAACGGCGCGCGGCTCGTCAGCGCGAGGAGGAAGAGCGCCGGGCTGCGGAAGAACGGGAGGCCGAGCGAGCCGAGCGACGACGTCGTCGCAAGGAGCGTGAGGCCGTCGCAGCTGCCGCCGAGGCTGATGCAGACGCGAGGCGAGCCGCGCGAGAAGAGCGTCGTCGCGCTCGTGACATGCCACCTGCCGAGGATGAAGAGGCTCGACAAGCCAGGCGAGAAGCGCGGCGCGCTGCCCGTGCTGCCGCCGACGCGACGGAAGCCGAAGAGGTCCGCCATCGCAGCAGCCGCCGGCGCTCCGCGCGAGAGTCGGGCGACGAAGGCGTATACTCGTCTCATCAGCGTTATAGACGCACCGAAGAGGCGAAACCGGCGTGGCCTCACTCTGGGACTTCATCGTGGGTCAAGGAGCACTCTGACGCCGGCCCGCCGCCTGACGACGGCGGTCAAACAGACGCCGTTCCGCAGACCGAGGACGAGGCCCGCCGCGAACGGCGGGAGCGCCGTCGTCGGGCCCGCTATGAGGAAGGCGCCGACGAAGAAGCCGAAGACCGACGCCGCAAAGCCCGACGCGAGGATCGCGAGCGCCGGTATGGCGGCAGTGGCGGCGCCGGCGGCGGCTCCGAGGGAAGCGACGAGCGCCGGCGGCAGGCCATGTTCTCCGACGCCACCCCTCGCAGCAGCTGGTGGCGGAAGTTGACGGGATGATATGACACGTCTGTATGAATGGATGTTGGTAACGAAGCGTGATTTTATGTTGTCTGATTTTTTTCCTTGCGATTTCTTGTGATTGTTTTCCCACAATTTCGACTGCCTTCTGCACGACGTCACTGGTATATACCCTCCATCTATCACACACCGAAATCTATTGTTGCATTGCCTTGTTTCTAAAAAGAAAAAGATTCAGAAGAAAAAGCCAAGAATGGTGTTGTCAAGTAAGTGGATTGCCTCTCCCCGGGATGGGGAATACTCGGTGCATTGTTATCGGCGGCGTGGAACACCTGGCATGCAAGGGGCGAGTCAAGAGGAAGAGGAAGAGGAAGGACAGGAATGAAGACGAGGACGAGGATGATGAGAACCACACACGCACGCATGATTATGTATATTCGGGGTCTTGCGTCAGCATGCCACACGCAGCACAGCATAGGTAGCATAGTTATACCCGAGAAGACGAGATGAGGAACGATAGCACAAGCATAAACCAACGAATTTGTCTTTCATGTCCTCAGCCGCCTGTTGGTCCCCATTTGGCAGATGTGATTGTTGTTCCTTGTGCGTCCTCGTCGTCTTGTTATGGAACCAACTCATTTGGCCTGTCGATTCATTAGTCGTGTAGGTTGATAGGGAGATCCTCGGCAGGGGAAGCACGTGGCGCTGGGTCAAGTGGCTCGGAATTTTGTGTATCGGCCGCTCCAGATGGCAAAGTTATAGTCCAAGCCGGCCGAGAACTCTCTAGGGTGGCCTGCAGTCTCCAAACGATAACTCTAAACGTGCTGTTCCGTGTGACAGGTTAGGCTTCGCGGACCGGTGCGTGCCTTTCGTCGTGACACTCCATGTGAACGAGGCTGAGTAACATCGACAGGATGCGGGGTGCTCGCTTGACTCGAACCTAGCAACACACTGCAACGGTGTATTCACTACAGAGACTATATATTACTGCAGCATGACAAGATTGTCATACTGACGCTCGAAAGCATCGATACGTCCAGTAGATAAGAGATGGGCAGGCACAGCAATGCCTCCTCAGATTCTTACTGGGAGACCAGCTGTTTGACTGAAAAGAGCGAGAGTACGAACGATTACTGCCAGAATCAACGCAAACCAGTCAATGTGAGAAGATCGTGTTCGTGAAAGTATGCACGGACACGCTTGCCATAGATGTCTAGCCCGAGAATCAGTTTCTACATCTCAACACACCCGGAGCTCACTTACACATTGGGATGCTGAGCGCGCAGACCACGACCTGGATACTAGCGATTGCAATCATGGTCTTCTTGATACCGCCGTCGATGATCCAGTCGTATGCGCTGTAGGTCAATCCGAAACTGAAGAGGTTCTTGAAGATAATCATGCAGGTGAAGCCCTCGATGGCGAGATCGCGGTAGGCATCGACGATGTAAAGGGAGCTGGCCACGGCACCAATCACCATACCAGCAACCTCAAACCCGAAGAAGACCAGTGGGACGCTATAATGGTATTCCCGGCTCACGAGCCCAGCGGAGGTAATGCCGAAACCGTACAGGCCGATGCCGCCGATGATGAACATAGGAATTACCATGACGATGCGAAATTCAGGCTCGTAGATGCCACCATTGCGCCGGGTCATGAACTTGGCGCTCCAGTCGGACAGGACGCCAGCAATGAGAAATCCGAGGAGGGCGCCAACGAATGCACCAACATAGGCGTAACCGGCGTACACCTCGTTCCAGTAGTATGGCGGCCCAAGGAAGATAGCTGCAACAATCACACCAATAAAAACGGTCCAACCAATCATCGTGCCTTGGATCAGGCAGCCCCAGAGAAACGCCGGTTGGGCGAACAGCGGGAAAGGACGGAGCAGCAGCTTCCAGTACCTCTCGTCCGTCTTACGACCGTCCAAAAGGGCGAGAGACTGAGCAAAAGTCTTCTTTGGGGTGTGAGCGCCGTAATTGGCTTCGAGGCCGGGGGCAAGAGCAGTCGTGCTTCCGGTGGCCTTCTGATCACTCGAACTATTGCTCGGGCCGTCGTTGACGGACATGGTCTTGAGCTCATGGCCAGCAGGATGAGCGACCATGTCGGTGTTGAGGGAGGCATCGCGACGGTACGCCGTCTCGGGACAGAAAAAAAACACGGCGGGCAGCATGACAGCACAGAAGATAGCCTCCAAGTAGAAGGTCCAGTACCAACCTATGCTGTGGGTGATCTTGCCGACGACGATCGGGGTGAAGAAGGCACCACCGAAAACTGCCAGGTTCGTAAATGCCATGCGAGACCCACGTTGGTGGACGAAGTACAGATCACCAACGGCAGCGTTAACGAGTGTCTCGAATGGGGCACAGCCGACTCCCTGGATGATACGGGCGCCAAGAAGCGAGTTGTAGTTCTTGCCGACGGCACCGGCCCATGCGGATGAGGCGATGAGAATGCATATTCCAAGGATGAAGAGGTGGCGTTTGCCCCAAACACGTCCCGATGGCACGAAGAAAATGGCGGCAGCACCGACTCCCAGAAGGAAATAGCCCGTTAGGAGGGCAACCTGGGTGAAACTCTTTCGGAAGTCGAGAGCGACCGTGACAGTGTTGGCCGCGAGAATAGGACCGAGGGCGGTCGCAAATATAGCTGTGATGGAAAGGATGAAGGTGATAAGATCGCGCTTCCAGAGGGGCCAGTTGAGGGGATCGTTCGGATCGTCGGAGGGCTGGGGAATCTAGAGCAGGTTGTCAGCGGGAGCAGACCGCGACGTGGCTTGTGTCGGTATTCACCAGAATAATGCCGCTCTCGTCGACCTTCAATCCGCCTGTAGCTTCGGTGGTGATTCGCGTACGTTCGGGATCATCGAAATATCGTGTCGTCCCTAGCGTTTTTTTCGTGCATCGTCAGTTTTGGGATGGCAGGAGGCCAGGGCGGGTTATCATCAGGAAGGGCGCAACTCACCTGGCACATGGTCCAAGGTTCTGGACTCGAGTACACCCAGACCCATTGTTGCAAGTTTCGATGCCTCAAAGTGCCAGAAATCAGCAATGCAGACGTTGAGAGATCATGTCGGGACAAGACAAAGCCACCCGGCTTGCGCGGAGGGCAGACTGGAGATGTAAGTACGAAGAGCGCACAGGGGGGCGACAACGACTCGCCGAGACGAGCAGAAAACAGTGGGTGGGAGGGGGCGAAGGCTAATTGCTTTCTCAGAAGATACTAGTAAATAATTAGGTAGTCGTGGAAGCCAAAAAAAAAAACCGAACGGTGCCGGCCTGACCATGATCCATAACCTTACCATGGACGCTTGCCTTCGTCTTCGTGGTGGTATGACCCCTGTACCTGGGTTGCTAGGTAGGTACTGCAAAGTACCGGTGTGGGCCCCAGATAACGTTAGGAAAACGGCAGTCGAGGTCCAGTGCCTTCGGCACCTGCGGGCTGCGGCCTCGTGCAGCTAGGATTCTCCGCAGGTCCCATAAAATTCCTGTGCCTCATCAAACCTTAATCGCGAACCTGCAGACCCCTGATCAAGGCACCTTCACTTTCGGGGAGCTCAATGTGCCCGGACCGATGTTATGTGCAATAATGGATATCCCAGGAAGTGGGCAAAGTCAACCATCAGGGCGAGGCAGAATTGGATGGCGGCGACGTCAAAACGGGGAAGTCACTCCAGATTCAGTTCAGTTGGCTAGAACCTACCATAGTGCCAGGTTCCGTGCCTTCTCGTGCTGTACATGCCGCAGAACGGCCCGCCGCGCCGCCTGCTAGGTGACCTGGTCCCACGGTCCCGCATCCCATCGCCGACCGCTCAATCCGAGGAAGATTGAGTTCTAGTCACTATACGTAGTCGGAAGCAGTCAGTCAGTCAATGAGCAAACCGTTAACCTGCCTTGCCAAAACGCCGATGCAGTCTTGTTCGCACCCGGCGTAGTCCAGTCCCCCATTGAAGATTTTTGAACCACTACTACGGTAGGTTGTCGTCATGCTGTTGTCACCACGTCACAATCAATCATTGTTCTCGAACGGTGAAGTCTCTCCAGTCGCGACATCTTGTCAACGTCGGGTCGACCGCTTGCGAAGAGATCTGGGTTTCCGAACCCCGCTTTTTCTCCACTTGCCGGCCACTCATTTAGTGTAGAACAGTACCTACCTACTTTAGCAACTCCGATGCGGAGATCAGACACCCTTTGAAAATATCACAGGCTAGCATGTTTGTTTGCGAGTGGGCATCACTGACGGCCGACGGGAGAAAGAGCTCGGACGCAAATGTGGAATCTGAAGACCAGCCGCAAGCTTCAGATTTGCAAGGATGGCGCAAGTAAATCAGGTTCTCGGCGAGCGGTTCGTGGTCCTCGGGGGCCATCGTGCTTACCTTATTCGACCTCAGCTTCGGGGCAGAGGCCGGCTCCGCGAAAAAAAAACAGGACCTTAATGGGCTCAGGCGCCAGACGTGCCGTGGAAATGCTGCCTTCCCTTCTACATCGTTTCCCGGGTGCTGACCGTCTGGTGCATCATCATGCTCAAACAGAGAACAACAAATCATCTGGTCATGCGCCAGGCTTCTTTGTGAAAAGTCTTCAATGTCCAGTTCATTGTTTCTTCTGTCCGTTCCCCTCCGCCTCCGCCCTGCAAAAGGACTGCGGAGGGCTCGGGAATTCCATTGATTATCGAGGCGACGAGGCTTTTATTGGACGTCGAAACGATGTTCGTCTACCGCCGTGGGTGAGCCGAACGTCTTGTAAGGAAACAACCAACGAAAGGCAGACAGCATCGACAACAACGTGAGAATGCAGGCTCACTACACAATAACAACCATCCGAACGGACAGCGAACTCGAGCGCCTTTCGACCTTATCCAACGACGCGGATGGGGCGGAAGAACCCGATCATCGGTACAATATGCGATAAGCTCTGCGCCATCTCGGTCCCATCGGTACACTGCATTGTGCGTGCTATCGTTGGTGCCAAGATGCATCATCCAGACGCAAACAGCTGCGTGTCATGCTGCAAACCGCGGCAGCTCTAGGGGAATACGACGACTTGTGGATCTTTCGAACCAACGGCAGCCGAGAAGACGCGAAGCCGGAAAGTCGCTAGAAAACGAACGGTCGAGGCAGACTAAGTGAAGAAGTATTCTGGCAAGGGAAGCTGCATGTTGCCAAATATTTGGGGGAAGATTGTCTTGCAAACGAGATGCAGCACAAGTGGAAGGAGCAGCAAGACGCCGACCTGCCCTTCCCCCGGCCTCCAGCTCCGCATGCACGTCTGTCCTTGATCTGTCCGAGACCGACTCGAAAAATCCAACAGCAAACAAACACCAAACTCGAGGCGTGGTTGGAGTAGTGGTTAACTCGTTGCCCTCCCATATTCGCTGATAGGCAGAAAGTAGGTCAATATCCTCCCAATTTCCAGAATATTACTGACCCAAACAGCACTGGTTCGAACCCGGTGCCGCGCATCACATTTTCTTTTTTTTTCTTTCGAGTCTCCACGTGCACCGCTCCTTTTTTGAATAAAACTTTGTGCTGCCCAAGTGCTTCCCCTCATCCTGCGTATGTATGGGAGTCTATGGACAGCGGCATGTTGGTATTGATGACTATTGTCTTCAGACCGTCAAGCCATGTTCATGGCAGACTACGGCAGGTAAAGCGCGGACGATTGTATTGAAATAAACTAACACAGAGACAGGTTTGGCAGCCAAGAGTTGTTGTCATATAACGAATTGTACCTGGCGCTTTGGGACTTTGGTGGTAGCGACATCCGGATGGGGAAGTAACTCTAGCCACTGCAAGAGTTCAGTCACTTGGCCCAGGCCTATACGAATGGCTATAGGCTCAAGGCAGGTCTAGTCTGCCTGTCGATTGGTCAGACAACTCTGTAACGACTAGTTTTCCGGTTGGTTGGCGGTCGTTTCTAGGGTTAGGAGACCCGCGGCGCATAATTATGCGACAAGCTCGTAACTGACGCAACTTTGCTAACGCTTTTCTTTTCGCAGACGGATAAACGGCCGAGCCCCGACGACGATCGATCCCCTACCAGAAACTCTGGAACACGAATTGGAGTCCAGAAACGGCTGATGACTCGAAAACTCTGACAACGAATTGGCCGCGGGACACGCGTGCCGACATATCTTTTGCTTCGGGACGAAAATAACTCTGGCCGGGAACATGCTTTCAACGAGCAAGGAAAGATATCTTGGCGTTCTGATTTGGTGCTATGGGAATTCAATGGCCACCGTTACGTTTGCAACGGAGAGGACCATGGTGCGCACCGGAAACCGCGGAGAAAATCTGAATTGTACCGACACGAATGCGCAAGCTTGCGGTTTCGTCTGCAGGCGATGCGGGGACCAATTCGGTCTGGCAGTACGATTTGACATTGGGCGGAACACCACACACATACACACACACAGACACGGGCATTCCATGAAGCACGTTCCTGCTTTTTGAAACGTATTTACAAGAAGGACTGGTCTCCAAGACCGAGGTGGCCACCGCTGAAAAAGAAATCCATCGTCTCCAAAGCCAAAGACCCATCAAATTCTGGTACAAGCGTAGTACCCGTGAACGAAGCCGGATGGTCGTGTTGTTGCTGTTGTTGCGGGTGCTGCTCCCGGGCCTCTGGGTGATGCCCCCAAGCCGCCGCTCCGGCGACCCCTTGTTCCCCGCGAGCGTTCCTCGGCGAGACCATTGCGATCCTGTATGTTGAGGCCCGGTCATCGGCAGTGCCGGGCGTTGCAGCTGCGATGCCGGTTAGAGCACCGGCGACGGTGGCGGCAGAAGGGCCTACGCTTTGGCTACTTTTTTCTTCTCGCCCCCTCGCAACCCTTGCGGTCACCTTCTTCAAGGCCCTCTCCAGCCCAAATTGGATGGCGGATGGTGAGCTCGCAGACCAGACCATATTCTGCTTTTGAGCCGCCTTGAGCAGTTGCAGCACCTCCTCACTCCCTCCAATGTTACTGCCCGCATTTTGGTCCCCTTCGCCAGACGCCGGCTTCTGATCGTGCTTTGAAATAATGAGCATCGCATAGGCGACGCACAAACGGTGGAATTCTGGCAGCTCCTCCGCCCTCGCCGAAGGCATCGCCACGAAAGCCCTGACCACCTCTGTCGCGAAATTGCACACGCGAGCGTGCGTCATGTCGAGAGGTCCTTGATGCTGGTTTTGCTGCGCGTTCCGGCCATTGGCTTGGCCGATAGCATCGACCGGCTGTAACCTCGGCGAGCTCGACAACGAGTCCTGATCCGATGACGCTTGATCAGCTTCGAGGGAGCGGCGTGCCAGAATGAGCCAGGCGATGGAGTGGCTGATCCTCAGCGTTGACGCTGCAGGTAGTTCTGGACAAGCAATATCAGTGAGTTGACCGCAATTGAGCAAGGCGGTCCCGTCGCACAAAGCTGAGAGATACGCGCACAGTCCGGATTTCCCCAGATTCGTACTCACCTATTAGGTAGTTCCACCTCGACTTCCATGCTGCAAGCTCTTCGCATTCACCATCACTTCCCAGATACGACCGCTGCGAGAACTTGTCTTGTAGCACGAGGTACAAATTGATCTCTGCGTAAACCATGGCATCCCGCATCGTCACCTCTTCGAAGTTGAGGAGCAGCTTACACTGCTGGAGGTAGTCCGGTGGTACCGTTGCCGGGCGTCCAGTCGTTGCCGCCCAACTACAAGAACGTCAGTCATCTTGGATGATTCAGGGATACACCAGGCAATTTGACTGACTGGAGGTTCACTAAACAAGTGTTGGCCCAGAACCGTACCAGTCTCTGGTCATCTTCCGTCGACGATCGCGTCTTCGCCCTTGTCAATATTTCCGAGAAATTGATACTGAGCATCGCCTGCTGGGCGCAGTGACCGCTTAGTAGCCAGCTGTCAATGTATTCCGGACTCTGTGGTAAGTACACTTGTCAGCCGCCACATTTTGCTGATATTAAAAAAAGAAAAAAAAAAGGATTTCTGAGCCACATGTGGACTTACCGATGGCGAACATGCCCAGAGACTCATGATAAGAATGCCCATTAGCTCTTCGAGGGGCAGTGGGCTTGCAATCATCATCTGGCCAAGTTGCTTCCGCACATGCTCAAACACTTCCCTGTGCAGCTCTGATGAGCTATGTTCAGAGAACCTCATGGCGTGCAGGCAGCATGCGTCATGCAGAAACGGGGATGCATGTCGGAGGCTTCTGTTCCTTGGTGCGAGATCAATCTCATTATTGATAAGCAGAGTATGCTTTCTTCGACGCACAAATCTGTTGGCAAATTAGTCGGTCGTCGCGAAACGTTCATACCGCTCCAGTAGGACGCGACTAGTCGTGCATTCCAATGCTCCTTTCCATGCCTTGGTTGGTTCAAGAGGCTGTGGCGGAGGTGGCCTTTCTTGTTCTCCTTTCCCGTTGCTTGACTTACGACGAAGATTGTGGACTGGGAGAAATACAAAAGCAACTTACTCGGCGACCAAATCACGAGCCGTTTTGTCATCCAGCATACCGCGAGACACAAGGTCGGCCTGCACGTCGAAGGTGCGCCGATACCCGCCGCTGAGTTGACTACCGACCTTACGGACGACCTCTGCCGGGGAGGAGTAGACATGACGGTCAGCCGGTTCGACATCTTCATTTCCAGGTGGCTTGACTACAGTTTCGACGCTGGTAGCTGACGAGGCATCGTCACGATGAGAGCTTGGTCTGCTGTCCGAGGTTGGCCGTTCCTGCCGTCCTGTGCCCAATGTTCTCCTAATGTCCGGCCGGACGCTAGTTGCCAACATTTGCACAGTGGCCTTCAGATCGGCCAACGAGGCTTCCAAACTCCGGATTCTGTCAAGGTGTGTCTTCTTAGTACTTTTTGCAACATTAGAGGCTTGATTCTAAACCGGAAGAGAGCCGGGGATGATAGCATCTTTTACCTTGCCTCTGCATCGGGCTTGCTTGCCGGCACTTCTCGCGAGGATACAGAATGTGTATCGCCGCTGTCGTTCCACGTGCAAGTGATCCTATTCGATGTTAGAGTCCATTTCCCCCATGTTCTACTTTGTGGAATGCTTAAAGGGGAAAGTAGACCCCAAAAAAAAAAAAAAAGAAAGAAAGAAAGGATTATTCGACCAACTGTCTACGTGCAGCCACCCAGGTAGACAGAGAAAGCAGTAGAACGCACCTGAGAGACCGACACCGCGAGCAAGCTTCCGACTCTTCGTCCAACTCACACCGACACTTTTGCCTGCGACAGGTGTCGCAGGACAAAATGCGTCTCTTCCTCTTCCGGCTCGATTCGTCTCGGCCGCCTCCTGAGCCGTCGCGGCGGCTCTCGTCGCTCAGCCGCCGTCGGCGCGGGTTTGGAGAGCCCACATCGTTCTGCATGCTTTCGGGTAGCTCCGTGGAGAAGATTCCAGTACAATAAAATGCCAAACAACCGGGGTCGACGCGACGTTGGTTGTTGCCGTCCTGCGTGATCGCGGGGAGTTAATGATCGATGGTGGAAGTAAGGGGCGTCGTCGGACAAAACAGGATTTAGGCGGAGATCTGGACATCTCGACCAGGAAGGATGTGTGGGTCGAAAGCCAGGCCTCACGTAGGTATCTTATCTGCTCCGGCATCGTTATCTCCGCCTTATCAGTGACTCGGAGGCCTTGAGAGAGCAACAAAAGAGCCGTTTCTGTTTCTGGGCATCTATGTCGACTGACCACCAGTCAAAACCCGTGCGCATCAAGTAAGTAGGTAGACCAGGAATATCACGATTCGGAGTATATTGTCTTCAGAGACGAGAAGCAATTAACCCTTCGGAGTCTTGATCGATATCGACCGGCCTGTGGCGACCGGCTGGTGTGCAGGTGGAGAAGGACTTAGCCGGAAATCGGCGGGGTACCTAGGGGGATGACAGGTCCGGTCTTAGGTTCGTCGGACGTGGCCCCGGGCGCCGGATCTACTGCGCATAAGGCGGGAAAACCGGGGACCGGTGGCGAGAAAACGTGCCCGTGTAACATGAGTTTAGTCCCAAGAATCCCATCTTGAAGAATCAACAGCTTTCTGCATATATGCTCGTCCGGGTGCGATTTACACCTGGTGCTCTCCCTCACACCATATCCCCCGCGCGACCTCTCCACCTGAACAAAGAACCAGCACCCAAGCGTCCACGATAGGTAAAACCCCTACCGACGCGTTCCAATCCCCCGCTCTCTTTGGAATGCTCGCATCAAACCAAGGTGCCATGGCCGTCGAAACAGCAGGTGCGGTTCCCGAAGGCATGAAGAAGATATACCTCTCGAGCTACGAGGGCTTGACCCATAGGTTGGTGTCGACGAACCCGCCGCGTGACTGCACTCCGGACGAAATCCCCATCATCGACCTGACGGGAATTCACGGCGACCTCGAAGCCCGCCGGGGCGTTGCTCGTGAAATCTTACATGCTGCTAAGGCGAGCGGTTTCTTCTACATCAAGAACCATGGCATCCCGGATCATGTAACCGTAGCGGCCCATGAGAAAGGCAAAGAGTATGTTTGCCCATTGTGTCGTGTCCTCTTTGGTTGTCGTTTCTCGTTTCGTATTCTCATGTTTTCTTTTCTTTACGCTGCGTCCCACCTCTACTTTTTCTTCTCTTCCTTTGCCAGATTCAAGGGAAATGGTAGAAGACCGTTTCGACCGCAAGTTGACCTGCGCGACCCAGATTCTTCAAACTGCCCGAGGGCCAGAAGCGCCGGCTGATTTCACACACGTCGGCGTATGGGTACAGCGGCTTCCGGGAGATCCAGGCCAACCTGACGGAGAGCAAGGACAGGAAGGAAGCGTTCATGTTCCACTACGAGCCCGAGTTCGACCCGTTGTACCAAGACGGCCCGGACCAGGTTCCCGCGCACGTCCGCCAGCACCTGCCCAAAGAGGACTTTGTCTGGGCAGACTCGGGCGACGACGCCGTCCTGCCGGGCTTCAAGTCGGCGCTCCTGACGCACTGGCGCGCCTGCCTCGCCCTGTGCCGCCGTCTGGTCCGGGTCCTCGCGCTTGCCCTGGACCTACCCGAGAACCACTTCGACGCCGTCACGACGTACCCGGGCGGCGACTTTGCCGTCAACTTTTACCCGGGCCACGGCGAGCAGCCCGTCGACGACCCGGACGAGGTCGGCGTCGGCGCGCACACGGACCTCCAGATCCTGACGCTTCTTTGGCAGGACGATCACAAGGGGCTGCAGGTCCTCAACAGCGCCGGCGAGTGGATGTGGGCGCCGCCGGTCGCTGGCACCTTTGTCGTCAACATCGGCGATTTTCTGATGCGTGTGACGAACGACCGTCTCCAGTCGACAGTTCATCGCGTGTTGCAGCACGGCAAGGAGGACAGGATCTCGATGCCCTTCTTTTTCGGTAAGGCTTCCCCTCTATTTCTCACTTGTGCCTTCCCGCAACCTCCTCCCCCGCAGCTGCGAGGCTCGTGTCATTGGCTCCAAAAGAACCGTGCCGGGGCCGGGCCTTGCCTTCCGCGTCGTTTGTCTCGCACAAAAATCTTGTTTCTTGGTCTTCTTTTGTTGAAAAGAGGAAAAAGATTGTCTTCTTCCACTCTCTTCCCTGGCGGTTGACCCAATGACGCAACGCGTAGGCTTCAATTTTGATGAGAAGCTTGGCGTGCTCTCAACGTGCGTCGACGAAGACCACCCGGCGAAGTACGAACCCGTGACTTGCGGCGAGGTGAGCATCCGGTAAGGCCGGCAGTTTCGGACAACGCCTGACTTGAGCCAACAGCTTATCGCGAAGCGCCTGGCGAAGACGGAAAACACAGCCCGAGACTCTTGAACATTGGCCCCGGAAGGGCTTCCGGGCAAAGAATGGCAACCTGCTGGGTTTTGGGCACCCATGCACCCTGTTGTGCAGCACGACGCAAGTTGACAACAAGGCAGCAACGAAGCGAGTTGCGGGGGTCATCATCGGGAGACCCTCGGCCTTTAGAGTGAAACTGGGCTTCGTTCCGAAAGAGCATCCCCCTCTCGAACGCGGAGGTGTAGCGTCAGCATCTCGCAGCTCTCTGAGTTGCAATCGCGATCATATCATCTTCCACAGATCTAGAACCTCTTGCCCATGTTGAATGACTTTGCGGCCCTCCCTGCTGTGCTTCCGACCCCTAGCGACAGAAGTCACGAATCTGTAAGCTGCAATTGAAGGTGCCAGTGCCTTCCTTATAAGAATGGAAAATACCAGACAGCAAACACTAGAAGCAGGAGAGCACGCTGCAGGCTTCGATGTCGACGGGATGACGCGGTTGGGTCGGGTCGTTGCAACGGCCCTCTCAAACAAGCGCCCTCCCAAGGCCGAGCGCTCCGTGGTCAAAGATGCGCCGGCGCATGGTTCAGTCGAAGCACCGTCGGTTCTTACGAGGTCACGGCAGGAGGCCTTTCTTTCTTAGGTCGTCGCCGAAAAGCGTCGGGCATCGGAACGGGGTTTCGCCCTGCCCCCGGCAGCTTTGCCAAGACCGTCTTCCTCCCTATTTTCCTAGAGCGTCGATTTGCGCATTTAGTTGGCAAGGTGTCTCGGCCTCGTAGGGACCAAGAGCTGGCTAGGGTTTCTTCTTTTCGTTGCGTCTATGATTGTCCACGATCAGGATCCTGGTTCGCGCATGCCAAGGCGTGGTAGTGGTATGTACGAGCCCGAAAACAGTTTCACTGTCGCCATGACATGCGCACGACGAGAAAAGCCGCCTTCCGCTTGGGCTTTGATGATAACAAACCATGTTGAAGCCAGGGTTAGAGCCGTCAACCTCTTGGCGGCACAATCGGTTGTCGTCGAACACGAACACTGGGGAGTGGGTTGTCACGACACTGAAGCAACAACCGAAGTTGTGGGGCTCCTGGCGTTGGAAGCTGTTCAAAGGCGAGGGGTGCTGTCGTTCGTTGGCAAGATCGTACGAGGATCACGGTCAAGTTAAGACTTGACGGGTTGACGAGCGTCCGAAGGGACGGACCGGCGGATTGGCAGCCGCGAGGTCGGGATATGGCCAAGGCGCTTGAGCAAGTTCTTGATAGTCAACCCCGAGCTGTGATACAGCTGTCCATACTACGAGTGGATGCCGCGGTCATCCAAGATCCCTCGAAACGGCTGGGCTGATAGCAATCCTGCCAAACAGAGCAGATCGAAGGCGCCTAACCGTCAGTGACAGTCTGAACCCCGGTCTCTACGCTAGGCTGCCTAGGTAGGTAGTGGTTGTCTTGCCTGCAGTTGAACGGGGTTGAACGGCATGGTGAACGCATGACCGGCCATGCAATACGTATACAGTACGCGTCTCAAGGGCAGCCTGTGCCGTAGCTCTAAAACCTGCAATTTCTCTGTGAGCCGCTCCGCTGTGCTTGGCTAAGCTTCTTCGGAGGTGGATTCTCACAAAAGGCGTCCCAGTCTCGGACGTGGCACAATTAAGTTGTTGGACAAAAAAGAAACTCACGGGCAAGCTCGATTACCATACGGTACGTGAGCGTAGCCTCTGGGCCGGGAAAAACTCCGCAAGACGACGATATCTTGTGCCGCAGGGGCTCCGGACGTGTGTACTATCCTTTGTCTCATACCAATCGTATTCTGCTTCCGGAAAATGCTCGAAGCTGGTCCAGCCGCCCAGCCCGGAGCGACCACTACGGGCTGGACAAAAGGGGCAGAGATAAGTGTCGCCTGGCTTGGGCAACGGGTGGCCGGGGTGAACTTTGACTGGGCGACAGACGGCAGGGTAGCAGGGTAGCACTGTAGCCGCAGTGACGTCCGTGACCGTAGCCGCCAAGAGGCAGTTTTAAGACGTGGAAAGCTCGGGCGCTAAGCAGGGAGCAGCCGGGATGGACGCGATCTTTTTTGGTTGGTGGGAGTCTGGGAGGAAGCGAGGCCTGTTCCAACAAAAACGACGACAGATTGAAGAAGCATTGCATCGCATCTCATCGCATCGCATTGGTCCCTCCTGGGTTCATTAGATCTGCGCCCTTTGGTCGGGTAGAGTGCGATGACGGTGGCAGGCCAGGCAGGGGCCGAGACCAACACTACACAAGGTAATAGTCGGGGGTGTCCAGTGTCGGGCGGGTCGCGTAATCCGGGATGTGGGACAGACGGAGTGGGAGTGCTGGTGTTCAGATACTACGGTAGGTAGCGTATGACCGTTGTCAATCTGCTGGGTCGGCCGAAAATGTGAGCTGCTGCTACCTACCGAAGTATACTACTGATGAATAAGGTAAGCACATCGGCTCGAGTACCCGGATAAAAGCTGCGTACTAGGTTAAAATTGATCGGAAGGGGTGGGGATTTTTTTAGATGAGCCGACGGCAGAACTTCTGCCAACCGACACACAACCGAATGAACATCGTGTTGTGCTCCTGTGCGAGAGTAAGGTTAGCTATGCAGCACGCAGTACCCTACGTACAAGATACGGTTGTTGTGGCGATTGCATGTGAGCGGGTAGGGCTGAGAAAAACATGAGAGAAACATCAGTCGGCGTCGCGGTTGTGGTCGGGCAAGAACAAGATACACTTAGGTAGGTACAGCTAAAGAGGAAGAGGAGAAGGGAGGGGGAAAAGGGGAAACCAGAGGCGTTCTCCGTCGTGCCAGGCGAACCGCGTGGTCGGAAAGCGCCATGACGGCGACCAGTCTGCACTAGGTACACTACCTAGCAGTCTGCTTTGTTTTGTTTTGTGGGAGAGCATGTCACCTGTGCTCGGAGCTGGATCTGGATCTTGATCTGCTTAGATCTGGGGCTTGGCACACCAGTCCGCCAAGCGGCAACTTCACATCTTGGTGGCGAATCAGCCGTCTGGCCCACACCTTCCGTTGACTGGCGGAGGGGTGTACTGCGGTACCTACCTAGGTGGCTAGGTATGTGCAACCGACAAACTTTGACTAGCCGACAGGTAGACGATTAGGTACTCGCGACGAGCTCCCGATAGGTACTCAGGGCTACTGAGGCAACTAGGTAGGTAGGGCAGGGCCCCGTACCTAGGTAGGTAATTGCCTCATTCGGCGTCACTTTCTCCTCGGTGGCAGCTGCCAGCTGGCTCTTTTGGCTAGGTGGCTGAGAGCAACCTAATCATCCCAGGGACCTGCGGCACAGTCAGCAATGATCAGTATATAACCAAGGTGGATTTGGTGGGTTGTTTGCATCACATCACATGACCGTTGCGGAGAAGTCCGTTGGCAGGTGGCCTGGTGGGCAGGACCTAAGGGAACCTGGTAATATTAGGATTAAATTAGACGAGCGTGCGGTCCTCGGAGGTTGGGGATTTGAGGACGGGCCGTGGCTCGGAGAGGGAGCACAGGGTACCGGCCCGCCCCACAGGATTCCACGTCAACTGCGGCTAAGATTGGCTCAATTTGGGCGGGAGAAGTCTGAGGGGAAGGACCAGCCAGAGAGCGGTGCATCGGACTTTCATGGCTCAAGCTGTGACCAACCTAGGTAGTGTACTAGTGCATGTAGTTACATGGGTGATGGGATGGTGTCAAGGGTCGGGACGGACACAAGGATATTGACACCAGAGGGGGGTTCTAATCATTTCAACCAAAGTCGCGTACTGTATACATACCTGACTACGCACGCACATGCTGTTGTCTCCCTCCCTGATCTTAGCGCACATCCTAGCGCAACATCTCGATAGTAGAGTCTGGAGACAAGACACCGGCGCAGGAGGAAACGCGTAAACGAACGTTGAGAGGAGAAACGGAAGTGCAGCACGGACCCATTTTGCTTGGGGTAGGAAAGAAGGTACCTATGTAACTTGCCCCCACAAGCAAGCGCATGTACTAATATGTATGCGCACTACCTGAGCAACCTAGTGCAGCTACGTGGTATGTACCTACCGTTGAAAGATACAAATCAGGACACTGGACGGGGGATGTCGACGCCAATCTCACAGGGTCTGACGATGGGGACGGGAACATGTCACTGTTTCTAACTGGTGGTGCCACACCCACATATCCATCACTTCCACGTCCGCTGTGCTCCCTGGTGGTGCTGCTCTGCTGCTCTCTCGACACATCGTCTCGCATATGATGCATGGCATTGACAGGTTGACCCCCGAAAAGAACCGCACGGGGTCCCGGATGCCTTTACTTTTTACATAACAGCAAGCTGCAACTGCTGCGCTGGAATCCTGATGCTCCGTCAGCTCGAGTAAAAAATAGAGAAGGTCCACCCGTACCCGTACCCGTACCCGAACCCGAACCCGGACCCCGATACGCATCCTACGCGACGTAAGTACGTCGTGGGACTTGTTTTGGAAAGAAGGTTGATCAACATCGATTGCTCGACTAATACCGAGTGAGCATGGCCGGTGGGAGTCCAGTCCAGCTGAGTACATGTCAGCCAGCGCCGTGCCCTGGGCCCAAACTCCCAAGGGAGGGCCGGCGCGATATCCCGCATGGGACTGCGCTCTGCATCTGATGGGGTCTTGGAGCAACTGAGGTGAGGTGCTGGGGTTATGGTGTTCGTCTTGGCCAGTGGCAGCCGGCCTCACTGCGGGCTTGCGGGCCTCGGTCTCTGGAATGTAGCATTGCATTCTCAGACGCAGCATGACTAGACTGTGTCAGTCTCAGGGGAGGGGGTTCAGTCGGCTTAGTGTAGATTCGGGAGGCTTAGTATTTCGCCGGCCTTGGACTGTGGACAGACCTACAGTGTGAGCCGGGAATATTGCTCCACCACTGAGGACTGAGCCGGAACGGCTTGCCTCTTCTGCGCCGCCTCGAGCTCGACGCCGCTCATATTAATCTACCACGTATCTAAACGTCCAGGACCTCGGAGCAAGGGCCGGCCCCGAGAAGTCCCTGCACGCACAGAGCAGCAATCCCCCGCTGCATTCCACCACAATCGGGTGTAGTGCGCTGCTGTGCTGGACTCCGGTGGCGCCCCCAAGGCGCAGATAGCTTTGTGGGGCTTTTGGGGGGAGGGGGATCGGAAAGAACTGCCGCGGGTCTATGGATCGAGGGAAGGCGCAGGCGAGAGCACGCCGACATAGGTATCGCACATGTATTATGTGGGAGAATGGAAGAAAGAGTGTGATGAAAGAGAAAAGGAGAGAAGGGGGACGGGAAGGAGAAAAGATGACGGGATCGGTATAGCGCTCCTTACGTTCCTACCTCCCGTTGCGCTCCGCGTGCAAGCTAAGTAGTGGTGCGGTGTAGCGTAGTGTAGTAGGTTGAATAAGCTTGTAAAAGATACCGTAGGTAGTGTAAGTTGTAGGTAGGTAGTGGTAGGGATTGTACCTACCTAGGTATTTGATTATGCACAGGAAGAACAATGATTACATAAGACGTACTTCGGTCCGCGTCATTGTTGCCGAAGAAGGAGCGGGAAATCAAGGGTGCCTACATAGGTAGTACTCCGTACCGAAGTCGTCTCTCACGGCGGCGCATTACGTATCCGTACCTACATGGCAGAAGGTTCCATCTCTCTCCCCCAACTCCATGTGAACTCACACTGGGTTTGGGGGCGCAACAGAGACGTGCCGGTGCCGCAGGGTAGCCAGGCCTGCCCGCCCATTCCTCCCTGCAGGAACCTTAGCAGCTTGGGGCCTTGGACAGGTAGAAGGAAGCGAGGTGACGTAGGGTAGCCGCCCTGCTGCAAGATTCCACTGGAACGGACGAAGTGACGTATGGGAGCGCCAACCTCGCCCCGACTTTGGGAGGAGGCACCACTGTGACGATTTGCTTTATTAGGCCCCAGGAGAAGTCCAGCAGCCCTCAGTCCCAGAAGACGGGTCTGCTTCGGCTTCTTCCCATCTTCCTCTGCACCTCTGTAGACCACGGCGCGTCCATCCTCACCCGTGGTAGACAATCCAGTCCTGAGCGATTTCACACAGCTTCCATCGTGGACCGACGACCGACCGATCGATCAGCCAGTGCATACACTACCCTCTCCAAGTCCCGCTTCACTTGCTCTCACCTCACATTGACGAGTTGTTGTATACTACTACCCACAAGTGCCGCTGGCCTACTGCACACACCCATCGGTACATACTCACCACAGCACCAAGATTATGCCCTCACCATCTCTAGTTGCCTAGAGGGAGACTGTCCGTGGCCGCAGAGGATCGGCGGCAAGATACCACATCCGATGACATACGGACGACCTCACACTCACGCCTCACCGCTCCCAGGCCCAGAGATCGAGTACCTAGCTAACCGAGCATGTCAACCGGAACCGACTCGACTTGTATTCGCCCGCCGCGGTGCTATGCCACTTTCGCTGCAGGGCGCTTCCAGAGGGGATGGTTGAGGAAGAACCCGAGGGTGGTGGTGTCGACCTCCCCCCAGGGTTATTAAGCAGACAGGTCCTTGTACCAGTGACAGAACATCAGCAACCTGGACGATGGCTCGTACATCCGGGGTGACGGAACACGACCCTGGCGACCGAGACGGAAAGACCTACTATTCGTACCTACCTAGGATCGCTTGGACATTTGGAACCCCCCCCCCCCCCCCTCTCCCTTCCTACCTAATTACTATGCACCACCACCTTTTTTCTCCCCCTTCACTGCCTTCCCAAGTCACCCTGGTCCCGGGTACCGTCGACCGAGGTCAGCTCTCTCCCATACACCTATACCACGGTCTTAAGGTTAGCGCAGTTCTTGCGGGGCTTCCCATATAACCAGGACCCGCAGGTAGCGCGCTAACCTTTAAGACCGTGGGATAGGTGTACAGCGAAAATTGGCGCGTGAGGGGCGTGACTATGAAGCGTGGTGCGTGGTGCGAGCTGCCCGGCAAACAACTGGGAGATGGATGTATCGTGCTAATTGCTTCGGCCGGAAGATGTGTACCTATGCTAACCGCGATGGTGGTGGACGTAGTGACAGCGCGAGGCGGGAAGAGGCGCTCATTGTCCGCGCAGCAAGATGGAGATGGGGCTGGGGCTGGCTGAACGTTCATCATTGCCGACGTTGAATACTGCCGCGTCGCATCGCATGGCTGCGCTCGCGCCGCCCTTTGCGACAAGCCGCCCTCACACGATCACAGATGGCTTTTCTTCAATTGAGCACTGATAGGGTGCTAAGACGACTTGGCTCATCTTCCGCCGCGAGCATCGCACCCCGGCCAAGTCTGACGACCAACGGCGTATGAGAAGCCTTTCAACACTGCATAGTACCCGTAATCTCGCGGCACCCAATGCCACGGCACTCGGGCTCCTAGAGCACAGTCGTAATGTGGACTATCGCTAACAACCCTTCGTTGTTCAGCGGGACCCGTCGCCTCTCTTGCTTGTCGCAGCCGCCAACTGTGTGGGTTGTGCCTCTCATTGTTGGCTTAGGAAAAGCCAAGAACAGCCAGCAGGGGGGGTGGGGGGGGGGTGGGCGAAAAAAAAAAAAAAGTGTTGTTCTGCCTGCTTCCAGCTCCTTGGGAATATGATGGCTATACTCTCCCTTTGGTGAACATTCAGCCAGCCTACCGCCGAGACTCTCAATATGTACTTGGGAGTGAGTGAGGATATGTGTCGTTGTGTGTGTTGAGGCTGGATGGGTCGTTTCGCACTGCCCTTCCTCTCCTTCTTATCCTGCCTCAGGTTATTTTTCCGTTGCAGGTCGAGGTGTGCAACTTGGTGGTTCCCATTGTCACGAGTGCTGTATTCACTAGGTAACTAGACCGACCGGAGGTCTTGACCCTTCTCTCTCTTTCTCTCTCTCTCTCTCTCTCTCCCTCTCTTTCTCTCTCTCTCTCTCTCTTTCTCTCCCTCTCTTTTCTCTCGACCTTGACCAGGTGCCGTCTCGTCCCGTCTCGTCTTATTGTACTTACCTCCACCACCGCCGCCATTACTGCTGCCATTCCAATTGCCTCAGCCGTTGTCACTTTGCCGAGGGGGGACGAAAGGGCTTCTATTGCTTTACTACATTAGTTCATCGCGGGGACGGGCAGCCCTCCGGACCCCCAGTCTTTCACCATAGCAAATTTGCACGTCGTCGCCGCCTGCCTCCAGTTCTCCTTCTCAAGTCGCTAAAAAAAATCTTAGACTCCGCTCGGTTTCTCCGATGATGATCAGAAACCGTCGAGGAGCTTCAATTGTCATCAGCACACTTCGGTGCGCTCCCTAGGTCCGCCCGCATCAACGCACCCGTCACGTCCTCTCCCAGCTCACAGCTTCCAAGATACACACAAGTACCGTATTTCACCTGCGGTATGCGCCCCCGGTAGCGAGGGCCCCGTTCAACCCCCGTGCCGCGCCGTTCCCTCTTGTTCCCATCAACGGGAGCGGACATCGGTTCCGCCTCTTCTCCATCTTCGTCAACCATCCATTCCCCCCCATCCATGTTGCTCAAGTTGCCTGCTGCACCTTGCCACTTGGAATCACCGCGGCGCGGCCAGATCACACACGCTACCCTCCCCGGTCGTTGACCACACAATCTCGAACCTCGAGTCGCCGCCGACATCCCCCACCCCCGACTCCCGGGGTCTATGTCCCCGGCCTAGTCCAGTGCTGCCATCGCCGTCAGTCATCACCCTGGACTCATCGTCGCCACTAGGGTTACTTGCTTGCCGCAAACCCCACGGTCGTCTGTCCGAGTTGGGGCTCGTTCCTGGTCTGGGCTCTCCTCAAAGCGGCCCTCGCTTTGCGAAGCCTACCTAGGTAGTATGCGATCCCTTCATCTCGACTTGGCCCAAGACGTCTTGATGAACGACCCGAAACGACCCGGACTCGACCTTCCCCCTGGCCCCTCCACTATTAGGTGAGCCATGGACCACGATTTCAAGGCAGAGTCGTCGAGCTCTGCTGCTCCCGCGACCCCTGCTGCTCCGGACAGCTCGTCAACTCCGACCGAAACCGCCTACATGAAGAGGGATCGCCATATCGCCCTGAGGGTAAGCAATCCCTCTGATCTCCAGCGCTGTAGCCTGGCTACCTTCTGCCGTTCGCTGTTTGCTTCTCCGAGTGTTGACAGTGTTGCCGTGTCCTCATCCAACCTCTCCCTCTCGGGCCAACTGAACGAATGGCAGCATTCTCCTACCCTTTGCCCGAGCCCACGACCCTTTCGCGGCTGCAGCGTGCTGTTGTTCTCTTCGATTCAACCTTTGCTGCCTCTTTGGAAATTCTAACGCTTCGATAGGCCTGCGACGCCTGCCGCAGTAGAAAGCAGAAGTGCGACGAGCAGAAGCCCAAGTGTGGTTGGTGTAAAAGAACTGGTTACAAGTGTGAGTACCAGCCGATCAAGGAGACGATGTAAGCTTGCCCTTCGCCCTTTTTGCGTGGTCTTCTGGCATCTGCAAAGGAAAAAAAAAAAAAAAAAACCTCACGCGAGGTAGTCCTGAACATGATCCAGTCGACTCGGAGATGCCGGGTCATGACGCGCCGGGCTTTTGTTGACTTGAATACCTACGGCAGAAAGGATAAGAATGGGGCAGACACACTCGCAGCCGTAAATCGTATCGAGCCCAAGGTTCACGAGACACACGACAAGGTCCTCGAAAGCCACCAGTACATCGAGCTCATCTACGAAAAAGTCAATTCCCTACCGGCGTTCCTCGCCAGCGCCGGGGGCAGCCATGAAATGTCGATGGGCGCCGCCCAGCAAACACCAGGTCAGCCCAGGCCAAGGGAATGGCAGAAAGGACAGCATCAGTATGTTTCCGCCGTTCACAAAATGATGGCGTGGCGTGTGGTACGGCAGACGCTCGAGGCAGTGCATCCCAAGATCATGAACCTGGAAACCGTTTTCACGGACGAGCCGTATCCTTCGGCGATGCTGGAGCAGCAAGGGCTGATGCACAGCTTGCCACACGTCGGCGTAGATGCGCACAGTCCGTCGAGGCTGCCGACAGCGTTTGTTATGGGCCAGATACCTCAGGGTTGGCCTTGGAACAAGCAGTACCTGGAGAGTCGATCAGCTGTGTACTTCGACTCTTTCAACCTCATTCACCCCGTGCTGGACCACAAGCTATTTGTCGAGGTGACGCTTCCATCGGCTCTCTACGACAGCATGCAGGACAGCGCGGAGTCCACTTTGGTGTTGCTGGTCATGGCCCTAGCTGAGATGGCGTTGGCGGAAGGCTCGGATTTCTCCATCTCGCAATCCAATTACCGAGTTGCCCTCGAAGGAACGGCGGTCAACGTCCCCCCAGGCCTAGACTTTTTCAACGAAGCAAGACGGCGTATGGGATTCTCAATGGCCGACTGCACTTTAGAAAACGTACAAATATTTGTTTTGGCAGGGTAAGTTGTCCCCTATAGACGGAGCGGGCCGAGCACGAGTCCGAAAACGGAGGGATGAAGACCCGGCTCCGGCTCCGGTCCGGCTCCGGGTTCGGTCCCGGCACTGCCTACACCACGGCTTTCTAACAGATGCGGACAGACTGTATTACGAGTGCTGCTCCCGACACAAGGTGAGTAACGGTCGTGTCCGAGATGTTTTCGAGTGTTCAACTGAAGCCACGGCAGGAGTTCTGGACAATGACGGTTCAAGCTTCTTTGGCTTGCCATGCATTGATCAACAGGTGAGGGGACCCCCAAAGGCCACAGGTTGAGGGTGCTCGTTTCCAAACCAGTAAACGTGCTGACGAGATTTTGTAGCGAACCGGCGGCACTTGATACGTCGCCCCGCGGTGATCTCATTCGCCGTGCGTTTTGGCACTGCTGCGTCATAGAGTCGTATGTGCATTCCACTCTGGTGTTCGGCTCACGTACGGAAGCTTCTAACATGAATGATACGCAGTGGCCTCAACTTGGAGTTCGGAATGCCCTTTTCAGTTCTCGAGAGGTGGGACGGAACCATTTCGTTCGAAAATCTGTTCATCCACCGTATACACAGGGATTCACACGTCTTTGACGACCACTTTTACACACATATATCGCTACGAGGCCATGCGCTCGACTTTCACCGGAGATTGACAGCAAGTAAGTGCACCTCAAAGCCATGTTTCTTGGTCTTCGCGGCATCAGTAACGACTTTTCTTTCTCACTCGCCGCCTTTTGCTGCTTGTGTTATGCACTCCTTCCGGGTGGAACGCTTCCGGGCGGCCGCCGTCCGTTCTTACGCAGTCTTCCCCGCTAACAAGATGTCACAATTCAGTTGCCGGCCCCGCCTCCGCATCAGGCCCGTTTTCGCCGGGAAAGGCTGTCCTTCCGGACCGTCTGTTGAACGAGGTGCATGCCATGGACTCGGAGCTCTTCCGGTGGCGACAGAGCTTGCCGGCAACAGTACGCTGGACCGAAGGTGCCCAAGTCACCGGCTACCCGTCGCCCGAGCAGCATTCCTTTTCCAACGCACCGTACCCTGCGCCCGGAGAGGTGGTGATGGAAGGCGTCCAACAAGCGGCGGGGTCGATGTTTTACACCAGCCCCCCGGGCATCATGGCACAAGACATGACTGGGGTCATGCTTCAAGGACCGTCGTTGATCGATAGGACCCGAGGCGTGCTCGATGCCTTGCTGCGCACTCGGTACTGCTACCTGAGGTTTTTGATATACCGCCCTTTCATCTACAGAGTCCTCCATTACGAGAGGATAACGGAGCAAGACCAGGCATCTGCTGCGGAATGTCTGCGGGCGTGCCTCCTGTGGCCCATAATTTCGCATCCGGCTTGTCGCAACAAACGCCTGATAACCTGTCGCTTCTTCTGGTCGCACAACTTACTGGGCGTCCTCATTATTTTGTACCTCTCTGGCAAGAATGACAGGCTGAAAGCTGTTCGCTCGTCTTTGGGAGAGGATTTCGAACATGATGCGGAGACGACAGTCAGCCTGTGCATCAAGTGGATCAAAGATCTCAAGAAGGTCGATGCCTCGGCGGAGTGGTGCTGGTCTATAGCCAGAGCTCTGTACCCTTTGCACGACGACGAACGAGTTATTACGGACACCGGGCACTTTTGATGACGGAGAGCGGACCGCGTCGTGCGATTGACGAGTCCGGAGGTGGCCCGTCACCGCGTGACCGATCCCGTTCGGGGGAGGCTAGGGGCGGGCAAGATCAAATCAGGCAACATGTGTGGACAGAGAGTGGACCGATGGAACTTTTGAAGGCAACAAAATACCAGAAAAAAGGCCAAAAGAGTGCAAAAAAAGGGCTTGAAAAACAGCAAGTCATGGTTGCGTATGACTATCCCCTGGATGATGACGATGCAGACCCGTACATGGAAATCTATGGCGCTCGATATACCTTTAAAACCTCCATGAGCATAGAATAGACATCAAATCATAGACGGCGCTTTTCACGGAGGCCAGAAAACCTCGTTGGGAGTAGGCCCTCTTTCGCTGGTCTCTCACATGGTGGATAGTTCCACCAAACGACAATGACTGCCGGTGCACCCTACGTCCCTGCCATGGTGGCTGGCTGCTCGCCCAACTCTAGAAACACGGCAGTATTGCCGGCTCTCAGCCACGATGGAAAATCAAATCCGGACGCATCGCAGGAGGGGCTCCAGGCTCCCACAGCGAGCCCCGTATAGGGGCAGGGTAGTAATCCTTCTTGGCCGGCGACCTTGCCAGCATGCATTCATCATCAACACGAGGAGACGATGTACCTCACGGCATCGCCCACCAGCGCGGACCGAGTCCCTCGTTCCGATTTCACGGGCCGGATCTCCCCCTCAAGCCCCCGGGCGTGGTGGCGGCGTGTAGCTTGCTGATCGACCGTCGCGAGGCCGGTACATCCCAGTCCGCCACGGCGGTAGATGCCATCATCCTAGTAGACATGGAGTAGGCTGCGCCGGAGAGGGCTCGATCTCAATCCCAAAACGCAAGACGCCAAGGCTACTGGCTCGATCTTGGAAGAAAGACGGGCTAGGGCTAGGTGGTGGTGACGGGATGTTGCTGCGTACATGACATCGCAGAAGCAGGAAGCACCACCAGCAAACGCAAGCAAGTTCTACTACTACTGCCCCACGAGCTGATCGAGATTTACCAAGTGCGGGATTGCGAGCGCCTCTCAGCCCCGGGGGTGCGAGAATCGGGCTAGTGCGGGTTGGGAAGGGATCGTGCGTGCATACCTCTAGGCGCGTGGGGGGAAAAGTTGACGTTCGCATATACACTCACGCCCCTTCACGAGAGAGACAGCATTGCTCGTGCGAAGGGGGGAATAATAGAGTGGCGGGAACGTGCCAAAGCGGCATTGGCATTGGCTTGATCTCGTGGTGGAATGGGAGGAGGCTCGGACTCGGTCCATTGTTCCTCGTGTTTACTCAACTCTCTCCCTTTTTTCCTCCTTCTCTTTTTTAGACTACCTACCCCCCTCCAGTCCCCTCCCCTATTCTCTCGGCCGAAACCAAAAGGCCTCTTCCGTGTCAAAGAGACAAGAGTCAGGCAGGTCAAGACGACGAGCCAACACATGGTGGTACGGTGTTGTTTCTTGATCGGCTCTCTTTTCCCTGTTCGTGAGCATTATGAGCAAAACGAAACAGTGTCCCCGTCGCCAAACCGGCGCGTGGCCCGTTTTGAGGTCCATGTGCAATCATCTCCGGTAGCCGTGGCCGTGGCCCTCAAAGCCATCGGTGATGCCCGAGGCGCCTCGACCACCCGTCCTCCCGAATGTCATCATCGCTTGGCCACGTTGGCGCACCGAGAAACGCTCGGATGCACAGGGGAAGGATGGGGGAGGCTGGCATTACCTACCTAGTGTATGAATAATTGTCGTAATCCAGTTGTCAGTTGTCAGCTGTCAACTAGCAGTATAAGCGCACTCGAAAAGCAGACTTTTGTTGAATGCTCACTCCCTCTCCACTGTCCGAGAACGGACCCGAGCTCAACGGTGCGACGACGTGCCTCCTGCAATGCTCTCAATGCCATGACACGAGGTACCTACGCTATAGCTTACACTAGCTCCTAGGCCAAGCCACAGAAGGCTCTTGTCTCTCCCTCGACTTGGCGCTATGGACCGCGCTGGTATGAGGCGCATGAAGTCCCTGCAGCCCGGCGCCGCTATCGAAAGTATATGCAGCGCGCGGCGTCTCTGGGTCCGCGGCGGCAGGGCGGGCGCGGGCCGGCGCTTAGGTCCGCGCCTTCCGCTCTCGCCGCGTTTTCGTATCCTCCCTAGGCACTACACGTCTATGCGCCATGCGACATGTAGACATATAGGGGTTGGAGTGAACCGTGTACTGCACAACCAAGAGACAGCTGTCATCCGTGTCACACGGATGTCTCTGTTGAGCCTACGCTGAACTAGTAATATGCGGGACCAGGTAGGTCATCGTCGACGTCGAGTTGTCGACTACCAACACGAACCGCCTGGTTGGGCTGGTCCCCCCCTACTGCGTGCCGCAACTGAGACATGCATCGTCAACACTTTATCGGTGTTGCTTTTTTTCGCGCCCTCACAGCATCCACGGACCTGGTGCCCGTAAAGGTGCAATATACAGCAAGAGACACACATGTGTAACGGTTCTGTGTAGTCTCTGCCCAGCACGCCTTCCCAATGCGGGCCAAGAAAACCGTCATAATGTTCCGGAGGGGAGCATCAGAAAGAAAACGGCAGTCCGAATACGGAACGGAACGGAACGGTGCGTATGTTGTGTAGTAGTTTGCGGCTCCCACCTTGGCCCGCGGCCTCCAAGGTTTTGTCGGGCTGTTCTTGGCCCGGCTCGGCGTTCCGCCGGCCGATTGATCGGGAATTGGATCTGCGAAAGCGACTCAGACGAGGACGGAGATCGGAATGAAGCCGCGCGGCAAGCATCCCATGTCTTCCCGGTGCCTGCCCCGAGAGAGACGAACGACCGAGTCAGGACGCATGCCCAGGTTCGTGCAAGCTTTGCGTTGCTCGACTCAAGGCGGGGGAGGGAGGAAACAAAGGTAGTTGAAGGGATGGATGGCGTTTGTGCTGGGAACCATGGGGTTTGTGATACATTCCGCAAGACAAGCTTACCCACCCAAGACGTCTATCTACCTCTGCAGAGGAACGTGAGTGATCAATGACAGGTTCGCTGATCACGTTGTCACGTCTCTCGGAGGCCGCGGATCGTCAAGAAGCAGTGTCGGGACTCAGAAGGGGTCCGAGCATCGTGAGACAGGCAGCTCGTGGCTTCATGTAGTTAGTGCCCGGGAGTCTGGGCCCTCTTCATTCTTTCAGAGACAGCCAAAGTGAGGCGTGCCATCGGGCTGCGTGTCTCGGTGGTGCCAAGGGCGCATGTATAGCACCTAGATGACTCCTTCTCTCCCACGATCCCAAGTCCCTGGAATCGGGGGACGGGAATCGGAGGGGAAAGGGAGAGTGAAGATCGGGAGGGGTGTTTGGGCCCCTTGGCTGACTGAATGGATCTTGGATCTTGTAATAAGGTGCTGACTTGGGGTCGTACCTACACGCCTTCCAACCATCTTACATGTTCTTGTCCCGCCTCACTCAAGAGCAGAAAATGCGCCGATTATTCTCATCCGGAGAAACTGCGAAGGGAAAATAGAGTGTTGCTCGCCTTGGATCATCCGTACACGAGACAGATGGAAGGTACCTATACTGTTGTAATTGACCAATAATCCAGACAAGCGAGCGCCACGCGTCCGCTGAAGGGCCTGTGTGGGATGTTTTTTGGACGATGTTTCAGCGTCCCCTCCTCCCCCTCGCGATCAGACGCCCCGGCAACCCAAACAAAACGAACGGCACGTCACCGAAACGGGAAACGGGAAACGGAGAAAAACAGAGGGAGCAAGCAAAACAGCAAACATCGGAGATGCCGGCGTGTATGCCCGCCCCCCGGACGACATCGAATCCCCCTCCCCGGAACCGTTCAGACCCTCTTTCCCAGGTCACCCTACGAACGCAACGGCCAACAGACCACCGCCGCCGCAAGCTGGCCTCCGGTTCTTCCGGGGGAGGCGGATGGTTCTTGCTTTTGGCCTGGTTGACCCTGCCTTAGCATGCACGTTAATAATAAAAAACTTCCCTCTCCTGCCCGCAAAAATGAAGTCTCCAATAAACTCCAAAAAGTTTAAACCTTGGAGAGTCAAATAGAAGACTAATGACCCCGGAACGGCAGTGAGCTGGCCAATCAGCGACGCCGGATGCTGGCGATGTGACCTTATGATTGGCGATTGGCGTGACTTCATCAAAGGAAAGTGTCCTTGGCCAAGGGGCCCTGTCAACTTTCTCCCGAGGGCCTCACTACCTACCTACACAGTACCAGGTTCCCTGTTGTATGGGAAATAACGACTGGTGGCGCGCGCATTGGGCACCATGGCTGGAATGGGCGTGAGCTCATACCAGACCAGACCTCTGTCACCCTACTCGCGCACTAAGTTGGCTGACCTGTGGAAGTTTCGAAGCCTTCCCCTCCTTGGTGCGTGCGGAACCCCTTCTTTGTCTTCTCTCCTCCTCTTGTCCATCAGTCCCTCTCCTTACTTCTCCCGGCCGAAACATCTGTGTAAACATCGTCTTCCCACCAAGGCACGCTCAGGCTTCTTCTCCCTCGCACGCACTTTCTCGTCTACTCCAGCAAACCGAGCGTCTCGTACTGCTGACCCGAGCCGACTCCATCATGAGATTCGCTGCCGTTGCAATCGCTCTCGCCGGACTTGCCGGTGCCCAAGTCTCGCAGCTCCCGGCCTGCGCAGTACGTCGGTCCTTTTCCTCCGTCATGCGTCCTCTTCATGCGTGCTTCGCTTCCGTGCTGTGTTGCTGTGTGGACTGACCCTTCCCGCGCCTCCTGCAGCAAGAATGTGTGAACAAGTACACCACCACCAACGCCATTGCCGGGTGCAGCCAGCTCGACATCAAGTGCATCTGTTCCAACTCGGGCTTCCTCGACGGTATCGCCTGCTGCCTCGCCGCCGCCTGCCCCAAGGCCGACCAGGACTCGGCCGTCAAGTTCGCCAAGGATATCTGCACCGGCGCCGGTGTCTCCGTACCCGACCAGGTCGTGTGTAAGAACGCAACCGCCTCCGGCACCGGCACCTCTGGCACACCGGCCGCCGCTACGAACACACCGAACGCTGCGCCCACCACGGGGTCCTTTGCCCTCCTGAGCGGCTTGGTCGTTGCTTTGGCCGTCTTGTAAATCTGGCCACCGGTTTCCCGACATACGCACATACATTCTCTGGTATTGACGTTATGGGTGCAAAAGTGATGTCGTTGGGTGTTCTTCTCTGTTCTGGCGATTTTCCTTCTCTCTCACTTGGGTAGGCGTTATAGGTTCCGAAGGTGTCTGGTTTCAATTTCAGGCGCGGATGTACTGCGCAACCGCGCCGGGCTGCATACAGTGTCTCACAGGACGAGCTGTAGCCCTGCGATGTGTGAGAATCTGCTGGACGATGAATGTCAGTCGCTACAGTAATCAATAATTTACAGCTTTTCGTGATACTCCCTTGCCAGGTGGTGTATCGTTGCAAGACACGCTGCGCCACAAGTTGCTGGACGCCGGGCACTGGCACTTTGGTGATACCTGGGTGATATCAAAACACCAAAAGCTTTCGCAACTCCCGAGACGGGCCGTGCAGGATTCGGCAGGGAACAGACGGAGGAGCTCGGCAAAATAACGGACGAGGGAGCCGTTGCAGAGTCGGACCCTTGGACCCTGGCCTTACATCACCCATCTGCCGATGTGCTCCTGCTACACGTGCATGAAGGGATGCCCGTGAGTCTCAGACCGCCAGTTCATGAAGCCTCAACACCTTGCCATATGGCCAGTTTGGGTTTTTCAACAAACCTTCTCCTGCATCAGCTACGCCAAAATACCCAGACATTTCCCCAAACAGTTTCGGGCCTCTCCACAGCCTCCCTGGAGAGGCCCGAGGACGTGCGGGGAAAGGATCATTGCGCGCGAGACTTGACGAGAGTCTACCCGACCAGAGTCGCGAGCTCCCCCTGTCAAGTTGGTGGACAACCGACTTTCAACAGCAATGAAGCTGTGCACAGCGATAATACAGGCCGAGCTGGCAAAAGCCTGGCAAGACCTCGGCCTCGACACGCCGACAGCACTGTCGCCCATGACCGAATGCAAGCTTCGCTTGCAAGTATAATGTCGCCCAGGGCGGACGTGTCCTGTTCGAGGCTGTCTCCGTAGTGTACATTGGCTGTGTACCATTAGAGGCGCGGACCCCGATCAGGAGGGATCGATAGCCGCGCCATTTGCCATGAGGCTCTCTCGAAAGCCGGGTGACCCCGTCCACGCCAAAGAGGTCCCTTGTTCACCGTCTCCGTCGTTCGTGAGATGGGGTGCTGCACCGACGCTGGATGGAACTGTAGCAACCGTTTCGATGCGAGTCGATCGCCCCTCCCCTCCGATACCACAACTCCATCACGGATTCGAAAAAACCGGCTCTAGTGGCCAAGGGCCCCGCGGCAAATCCCACAGCTTAGGCGGCTGCGGAACGGCCTATTGTCCGGCGCAGCCGGCATGCCATGTAACGCACAGAACTCCATCGCCATCCTGGTCTGGGCCCGGACTTCGTGAACGATGCCGGTCAAAAGATGGTCAATCTGCACATGAAGCCATATGATGACAGGCAGCGTGAAGACCAGGAAAGAATCCCGTCTGTTTCGACCGACCGGGGTGGAGGCGACTAGTCGTCACTGCCACACTGCCTTCGTATAGATATCCCCCACCCGGACTATGAAGGCCTTGGCGCCATCCGGCTAGGCGATGGCCGTCTTGCTGGTTCGAGGTGGCGGACGGCGGGGAAACACCACGGCCTGAGCAAAACGGGTGTCGCCGCGTCTCGTGGCCTCGGTGGACACGTTTTCTCGTCGTCCTCACAGACGAGTTATGGGTTTCCGCATTACTTGAACCAAAGTCAGACGTCGACTCGATCCGGCTGGTCGCTGGCGCCCCCACAGCGGCGCCCGCAGGCCTGGGGCAGGGATACTCCCCACGTAGACGCAGATGATTGCAAGAGCCGCGCTGCCACGCAAGTCTGACGGCTGCAGGCTGCGGGTCCGGGCTGACAGGAAGGCCAGGCCGACAGGCGGGAAGAGGCCAGCCAGCATGCAAGTAAATATGTCAAACTCCTCGTCAGTTGACTCGGCGTCGGCGGAGTGGGCTGTCCCAGAGGATTAATGTGGTGTGGATCGGGAAGTAGTGTACGTGCGGACAGGTAGCGTGCCCCAAGTTGAGGATGGTTCATTTTCGGTATCCGTAGTATTAGTCGTCGACTGGGCCAAATCTGGCCGTGGCATGTCATTTTCGCGACTGTGCGCTGACTGCCCACTTTCACCCATCGTCCTGTCCAGAGTAGAAGTGTGATATCGACGCAAGGTTTCGTATTCCGGACATTCAGGCCTCCCCTAGAGGTTAAGCGGGATGGAGACAGTCCCCCTTCTCTCTCGCTCAGTATCCACAAGGCAAACGAGGCTTCAACGCCTAGCAGTTCCTGCGAGGCTCTCCACCTCCTGTCAGACTTTGCTGGGTCTACCCAGGTCTTCTGTGCTTGACAATGCCCCTTCTAGTCGCTGGTTGCGAGCAGGGTGGGTGGGGAAGCAGAGACCTCTGCCATCGGGTACCTGTCAGGACGGGCTTGGAATTGCCATGATTCGCCCCAAATTCGATTGATGTGATCATCCAGCTCTGCCAGCCGCAGCGTACACTAGAGAGGAGACAGGGACAGGGGCTAGGGAGATCAGATGAGGAATTTGGGGTTACTGGGGTGTGAGGGACGACCGGAAAGGACTGGGAAAGCATAGAGTAGCTGCACGGCGCTTTGACCATTTCGAAGTCTGGTGTGAAACTGACAGTGGGTTTGTCTGCGAGCGCTTTGACACTTGACACTGCATGCTGCTACTGGCCGGTCCTGCAAAGGCAAGGGGGGAGCAGTAGCTCGCCGAGGCGATGTGAGGTTGACGAGACGCAAATCATGGGTGGTGGGGTGATGAGGTTGGTTTGGTCAGCAGTTGCCAGATGCATGGTAATCGCAATCTAATCCTTGAGTAATCCTGACTTACATCAAAGCTGAGGTCTGTTAACCGAGTCTTTTGCTTGAATCACCAGGCCACAGTCGTGTCGCAACTTCTCGTCTCGCCGCAATGGCTTGCCATGGTAGAATTCGTTCTCTTCGAAGGAACAAAGGGGTGGCTGGACTATCGTTCGCGCGGCAGAGTTAGCGCGGATCGAGTAAGATCGACACGGGCGTGCCTGTGCTGAGCTGACAGGGGCTGTTATCGGGCACTCGGTTCCCGTTTTCTTGGATGGAAACTGTCTCCGTCAAGGGTTCCAAAAGTCTTGCAGGGCGCGTGTGTATCCGTACTCCGTACAAACGGATAACTTTGCTGAGACGGCTTCTGGGAGGCACTGTCAAAGGTACCAATACTTGCGCCTTCTTCGAAAAACGTATACGAATGTTTTGGGATGCAGTAGGGTCGTCTTCAGAAAGCACTCCCGTGGCCACAACTGTCATGTTTGAGTTTCTGCGGGGACTTGCGAGCGCTCGATTTTCCCGAGGCAAGCCAGTCCGATGGTCCGGGGCTTTCCGGCTTCTATCCGCGACAGCTTCGATCGTCCTTCGCCTTTTCGTATTCCAGACTTCAGTGTTGGCAGCTGCAGCCTGGCATTACCCCAGCTGGAACGCCCTTTCATCTCGCAAAGTAGCTGCTTTGGTGTCTTCAGTTCGAGAGGTGATATCTCGTTGTCCTGAACGCCAATAACAATGTAAAAATGTTGAGCGTCGGAGGTCAAGGCCGCGTCTTCCCTCCGAATCTCGGCTCAGGCATGCGCATGTTGATGATCATGTGGTGTCGATGCTCTCGCGAAGAGACCGCGGGCTGCGGAGATGACATGCTGCAGGGTCAGGAACCTGTCAAATGTCAGCCACCCCCTCCCTACATTGGCGATGGTTCTGCACACTAGATCTAGAGTCTGTCACTCAAGATTTTGGCAGCTCAACCAAAAGCTCGGCAACGCTGGTAACAGTGGTTGCCCTCGCACTGGTACAACTCGACCCATTGTGACCGTCTCCACCCAAGGAAGGAAACCCCGTCCCATGAAGCCGGCGTATGTGCCGGCTAGGCTGTGATCAAATGCAACTCGAGGTGGTGGGCGGACAGAGAGAGCGCACGCCCCATTGTGTGTGATGTGTGCTGTTTCGGTGTGCGGTCATGTATTTCTCCGTCTCTTTCTTCTTCTGGACATGACTCCGATCTCGTTCTCAGTGATGAGATCGACTTGCATGACGGGCTACGAACCCTGCCCAGGGCCAGTTTTCCTGTCATGTCCGGGTTGCAGAAAGGAACTTCAACCCCTGTCCGGGATGTACCGGCGTGAAGAATACTACGCAACAGCGGATCGATTCGAGCTGGCGCGCAAAAGTCCCGAAACGAGAGCCTCAGATGCAAGTCGATTCAACATGGGCTAAAGTTAAAACGCCTTTGAGCAGTAGTGTCATCTCAAGTTGAAGCGGGACGGCGTGCCGTCCAGTCTTGTTGTGTCACCCGTGTTGAGAAGCTACCACGACCGCAAGCTTCCGCCAGAAGCCCAGATAAGGTAGCGGCTACTTCCTAAACGACGAAGAGAAGGACGTTCAAGCGGCGGCGGGTTGTCGTGGGGGGGTCACCAAGTACCTAGAGTATGTAGGTACTTGCAAGCGACTGGTCCGATCGTCCGTTGTGCACGGGCCTGCCCAAGACAGCGCTTCTACACTATCTGAGCGGTTGTCAAGCGAGGTTAGGGCGGGCTGAAAGACAAGTTTTTTTCCCTTGTGGTCTGTCGTAGAAGCCAAGCAACGTAGTGGCTCTAGAGATGCAGCCGCATGGCGTATATTTCGGCGCGGTGGACCTCGCAGCATGTTCCGGGACCGGCTTCCGAATACCATGGCATTCATGGAGGCGAGCATGTCAGGCCGAAAATAGCCTGTTGGTGAATGCGAGGGACGGGATGAGGGTCTGAGCAGGGCGTGGGTATGAGTACAGGCGAGGGCGTGGAGCAGGTTGGCTGGTAGGGGGATCAGAGAGGCGCTGAAGAATCGGACAGTTCGAGTGTTGTAACATAAAATGACCTGTGTTGACTAGTCGGTGATACGATCCATAGGGATTAAATGGTATGCTAACTCGTACTTTCGTATGTGTGTCGCAGACGGACGGTGGTGGCACTTTGGCCAATGTGACAGCAACGGCATCTCCAATGGATTGCTGCCGACCGACCATTTCAAGATGTCTGTTCGGGCTCTGCCTGACCGAGGAGCGTTTTTCGAGTGCTTGTGTTGTTGATCGCGTCTGACCCGATTCCTGTTCTGCGCATCTGGATTGTAACTTGTAGTATTATTGGATCACACTAACGCCAGTCAGGCAATGACAAGTTGGAGGGCTGTTGCATTTAACGCTCACCGGATCTGGCTCCGATGTCCAGTTCATTGGAGCCCGCGTGCCATTGGATGATGACAGAAGAGGTGGGGCGACCAAGGTGGCCTGTGCGGGCGGCAGATGCCTCTGTCCCACCAGTCGAGGAGATGAAGATGTAGGTACTAACATCGCTGGTGAAATTCGCACTCCTCATGGCTTTACTCCGTTCGAGCAGGCAGTGCGTGGTAGGTAGTATGGGCGTGTTTTCTTGGTTTGAATGCGAGATCAGTCATGGCACGATGTAGTACGTGTAATGAACGTGCCCGGGTGGCTTTGGGCGCGCAAGGGCCTGGGCTTGCCTGAGCAACGGACAGGGGTGATTCGATTGGAACGAATCGGGATAAAGAAAGCCAGGGAGAAAAAAAGTAAAGAGATGGAATGAAAGGAAAGAAAAACCTCCGTGTACGTGTTGAGCAAGGGCGCGTAGGCAAATCAACGCAAAGGATGTGATGAGGTGTTGGGGTAGGTCGTCTCCGACTCTCTGTAGATGGGATTGGGTGATAGAGGCGGCTTTTCCCTTGTGTGGGTGTGGGTTAAGTTGTGCTTGGACCTCGAATCGACAGGTCGGAGGTGGTTGCGGTGCGGCCGCGGCTGTTGATGGGAAGACGAAGAAGGAGAAGGGGTGGTGAGGGTATTAGGCGGTGGAGAAGCCGGCCCAAGTCGGGCGGCGATTCTCCGGAGGATGCACGGCATCGAGGGCAGGTCCCACGCTTGGAAGGCACGGAGGTCAGAGGAACGGATGGTATTGGAGCTGGCAGGAAAGGACGGGACTGGGTGGATGCTCACAATACGTACTACAATCAATAATCAATGCCTGAGGTAAGTCACCCAAGATAAGGCGAGAGCGATGGGTTGGTCAATACCTACCAAGGTTGTTTCCATTTATTTCTTTTCTGGCTGACCTCCCGCCCGCAACTGCCCTTTTTCCCCTTCTCCTTCCTATGACTGTTTGGTGTTGAAGGGCGGGAGAGACATTGGAGGAAGGAGGGCCGGGAGGTGGAGTAAAAGGGAAAGAACTAGGCAAGCAAGACAGACAGACACACTCTTTCCCTCACACACACAACACACACACACACACACACCCAGTCTCCAACAAACACACATGCCCCTGCCGGCAAGTAAGGTACCGAGGGGAGCTGGGGAGCTTAAGCTACCTAAGCTGTCTTACCCTCCATTTCTTAGGTGCCTCACGTCTCCATCGCGCCCTTCATTTCTTTCTGGGCCTCGTTAAGCCCAAGCCCAAACCCAAAAAACCCGACCCAAGCTCCAAAACAAAACCAATATCCGACGCTTTTAATAGCATGTGCTGGGCGAGAGCATCAAGCTGAGGGTTACCAAATTCCGTATCCGTCATGGGCGTGAGTGTGAGGGTGAGGGTGAGGGTCGTGTATTATGTACGGATACCTAGGCACCTACCTACCTTGCCTGCCTTAACAGCTAACAGGACAGGACCTGTACCTGAACCGACGCCCTACACCGACGCCTACCCCCCTCGAAGGACTGATGGGGTCCACGCCTAGGTAGTGAACAGTGGCCTGTAAATGGCGTACCCAAGGTACACGGTACCCACTCCGCGCTGAAGACAAAGCTCATCTGCACCTGGCACCTGCTACTGCCAGGTAGCCTGTAGGTGTGCTGCAGAATCCGCTCGGTAAAGCACCTCGAAGCTGCAAGGCGTCACGGAAGAGGAAAGGAAAAGGTGAGAGACCCCTCCCCTCCCCTTCCTCCCCTTCCATCTGCCTGCCTGCTTGTCTGCACCTGCGGCTATTGCTTGCCTCTGCTCTGCCGTCCAAGCATGGCCTCATCTCGCCTCGCCTCCTTTCTTCGCGTCCATGCTCTAGTTGGGTACCTAGCTTGCCTTATTCAACCAAGGTACAGACAGGTTGAGGTACCATGTAACTGTAGGGTGATGAGGTGAGGGTGGCCAGTCACCTTACCCTGACCCAACTCGACCCTCAACCACCAAAACTTCAAACCCAGACACCAGAGGCAGAGGCCGACTGACACCCTACGCTGTCACCCACTGGGCACTGGCATTGCTGCCGGCGCCGAAAGCCGCTGCTGCTGCTGCTGCTGCTGCTGCTGCTGGTTATGACGCCGCCTCGCGCAAACCTTGAAGCCGCTTCCGCCGCCGGTCGACAATCCTCATCCTCGTCTGGGTCTCCCGCACGAAAGCAACGACCTCCACCTCCGCCCAGGCGCGTCTATTCGTCCATGCGATCAATAGCTTCTACCATAGTACGCCGCCCTGCCTGCACAGCTGCTGCTGTTGGATGCCCTGCTGCATCAACGCTTAAGCGCACACAGGCGAGGCAATGTCGAGCACCAGCCACCGAGCTATCTGTTCCCGCCGACCTCAATCGACACGAGCATCATGCCCGCTGGCTCCGCCTTCAACGTGCCCTACTCGTACCGCGGGGAGGTACCTACTTACCTACATGTCTGCCTAGCCATGTCGCCCATATTGTCATTCAAATAATGCGATGCGAAACGAATGCGCTTGGTTCACGCTCTCACCACACCAAGTCGTCCTCTCCATGAGGTTGGCAAAAGCAAGTCCCACGCACACATGGCACGGAGAAGTTAGAGGTGGGGGGAGACGCACATACGGAGAGAGAGAGAGAGAGAGAGAGAGAGAGACAGAAAGAGACAGAGACACCCCGGTGACCCCCGAACAAAGACCTCTCCCGCCCTGACACCTCGCCGCGAAGAGAGACCTTTGCTTGCTTGGTCTTGTCGGTGCGCTGGCAGGGATCCGCCATCTGTACTGGGATGCTTCCTGCAACTACAGCGATGGCTCTATGTCTCTTGGGACCAATTGTAGTCCGCCGCTACGCTGCGAGGCGTCTGTGTGCCCAAAGACACCGTTGCTACGCTCGCTGCGCTTTCCCGGCACACACAACACACGCGATGAAGGAAAAAGAAAGCCATCTCGAACAAGGGTTACTCGACGCCATCTGACGTCTGTTCTAAACCGCGGTCCAACACAACCATGCCACCAAAAAAGATGCTGCTGCTGCTGTTCGTTTGCTCAGAACATCAGCCTCTGACCAACCAGCGAGGTTCGACCCAGAGCCGATCCGCGGTCCGCCGTCGGCAGTGACGCCCTCCCTTGCCTCTCTCGAAACTCGCTCTTCTCTCCCCTTCGTCTCCTTTTCTCTCGCTTCTCTGAGCCTCACCCAAAAGAAACAACCTCCTCGACCCGTCCACTACGCAGGCGCCGCCCGGTCTCCTCCCCCGTCCGGAAAAGGTAGCAACTCAGGCCAACTCACAGTCAGCCAGTCACCAGCGTCGGCCTCGTTTGGTGTCTCCCCGAATCCTCGTTTGGTGTCTTCCCGAATCCTCGTTCCCTGGCGTCCTGTCAAGTATCTATCACGGGTCCAATCCCTGGAGGCCAGTCCGAATCAATCAATCAAACCAGAATTTGGAGCTGGCCAGCTCTCCTCCGCCGGCACCACAGCAAGCAAGCTCGCTCGATCCCCTGGACTTTGGCAGGCTGTCCCTGAACAGGTAGCCCACCGTGGAACCTTCCCTGCCGTCGGCAGAGGGCGTGACGATAGCGGATTTACCTTGCAGATGCCACGAGGTGTGCAGTTAAGACCAGGGTCCTGACACCTCCCCCCATGTATCCTTTTTCGTCCCCATGCCCCCGTCCACTGTCAAAGCCCTCCATCGCCTGATGGGGGAATTTCCCACCTTTCCCACCAGTATCCACTGTCACAGACCTGGACCTCGCGAAGCGGAGAGACCTCAACCCTGGACCTCGTCGTCCGTCCGTCCTAACGACCGTTTTTCCCCCTTCGACGCAAGCGCTTCCGTCATGGCTCAGACATGGACAGGGTAGCTCAAATCCGTTCGCTTTCTGCTCAAAACCAATGCTTTGCGCCTTGCTATCCCTCAAGGTACTCGCTGCACGCCCTGGCCCTGTGCTGTCTCTCCCTCCTCGTCTCACTCATATATATCCCATCCAGCCTCGACCGACCATGCGCGTCCTCTTTGGCACAAGTCTCTCAGACGGCTAAATACAAAAGTCGCCCTAGCCTCGGATACTTCTTTCGAGACGGCCTGCTCTTCTCTTCTTTTATCACGCCTGTCATCTCTTCTCCCGCCATCATCCGTCTGTACAACTTCGGATCCTTAGGCCGAGTACTAAGAAGCGTACACCCTAGTACTCTACCCACCACCACCACCACCGCCACTATAGCAACACATAAACACCGAGGCATGCTTTCACTTGAGAAACCAGCTACAATCTAAGCTACGACTTGCACGCCGCCGCCACCGCTACCGTGCCTCTATACGCCCCTTCACCAAGTCTCTTGTGACGAGCGAACGAATACACATCTGACGTAAGGATCACTCTGTCTACTGGGACTCATTCCGTGCTTACCATTCAAGCCACAGTCCACAAACCCAACGTCGCCCAACATGTGCGATTTTACAAAGAACTACTACATATATACATCATGTATCGACCCCGGCGCCCATTTCTTCAGAACTTCTGTGGACGGCAACAGGAATCGAACCTGCGGAAAGGGGCCGCATGAGCGATACATCGTCGTCCCCGGCCACTGCCCCCTCTGTGGTGGCTAAGCGGATTGGTCGCGCTGGCCGAATTCACTTCTTCCACCTGACGCCCGCTTTCAGGTCTCACACAGCAACATTCCAACTTCCAGCCACTTGTTCCCATGGTTTCCCAGAATAGGGCGGCCCGGGATGCGGTTCCTTGTTGTCACCACTCAGCCAAAACGGCAGCGGGGCCAACATTGACGGGACTGCGGGGCGTTCAGGGTTGCAAGTTTCCACCCTGCCTTTTCGAACACTTGCAGGGCTTTGACCGGGGAGGCTGAATTCAACGAATTCTCGCATGCTTGATGATGAAGCAGATGATACAGCAATACGGCGTGCTGCCGTCACGAATCGGGATCCGGGTTGCTGCGGTCTTCGACCGATGCTCTCTGCCCGCATGGGAAGGGAGACGCTCAGGCGCATCACAGAACAGGAGCAGACTGCACGACACAGGCGTCGATACTTCGAATGATGGTGCAGCGCGTCCTGTCAAACCTTGGCTCTCCAGAATTGAGAAGAAGGTATCTGGTATTCGACGGGTACGGAATAGGGTGGACTGCAAAAGCACGAAAGCACAGCAAGCGAGCACTGCACTTCACTGCCTTCGGGGGCATCATTGGTTCTTTCTCTCTTTTTTTTTTTCGTGTTTCTTTTTTCGGGGGTTTCCAAAAGCTTGCTTTGGTTTATCACTGGTTTCTCGTTGGCCTTTCCTCACATCTACCTCGGTTTTCCTCCCGTTCTGGCGTCATCAACAGCATAGCAAAGCTTGGATGGGCTGGCAAAGCGGTATCACGGCGTTTCTGGGGTTCGGGAAGGTGCATATCAGATTACGCGGTCGAAGTTATCATCTCTGTACTACTGGATGGCATATAATGCGGCGGGGACCAAATAGTTTTCCCCCTTTGGGTGTTTCATAAATCATGACAACAAGAGAGCGTACCGAGTCTGGTACTATGCACTGCAGCTTTCAACTCCACTGGCGATCTCGATACCTGCTTGTCTCTCTCGACGCCTCTCTGTGTTTCTTTGCTCTTCAGCGGCACGGCCCAACGGGTGATGTCCTTCATCCCCCATCCGGCAGGCGGGCCAGTGCAACCCGAGGGGGGTTCGGCCTGATGCACGCCTGCGGCGCTGCGGCGCTGCGGCAAGAGACTGTTTCTGCCTATGTATGTCATGCCTCGCTTCTCGAAGACGGGTTGCAAGTTTGGGGGTGGCCCAGGGTCGACCAACGTATTCCAATCACCTCTGGCCGTCCGGGGAAGGAGAGAGAGCAGAGCCTTGATGCGGCACAGAGTCGTCCGCTGAAGCCAGGCTCGGTGCCAAATATCAACCAAAGAAAAAAAAAAAAAAGGACATGCAGCTGACTGGCCTCGTCGACCTACACGTTTGACAGCGGCGAGTAGGTGCAGGCAATCGCATGATAGCCCGTTCCCAACTGAATGGGTGTATAACAGAGCCTCGATATACCCCTCCACTCGGGGCGCAGGTTTGTTTGCTTGCTTTTCATGCAAGTGTCGTTTCGACCCCTCCTCGCGTCCCGCTCGTTGCCCTTAGCCGCCGTCCCCCTTCCATGCCTTCCTCTTCCCGACCCTTCCCTTCCCTCGCCCGAGAAGAGGGTTCGCGAGGGCGGCGAATAAGTATGACACGTTTGGCGGCGGCTGCGTCGGGAGGAGGCAGCTATGGACAGATCCTGACCCTGGCGCGCGAACCTTCCAATCACGAGTTCTGATTCGACGAGCCGGTCGACAACGCCGCCAAATCCACATCCGGTGCTGCGATAGCTCCTGCGACGGCCTCACGATGTTATATTAGTATTAAATGTGTGATATACTGGCTGGCACGTTGGTCCGAAAGCGGTTCCAAAGACAACGCCTCGTGCACACCTTCGGTCCGTTAGGTCGACAGACGTTCGCCCTTGGGCGAGAGCCGGGGGGACGCAGTCGGATCCCTCCATGCAACGGCGGGCAAGGCAGGCGGACTTTTCGCGCGGCGCACAAGTCTCTTTTCTTCTCGATGGGGTCGTCTGCATGAGTTGTTCCGCGTTCTGTTCCAGGTTGGCTCTGGGCCATGATATCTGTAAGCCTTGTCATCATGCCCCATGGCCTGATCGACAAGAAGATGCGACAGTCACAACATCGTGACACATGGCCGCACGCCATCGCCGGCCGGCCGGTCCTCTCTCTCAGCATGCACGAGGCTCAATCCGGTCCTGCTGAGCGAGGTGGCCGCCGCAGTCGTTTAGTGGAGAGGATTGCATGCTTGCATGCTCTTGGCTGAGAGGGCGGCTTATTCTCTTGGTTTCGGCCAGAGACATACCTGACGCTCCCGCACACATACACACCATGTTCGATGGAAGTCGTTCATTATAGCGCAAAAGTGACGCAACGGAGACGGCCCCTCGTGCGTGCAGAGCGGGATGGGGTTCAGTGCAGAAGGTCGTCGACGGGTCGCAGCCTCGCAGGGAAGCGCCACACTAAGCACTACTGCTGCGAGCAATGCGACGCGATGCGAGCCGGCCACGTTGATGACAGGCTCGGCGTTCCGGCCATGACGGGCAGATGACCAGGCCGATTGATGGATACCTGGGCTGGGTATGCGGTAGGCCGATCGATAGGTCACGTGGAAGACGACAGTGGGACTCGTGGATTCGAGAAAGAAAAAGCTAAATGGCCATTGTAGTACCGGTAGTTATCGCACTACATAGCATGTAGATGGTCAGTAACGGTCGATCACCATCTTTGGCAGCTGCAACTTGCAACCAGGTAAAAAAGGTGCATAGTAGAGCGGCGCATCTGCGCGCACACCCTCCCCTCCCCGCCATCGTCGGTGGATGCCGACTCTCGGTGTTGCGCGGGAGAAGAGAGAGTGCGTTTTTCGAACGGGTGAGAGCTTCCATGGATTGAAACTTTTTTCCCTTCCCCTGTTCTGTTTTGAGGGGGTTGCGAGGCGACGCGGCATCGGAGAGGAGACGAGACGCTGAAGCAATGGAGCCCATTGGTTTGAGGCGGAGCTCAAGCGAGCGCTGGACACTGAAGCTGGAGCTGGAGCGGAGCGGGTCGAATTGACTTTGACAATAAGTGGGGGAGGCGCGAATCTTAAACGCGTGCAGCCGGGTCCCCTTGGGCCGGAGGGGACCTCCGGCGACATGACACACGCCATTGGCTAACCTGCTTTCTGCACTACCTGGTAATATCCGTACCTACCTGTACGGAGTACGGAGTGCCTGTCTACCTAGTTGCCTAGGTAGGTAGGTAGGCACGTACTGTGTAGCGTAGCAAAGGTAGGTACCCAGGTAGGTACCCAGGTAGGTAGGTATACGGATGGATATGGATATGGATATGGATACCAATGTACCAAGTGTAGTCCAAGTACGGATATGGTGGACAGGTTTCTTCTGTTTCGTTGACCGAAGGTCATAAAAGCGGCGTGTCAGTGCCAAGGAACGGGACTACACTACACTATCAAAAAGGACATGGAAGTGCAGTGTTACAATCGTCCGGTCCGTGTCTTCGGTGCCGAAGGAGCGGCGGCCGCCGTCAAAGGTCAGACAACTGGAGTCGACGTCCAAAAACGGCGCCGTCTCCGGGTCCGCACTCCTTCGACGTTGCATCGCCGTTACGGTGCGGTGGCCTGACGCCACGCTACAGCCAGCCTACAGTTACACCACCAAGTTCGCCGCGCTACTGCCCAGTTCTGCCCTACGCTACGCGAATCCGTCCAAGGGCGTCCCTGGGCCTGGCATTTGATCGACCCGGCCCTCCGGGCCCGTCACCTGTCGACGTTGTTCCAAACCTCCGGAGCACTCTACTAAACTTTCCGCCCTCCCCGAACCGAGCCAATGTCAATCTGGCCGGCGGCGAATTGCGACTCCGAGGAGGGGTTCCTGGCTGCTTGTCGTCCGCCTCCGGGGTGGACTATCGTACGTTACGGAGAACTCGAAAGTTGGAAAACCAAACCCTCGCCCGCCCTCGCGCACCCACCGCCTCAAGCGGAGCCGAAGCTCGGCAATGCGCCCCCGTCCCTGCTCCAGTCCCCGGCCTTGACACCGACCGACTGCGGTTCGTGTCGACACTCAAGTCTCCTCTGTTTTCATCTATTCTGCCGCTCAGCCGTCCGGGAACCCATGCCGCCCCTGCCACGGAAGGACTGCAGTAGGACACTAACCGTACGCTATGGCCCTTTTGGTGGGGGAGCAGGGTAAGAATGACAGCTGTTTCTCCATCCTCCTGCCATTCTCCCCTGGGGGCTGAAGGCCGGGGTGCGATGCCGACCTGGTCCCGGCCAGTCTCCGCCGTCTCGTCATGCCATGTCCCCGTCCTGGCGCCGCCGAACGCAACGCTCCGCACCCGTCAAAACGGTGAGCCCAGAGGGAGGGGACTTGGGGGACCCGGCAGCTCGTCGTACGATGCCGACGAGTCAGTCGAATGATGTCAGCCCGAGACTCGTACACCACCGCCTAGTATGTAGTAGCCTGCTTTACAGCGCTTGATATTTCTTGTTACAGGCCGTATACTACTACTAGTGTACGCTGTGTATGGTAGTAGTAGTAGTAGTAGTAGTATATTGATCAGCCACGATGGTACCATGTCGACGCGACCCCACGTCTGAACGAACCCTTTGATCACGCTGGGGTCAAGGAACCCGAGCACGCGACCTTCTCGCACCTTTCTCAAAAAGCCGGGTCCTGGGAAAAACAGGGAGCGGCCGCCGCCAGCGGCCATGGCATGTGTCAAGGGCCGGCCCATGCTATTCCATACCTTAATTGGACGGAGACGTGAAAGAAACCAGCCGGGTGGCTGGCTATCGACCAAAGTCGTTCGACTACCGAGAACCAGGCCCTTGGGAGCCGCCTGCCGAACCAAAGTGCACCACGAGTTGGACGGGCGATGTGCCGTCCGCCATACCCCATCGTACCCTAGGACAAGTCCTGTTGTCATTGTTGGCCGTTGATCGACAGCGCGGCTTTGCAACACGTGCTGCGGCGGCGAGGCGTCGTCCACGCTTTGACCGTCGGTCAGGGTCTGCCCTTCTGCTTGGACGGTCTAGGGAATCAACCCGAGGCACTACCGACAAGGAGGCAGGCCGTGCTGGGATAGTTGTTCTTCACACGATTCGGGTTAGAAACATATTTCCAAGGTTAGTAGAGGCATGAGCGCTAGTAAAGAATTGTGGATATGTGAAGAGGCCTGCCAATACCTTCTCTGTGGTCATTGGCCGCCCTCTTTGATATCGCGACGAGCTTGATGCCCGAGAACACGCATGTCTAAGCAGCGGCGATACCTCCTGCGAGCAAGTGAAGAGGAGCAAACACAGCCCAGGATTTCTTGCCAGGTCAGGAACATCCCTGCCCTACTTCCCGATCATCAGGTTGCTCGCATTGGGGGTTGTCTATTCTGGGCACACCTGCCTAGGAAGGTGGAGAGGAGGAAAGAGAAGATTAGTGGACTGGCTACGGTCCATGAGCTTGTTTGATTGGTCTCGTGGCAACTCCGAATCTGGCCAAAGATCTGTCTGAGAGCTTTCCCGGGCTGATTTGTGATATGTCATGTTATCGTAGAGCAGGTGTACGGATATACCAGCCCCCTTTCTCCTGTACTATGTGCTCCGTACGCAACATAACATCCGAGACCAGCTTTATCCTATCACAACCCCGTCACGCTACAACTTTTCCCTCATGTCCGTATCGTCACGGTCATTTACATGCTATCCAAGATGGTATGGCTGGGGTATGTGGATGAGACAAAGCGTCTCGTTCAACCCCTTTTCGCATCAAGATTGAACGCAACACATTCCAAGTCAAGATTTGTTTTGAGAATTGGCCGCCCCTCGCTTTTGCATTTCAACTTGAAGGCCAAGTTCTCTCTATCATCTCTTATCGCGTACACGGGCGAGTGCTGGCAACCAAAAGAGGTCCGCCGTTGCCACTTGTCAGGTGGACTGTTCTTGCTGTTCGTCGCCAGTCGTGACCCTAGCACCTTCTTCGAAGGCTTCCACGTACTTCTCTTCATCGGGTCGTAGATTCCTTGGGGACCATCTGAGCGAACACGTATCTATGATCTCAACGCTTGAGCTAATCCTTTTGCGAATTACGCCCCGGCAAGTGCGACAAACACGAGACGAGGAGGCGGGCGTACGATCACTCATCGCACCTTCATCCAGTAGAAGGTACGCACAAGTCCCAAGTTTCAGCGTGCATCAACTTCAAGTACCTAGACAGCAATTCATTTCAATGACAAGTTCGTCAAGTCTCGACGCTAAATCGCAAGGAAGATGTGTTGACATCCACCATGTTTGGATCTGTCGTCTACCCCCAGAGAAAAGAAGAGGAGGCCCTTGCGGCACCCAAAGACCCAGCCCACGTTCGCCTACAGAGCATAGTCATCCTCATAGTTGCCGTTATGTCAGTCCTCGGTGCGGGCTGGATCATGCTGAGCTATGCCGTAAGCTGCTTTCGAGATCAAGAACATACAATCGCTAATGGAGTACGAAGGTGTTTCCCAACCTGCGCTCATTCCGCCACCGGCTCATCCTCGGCCTAGCCATCAGCGACTTCCTCATGGCACTCAATTTCATTTCCTCGACGTCTCTCAACATTGCCCATCGTTACATTAATGCGCCTTATAACGCCAGATTCTGCAACTTCAACGGCTTCATGGCGCAGGTGTTCGTCATCCAAACCGACTATTGGGTCCTCACCATAGCTGTCTGCACATACTTCATACTCGCAGGCCACAAGAGACCCTCAACCTGGGTCCAGAATCATGAGTGTATCATCTTGCTGATTCCCTGGTTTTTCTCGTCCCTGTGGGCATTCATAGGTCTTGGTGTTGTCGGTTACAGGGATATTGGCGCTTGTGAGTGTCCATGCGGCTAGTCTTTGACCGAGACTTTGGTTCTCACTCTTGCGATAGGGTGTTGGTTCAAATCGGACTTGGTCCGTCTGTTGGTCAACTTCATTCCTCGATGCGAGTGAATATTCCTCAAGTGGCAAAGAATGAAGGCTAATTCTCGTTCCAGGGATCATCATAGTCACTATGTTTGTACTATATGCCTATCTCTACGTGGTTTTGTACAGGGCACACGACCGTTTGAGGTCGGTGACCGCCACTCCTGACGGACCCTCATCCATAACTGCAACACCGAACGTGAGTCAAGTAAGCAGTTTACGGGACGACACTGGGGGTCGCTCGATGGTTTCTCTCAGAAGACTCAAGAGAGTAAGTGAGCCTTTTTGCATTCTTGGACGCCCGAGGATTAGCTAACCGACTCTCAAAAGATTGCTCGACTGATGCTGCTATACCCCCTAGCATACGCCGTCATCTGGTCCCTGCCAACCGCGATTCGGATTTATCAAGCAACGGAAAAGGAGTCGGCAGCTTTTGCGTTGCAGACTGTTGACAAAGCCAGCGTCGTCATCCAAGGCTTTGTAGATGCAGTGATCTACGGCATCAACGAGACGTCGCTGTCGAGCTGGCGTGCCCTACTTTCCCGGAGGACCTATCCTCTTGCCGAAGAATGGGGCCGGCGGGAGGCGTTTTCGCCCTCTCCGGGCAACGAAAGGGCTGGAGCCTCTTGGTCAAACGAAATAGGAAGGCTTGAGCCGGCTGTGTCTAGCTCATCTGAGTCGAGGAGTAGAGAAGGAGATCGACCGCCCCGTACGATTGAGCTGCGAGAGCTGGGAAATGACGCCACACGGATGTAATCATAAAGCATGGCTAAAGGGGGAAATAGCAATGACTTCACGATGCTCCCAATAGGGAACTTTCGCACTCACCAACGGAACAAACTCACGGCAAGCATGGAGGCCCAAGAACGAAGAACCATTTTTGTTATGGCCAAGTCAATTTTCTGCCGTAGTTGATGCTTGCTTCGGGCGAATATCTGCCCACAGCACCTATGAAACACGCCATTCGTTACTCATTATCCATCCCACTTCCGGACTGTCACAGTGAATCGAGATGACTTTCGGGACGGAAGCTGTCCCTTCAATGCTTGTTTCCGGCAGTCTCGGCAACGGAAGCAGCAGGGACGTCCTTGGAGAGCTTGGACTTCTTGACCATGCGCAGACCACCGACGGCCATGACGATGCCCTGGATGCCGAGGACGACGAGGAGGGTGACGAGAGCGCCGATGACGCCGGCGACGGGGGTCGAGATGCCGTTGGCGTCCTTGTTGGAGCCGTTCCCGGAGGCGTCGGCGTTGCCGTCCAGACCCAAGGCGGACGCGCAGGTGCCGGTCGAGTTGCCGCACGCCGTGCACCACGCCTTGGTATCCTCGACGGCGAACTGCCTCATCTCGGACACGAACGTGTTCCACGGGAGGACCGCCTCGGCGCGGCCGAAGAGCGGGTACACCGCCAGCGGGTTCTCGCCCGCGGAGCCGTTGGCGAAGCGGAAGCGCACCGAGACGTCGTCCGCGGCGGGGGCGGACGAGGTGGCGTTCGTGACGAGCTCGAAAACCATGGACGAGGCGTAGTCGACGATCCCCAAGAAGTCGGCCGACGCCTTTGGCAGCTGGGCGAGGCCGAAGAAGGACGAGAAGGTGGCGTAGGCGCCGAACTGGATGTTGGCCTTGGTGGACGAGGCCTTGGCCGCGTTCTTCAGGGTCGCGTTGAGCGCCTGCAGGACCTGGCCCGCGAGTACCTTGCCGGCGATGGCGCGGATGGGATCGCTCTCGTTGTAGGCGAGGTTCCACTCGTGGACGTCGGCGTAGGCCTTGAGCTGGCGGAGGTTCGCGTCAGTCAGGAGGTCCGGCGATGAGATGGTCTCGTTGTGGATGGTGGCGACGTTGACGAGGTCGAAGATGGTGTAGGCGTTCTCGAAGGTGGCCTGGGAGGGGCCGAAGGTGCCGTTGATGACGGGCAGCAGGGCCTGGTAGAAGTCCCTGGACTCGGCGGCGACGGCCTTGTACTCGGGAGAGGAGAAGTAGTTGTTGGAGCTCACGACGGCGTTGCCGCAGCCGCTGCCACCCTGGAGCCACTCGCTGTTCTCGGCGTCCTGGCTCGTGGCAGCAGTGCTGACGGCGTTGACGGGGACGTACTGGTACCCGCCGAGGGGTGCCTCGACGCGGGTGCCATTGGCGAGGACGTTGACGGTGCCCGCGGGCGGATAGAGGCCTTGGAGGAAGGCGTAGGCAGAGGACTGCAGGACGACGTCGGTCGGCGAAGTGACGGCGAGCTGCTCAGGAAGAACGTCGTCGGAGCTGAGGGCTCGGATCTGGGCGGAGGCGTTGGAGCGGACGTAGCGCTCGCCGTAGTGGAGACCTGAGGTGTAGGCCTCGGAGGCGCCGAGGTCCGTGAACCGGACCGGAGGCCACTTCTTGGCCGTGCGATCGCCGTGGCGATGGAAGACGTAGATGCCGAGGACGGTCTCGGCGGCCGCCGGAACAACGCCGAGGCCGAGGGCGACGAGGAGCTTCAGTTCCATGATCTCCGGAGCGTCCTAGCGAGTGTCAGCGGGGTTTGCCCAGCTGCATGGCAGACACCATGTTCTTGTGATTCAATTTCCATCGGCTGATGGAGATACCAGCTTGGTTGAAGAGGGGTCTACTCACAGGTTGTTATTGAATTGACAATTGCCCCCTTAGTGAACTCAGTGAGAGAGCCTGCGACGTCGGTGAACACTGCCTACCCTTGGTCGGATACCGCCCGCGTTTTATTCACCAGCAACCGCTCGGATCTGCACCTCTTAGGCGGAGTCACATTAGAACTCATCGGCCCACCGTAGTGCGCGCCGGAGAAGATCTCCATCCTCTTCCACTGTCCACATCGACGGACTTGTTGACCCGCAGCTAGCTCCGAGCCAGTCGATGGCGCGCGATAAAGGAGGGCATGTTCCAGTACCAGTCATTGGAACCTATCACCGGCCGCACCCTATCAAAGGCAGAGACGGCCCCGGGACGAAGACGGCTTGTGTTTGGGCAAAATGCGTCAGAAGCAGGCAATTCGTGCGGCCAATTAGTCAAGCGGCCCTCGTCGTCCCCACTCGAGCTGCGAGCTATCACCTGCAGGTCGAGGGAAGTGGATGCCGGCTTGGCTAGAAAAGCTTGAGTGCGCCGCACCCTCTTCCTCTTCCAGGTTCTTGATAGACGGCGCTAACTAACAGTTGACGGTGTGTTTGGACATCTCCGCTCCGCGGCGCGACTCGGCCTGTCGGCGGGTATTCACACTGACGGACGATATTTACGCCTATGTCGCAGTGCCGACAGCCGATGGTCTTGGACAGAGACAGATAAAACGTAAGGAATCTCGCTTCCAACGCATAAAAATTCGTACTATTTTCGACGTCTAACGATTTGGCCGGGTAAGCAACCAACCATTCGACTTGTAATATTCTACCCCTCGTATGTTCGTTTGCAAATTGTCCGCGGACCTGTGTGGGAGTTCCACGCGTGTCAGTTTGTTGGACCCACCGCCAGAGCCATCAACAGCAGGCTGAGTCACTTCCTTCATCACGATATTTACAGCTTGGACTTCTCCTTGCGCCCGCTTTTCACGTGCTTCGAGATTTCGCCCTTCAGGAGGAAGTCCGGGTACTTCATGTCATCGTCGGTTCCCACAGCAAGGGCGCCCTGTCGTCTCCAGGCGCCGCCGTCGACGGGAATCACTTGTCCGTTGACAAAGCTGCCGGCGTCGCTGAAAAGGTAGACGGTGGAGTCGGCAATGTCCCGGATATAGCCCCACCGGCCCTGGGGCACCACGGCGTCGGCCTTGGACTGGTCGGCCTTGCTGCTGGACAGCCGCTCCATGCCCTCCGTGTCCTTGATAGGGCCCGGGGCGATGACGTTGCTCGTCACCCCGAAAGGCCCGTATTCTAGCGTCACGGAGGCCATGAGGGCGTCGACAGCTGCCTTGGCGGCCGAGACGTGTGCCTGCAGCGGCATGCCGGTGTAGTGGAATGTGGCTGAGACAAAGATGATGCGGCCGCCTGACAGGCCGTTCTTGCTGGGAGTGGGATTCTTCTTGGCCGATTCTACGAGGTAAGGGATGGTGGCCTTGATGGTGTTGAAGGTGCCCAACACGTCGATGTCGATTACTGCCTTGAAAGCGTTGGGGCTCATGCCGGACAAGGGCGCGATGAAGTTCCCCGCAGCTCCGGCGCTGGCAGGACGTTAGTCCATGAAACCCTTGACCAGCTCTGAATGATTGCATCGAACTTACATGACAAAATCGATGCTGCCCAGCTCCTTGGCGCACCTGTCTGCCGCATCCTGCAGATTCTGGGGCTAGACCGGCGACAAGTCAGCTCACCTTCCGACGATCTCGGGAGTGTGGGGAAGTAACGGAAGTAACCTACATTCCGGACGTCGCAGCCGCCGATGCCGATAACCTTGGCGCCGGGTCTCGCAGTTTCCAGGTCCTTGGCCATGGCCTCCGTCTTTTCGACATTTCGGCCGATAATACAGGCGTTCGCGCCGAGACGGACGAGAGCACGGGTCTGCGCGCTGCAAATGGTTCCGGCACCTCCAGTCACGAAGGCGACTCTGCCGTCTGTCACATGTCAGCGCAGTCATTCATCATCAGTTGCAGCCAGGGGGTCGTACCGAAAATGCCATCTTTCCACACTGGGCTCAGGTACTCGGATTCGGGAACCGGCATGGCTGCAAATGTGTTTCTGACGTTGATTATCGAGTGAGTCTTGGCCCCACTGGAGATTCTTTCGCGGATTTCCGTCGACGATCCAAGGCGGATGAGAAGCAAATTCCTGTGGCCCCGATAGCTGCAAAGATTCGCGTATATGCCGACCGACGCTCCACAAGAAACAAAAGATAGAAGAGAAGCGGACAAAAAAGCCAGGTAAATAAATAAGTTAGGCAGGGGGCATCTGATACCGACGGCAGTAGGTAGTAGGTTCGCAGCTCGGACGCGGTGGACAAGACGCGGCGGACCTCGGTAAGATGGACGGAGGGCGGCATGCTCCGCACGGTGAAGACAAAATGATTAGTCGAACTTGCTGACGTCAGCTACCTGGGTACGGATACACTACCTAGCGGGATGCCGATGGACCAGGAAACCCGTGTGTGCGCAGCAGGTGCTGATTGGTGAGGACATTGTGAACGGGGACCCGGGGTTAGTGTTCTTTCCCCCAACGGAGCGGACTCTAATTTAGTGTGCCCGTCTCCCCAAGAACGGGCACCATCCGGAACGGCCTTCCGTATGGCCTAGCTGCCGCATTCCAACCTCAACACCATGAAAGTTACACAGCCCTGAGCGCCAATTTGGCCCCTCGTGAGTTGTGTCAATGATTGCAAGCTTGCGAGCAAGCGAACCTATGGACAAACAATGCAATGTCCGTGTCACGCCCAGTGACCAAGGCTCCGCCAATCGGATCATTCCATTTCAATTAGCCAGTAACCAACGAATGTTGAACTGTAATCATACCGTCTCCTGGGATCTCATGCAGCGGCTGGAATACACGGTCTTGGCCCATGAGATCATTGGGCGTCCCAATCGAACGGCTCCAGTAAAAAAGTGACCACGCGATTGCTGTTGTAGAAACGGGGCCCATGGTAGCCAGTCCAGTGTTGCAAAATGGATGTTTTCCACCGCAGCCTGCTTCTTCGGGGAAAGATTACATACAGCCAGACGAAATCCTTAGGTGTGACCAACGTGCATACCTGACCCAACCAAGGAGAGGGGTAATACTCCATCCCACCCGCCGATAAAATGGTGACTGCTCGTCGAACGTTGGCCGAAGCGCCAGTTCCCTCTTTGGAGAATGCTTTTTAGGTGGAAACCCCCGAATACGTCAGTTCACGATGTGCAACAACAACGAACACCCCGACCCCGCCGCGGAAGCCCTTGTTATTGTCCCCAATGCCGACGAGGTGAACTTCACAGAGCCCGAATCTGGAACAGCGTTTTCTGACCCTTCTTTTAGGGCTCCGATGACAATGAGTCTCTCAGAGGAGATGTGAGAATGCCTGTGATGTGATCAATTTTATCCCATACCTTGATGCTTATCAAAGTACAGAGTATTGCGTCGTCGACTACAAGTATCAGTAACTCGATCCTGGAGGGTCGTCTTGAAAACGGAAGAACATACCACAAATACAAGGAGGGCAGTAAGAGACACGTGGCTGCCATTATTGACTACGATCGTTTTCTAACGATTGTAGAATACAGCTATCCCAACGACGAGAGAGAAAGTGATAGACTTGGTAGGTCTCGAACTCGTCTGTCAAGAGTTTCGCTGACTTTGTCATCAGACATGCAACACACGCTCTTCCTCCTCACCACTGATGACCGCCTTGGCCTCGCTCCACCGAATAGCAAAGGCTCTTCAGTGAAGCGAGCCATAGACATCGGAACGGGCACGGGAATTTGGACCACAGATTTCGGAGACGAGCACCCCGAGGCCGATGTAAGTGGCGAAACACTTTCTGGAGGAGAAAAAAGTCTGACCAGACGCGCAGGTTTTGGGCGTCGATCTTTCTCCCGTTCCTACAGCATTGTGCGGCCCTTTTCACATTAACCTATCCCCAGTATTGCTGCTGCTAACTACTGACACCTGCCAGCGTCCCCCCCAATGTCAGGTTCGAGGTCGACGATGTCGAAGAACCTTGGACTTACAGCCAGCCCTTCGATTACATCCACGTCCGCGGGATGACTTCTAGCATCACCGACTGGAAGAGATTCTTTATTCAATGCTACGGGTAAGCCACAGGTTGTCTGTCCATCTAGACACCTATCTAACGTATTAGCAATCTTGAGCCTGGCGGATGGCTCGAAGTGCAAGAAGGGCACATGCGCGCTCACAGTGACGATGGAACCCTCAAGCCCGATTCTTCGATCGTGAAGTGGGTCGATTTGCTCGAGGAGGCAGCAGAAAAGTTCGGCCGTCCATTCGCGGACTGTCCGAGCCTTGCGAAGCTGATGGAGGAAGTTGGCTTCGTCGATGTCTCCTTGAAGATGTACAAATGGCCGCTCAACCCCTGGCCCAAGGATCCTCACTACAGAGAGCTCGGCGCCTGGAACTTCTCTAACTTTATCAAGGGAATCGAGGCTATCACCATGGCTCCATTTACTAGAGGCCATGGTTGGACAAAAGAAGAGGTTCAGATCTTCCTCATTGGCCTGAGAAAAGAGCTGAGTGATATGAAGATACATGCTTGGATTCCTATGTGAGTTGGCATCTCTCACCATCGACTTGTTATTGTTTGACTATGCCCGTCACTCTAACAGAGAATAGGTACATGATGTACGGAAGAAAACCTACAGAGGTTTCCCAGTAAGATAGAAGCCGCACTGGCGAAGATACTTCTCTCGCCCTTTCTATCTAGGTAGTCACCAATGATCGAATCTATTTACCTTCCACAACTATTAGTTCCGCTGCCTGTGTACATGTTGTGGGCACTTGGTTTAATACCCGACAGCAACCTTCAGATTGTGTCTTGCAATTCAAAGATATTATTAATAAGAGAATCATCTGCGACCAAAACATTGATGACTTCTAACATTCCTTGTCTGATCGGGTGTTGGTTGACGGCTTGCTGATGTAAGTGGGCGAGTGTTAATATATGCAGGTATCAACAGATTGAACGCCTCCTGACTGCAAGCCATATCACATCAATGTCTAAGATAGTCAAAAAGCATAGACCTCCGTTCGACGCATGCCGACTGGTCACTGAGCCAAATATATTACACAAGCTCGTACCGAACACCTCGACAAGTCAAAACCCCGCGAGTCCCAAGAGCTCTTTGTGTGAGGACAGATTGAGCTTTAGTTTCCAGTCGTAGAGAACCTCACGAGCGCCAGCCGTTGCTTGAGTTCATTTATCTGCGATGACGAGACTTTGATGGTGTAGAAGTAAATAAGTGCGTGAATTCTTGGCAATACATCTAGGTCCTAGGTAAATAGGCTACCTGCGTTCGGGTCGTTTCAATGTCTGCAAAGTTCCTCAGTCATTAATCTGGGTTAAGTATTTCCATATACCGCTAGGTAGAAGTGAACAAAGTAGTAAGTTTACCCGGGTTTCTCAAGCTACACTGGGAATCCGCCTTCAAACGAGCGTCATAGTACGAGTTGCCTCCAACCTTTCACGGTACGTCTCTAAAACATATCCTCGTTCATGTTAAGTCTGGTAAATATCCTCTAAAAGTAACGAGGAGTTTACTCTAGAACGGGAAGTGAAAATTTGAGCTCTGCTATTCTCCCTGTGCGCTGATAAATCCATTTATGGATCTGCGCCTGGTTTCCCGATTCGAGGAATTTCCCGTAACAATACGAGACTCGTACTTTTCCCGAGCCAAAAGAAGTCTTTGTAAGCTTTACACGCTTAGAAATGTGTTATTCCATTAGTAACCTCGCCAGCGAGAAATTGATCATCTGGACCTCGAGATATTGCGAGTGACGACTCAAAACGAGAAAAGTTATTCTTAATGAACACAGTGACAAGGCATGCTATCAACACTTCAGTTACATTTTCTCTGTAATTTTTGCTTTCCGTCCGTCAGAAACAATGGCTAGTTGCGGTGTCATTCCGGCCACTCCCGGCGAGTCTCAACATCTTGGGGACGAGAGTCTGGTGGAAAGGCATCCCCAAGACCCGGCCGAGGCAAGCCCCGTGCCCCCCGAATTATCGTCCATCACTGAGGAAATCTTCTTCGTCCTTACATGCTCAATGGGACAACTACTGTTCGCCATTCATCTCGGCCACTCATTCGTTGCGCAGAACTTATTCGCTGACGCCCTCCAGCTCGGCAACGGCGAGGCACCATGGGTGACCGGTGCCTTCCTAGTTGCAAACGGGGTCTCGGTTGTCATATCCGGCTCCCTCGACGACTTGGTTGACCCGAAGCGACTTGTTCTTGGGGGCATTCGTCTGGCTCGGGATCTGGAACCTCGTTGGGGCATTTGCGGTGGTGCCTAGCCGGTATCCTGTGTTCTTCGTCGCGAGAGCCATGTCCGGCGTCGCAGTCGGTATCCTCTGCTCTGCCGCCATCAGCATGCTCGGCAGAGTATATCGCCCCGGGGTCCGAAAGAACAGGGTATTTGCTCTCATGGGGGCGATGATTCCCATAGGCTTCTCCATCGGCGCTCTGCAAGGTGGCGCCCTCAGCCGCCACCTCGAATGGGTGTCTGGTTCCACGGCTCTCCTTGCGGTCCTTTGTCTCGCCGCAGCAATTTGGTGCGTACCGGACTTCAAGAATACTGCCGTTTCACTTCGGGACTTTGATCTTGCTGGGGCTGCGGCGGGCGTTGTCGGCTGTGGACTGATCGTCTTCGGGCTAACGCAAGGGACCCCTACTCGCTGGTCTCCTTACACGTATGCTCTTGTCATCGTCGGCGTTGGTTTCATTTGCCTCTTCGTGTTCATCGAGGGTCGAGCGAAGCGTCCTCTCATCGACAACCGCCTATGGAAGGTTCCCGGCTTCATCTCCCTCATGCTGGCCTACTTCCTCGGCTACGGGGGGTACTCCGGTGCTTGGCTTTCCAATGTCGTTCGCTTCTTCCCCTCAGTACAACAGCGGTCGCCGATCATGACCGCAACCTCGCTACTCACAGTTGGCATCAGCGGGATGATGGCTTCATGAAGCGGAAGGAGAGCTGGGAGGGTTCAGAGCAGTCTGGTGGTTTGCGTTGGCGACCTGCCTGACTGCTGGCTTGGTATGTGGCTTTTTCGTTAGGATTCCAAAGAGCGAGGAGAAGGAGCACGTCACTTGAAGCTACGGCAGGGTTCCCACCTATCAACTAACTCGCATCATGAGTGGTGTATGGTAAATAGTAGACAAAATACCAAATCTCGTTGTCGGTTTCGAGAATAACAGATAGAGGCCGCGAAGAACTTGCGAGATGGACCACCTGCGCGCGATAGTCGCTGTGTTAGAACAGCGATCTGCCTTAAGCTGTCCTGCTTGAGGAAGCAGTCGAGGTTGTTGCGGTACCTTATGCACGAAACGTCGCTCTACCCACATAGTACCCCTGCCTCTCCTGACCAACCTGGTTCCACTCATCTCGTCTCGTCTTGCAGCGGTTATTCGACCGCAGCTTTTGATCACATTGTTCCCTTGCTGCCAACCTGCATACAGCGTTGGAGCCAAGGAGAGGGGTAGCATTCCCTTTCCTCTGATAGATGAGGATAAAAGGGCCCGCGTTCGTCACCCGTTTGCTGCCTTTGTTGCCTATCCAAGACGTATAGCAGCAAATTGTTGAACCAACAGATTCCATCGTACAGCTACAGTTCTATCCATGTCTAACATTGACAAACCCCCAGGCGCCGAGGGCCCTGCAATTGTTCCCGACGAGATAAGCCACCGTAGGTTGTTCTCGAGAGAGATCAAATGCTCCTCTGACAGTATTGTAGGTCATCGATGACACTACATCGGGCAGAGCGTCTGTAAGCATCGTCCTACTATGAACGCCAGACCTATCCTTACGCGCATTTGCAGAGCATTGCATCTTCGACCACCAGTATCGCCAGTTCTATTCTCCAGGCCCGTATTGAGAATGGAAGAACGTACCACAAGTACAAAGATGGACGTATGTTCACTCATGGAATGTATCTTCCATGAACTCCGCGTACCTATACTCACAATCGCAGAATGCGCATACCACAATGATGAAAAGGAAAGCGACAGACTTGGTCAGTGTGGACTCGTAGCTGGCTTAGGCCCTGCTAACCCTACCTGCCTCATGAATGCAGACCTGCAGCACAACCTTTTTCTACTTACTACAGGCTTCAGGCTGGGTCTGGCCCCTCCAGCTGACCCAGAATCTTCGGTAAAGCGCGTTCTGGATATTGGGACAGGCACTGGACTGTGGGCTATTGAATTCGGAGATGAACATCCTGAAGCTGAGGTATGGACAACCAAAGCCACCGTTGCACGACTACATGCTCAATTGAAGTTAGGTTCTGGGCGTGGACTTGTCCCCTGTTCAGACGTCATTGTGAGCACCATTCGACATGCCCCCTATGATGTTGTGTCACACCCTTGACTTGTACCAGCGTCCCCCCCAACGTCAAGTTCGAGATTGATGACTTGGAGGAGCCTTGGAGGTTCTATGAGCCATTTGACTATATCCATAGCCGCACCATGACGTCGAGCATCTCGGATTGGGACAAGTTTCTCAAGCAATGCTACGAGTGAGTTCGGTTTCTTTTATCAAGGCCCTTCAAGTCGATGGTTTTGGCTGACTTTACTTTACACCTAGTCACCTTGAACCCGGCGGATGGCTCGAAGTACAAGATGGCCATATCCGGCTCGAGTCCGATGATGAGACCCTGACTCCCGAGAACGCGCTCAGCAGGTGGATTGACAAGCTTGAGGAAGCTTGTAACATCCTCGGCCGCCCGTTCGTGAATTGTTCTGAGCTCGTCAAAGTCATCAAGAAGGCAGGTTTCGTTGATATCACCATGACTAAGTACAAGTGGCCCACAAACTCATGGCCTATGGACCCGCATTATAAGGAACTTGGTATTTGGACTCGTGAAAATCTCTTGGCCGGTGTCGAAGCCTTGACTCTGGGTCCTTTTACCAGGGCCCTCGAGTGGACGCCGGAGGAATGCCAGGTGCTGATGGCCGATGTGCGAAAGGAATTCAAAGATCGCAGTATCCACGCCTACTTCCCGATGTAAGTCAAATATTTTCTATCGTCAGCTATCCCCCCGATGGGCACTTTGGGGCAACAAATTCACAGCACATTCCCGGTAATTGCTTCTGACCAAGGTACGATAGGTACTTCATCCAAGCTAGAAAGCCAGAAGAGGCAGCTAAATAGGAGGTTCCGTAACGCAAACCAGTCTGTATGAAACGGAGAATCAAACAATTTCGTTCAGCTGATGATGAAATGAAATCGCGACCTGATTTTAATCACTTTTATTGATCGCCTGGTAAATGCCGAGGTGCATTGCACGTGGGTGAAGTTGCGGAAGGCATTCAGCATTAACAAAGCTTTATGCATTTTGTGCAACCTCGCAACCTCGGTGGAAGTCTGAAAGCGAGCGAGCTCATGACTCTAAGCTCTGCTTATGTACCTAGGTACCCCGTACGGAAGATCCACCTCAGGTACCCACCGTGCAGGAGCCAACCAAAAGATAGCGAGACAGCCCCTCTCTTTTTCTATTCCTGCGCAAGCGGCAGGCGGCAAGGCGGGAACGTCGTCAACGAGCGTCAGTCAATCAATCAATCCGGCCGACCCCATCTCATCCCAAGACAGCTTTGTGCCTTACTTCCCCCGGAATCCTAGTGGTCAGGTCCAAACGGAACGTCAGGTCAGGTCAGTTCAGGTTCAGCAAAGGGACCAGCTTGCGGCCCCCCTCCATCTGCGACCAGCCGACGACCCTCTCTGCCCGAGAAAATCCCGTCGCCAGGTCACTCTATTACCGCTCCAGGTCCCAGGGAAACTTGCACCTGTGCATCCTCCATCCACCGAGCTTCGCCAACCGCACTCCAACCCCTACCACCACTGCTTTACGGACCATCGCAGCCACCATGACTTCTAAAGGGGTCTCGGTCCTGAAGTTCGTGGGAACTGTGTCCCTCGGTCTTTTGACTGTACGTTGCCGTCTCTCCTCTGCAGCGCCGACTGCGTTTGCTTGGCCTGTCAGCTGTCTCCCGGTCATCAGTGACGCCACTATTGCAATCCCCCTCCACCTCCCCCCCGCACCAACACCTTGGACCCCGGAAACCCGCATCCGCAGTCGAGGTAAACCTTCATCGCAATGCTGACAATCAACAGGGCCTCTCATATTCCCTCTCCACAGTGACCGTACCATCGATTCTCTCCCTCCCCTCCGCGCCCGATGCCGTCCGCGCCTTCCAGAACCTCTACCCGAGCGCGACCGCCCGCCTGCGCGTCCTGACCAGCGTCTCCGCCACCTCCTTCCTGCTCGCCTTCTTCCTCTCGCCGCGCTCCTACCGCCACCCGTACCTCGTCTACTCCTCCATCTTCTGCCTGACGTCTGGCTTCGCCGAGCAAATCGCCCCGTACATCCTCAAGGGATCCCCCGAGAACTCAAGCGAGGCCGTCGCCGCCCGCAGGCAGGCCCGCCGCGAGCGCGAGGAGGCACGCAAGGCCGCCCGCGTCGCCCGCCAAGAGGCCCGCATGGAGGCCAGCTACGAGGTCCTCGGCGACTCACACAGCGACGCCGCAACAAGCGACAGCGAGGCGGCCGCTGCGGCTGCTGCCGAGGAGGAGGAGGAGATCCTCAATGGCGAGGAGGTCCGTGGCGAGGTTGAGGGCTTCAAGAGGACGCAGATCGTGCAGACGGCCATCGCCTCGGTCGGCTTCCTCATGTCTGTCATCGGCATCTGGGGTGATGGTGCTATCCATGTCTTCCAGACCCAGACTGTTATCGTCGGAGTATAAGGGTTGCTGATGGATTGCGAAGTGAGGAGTCTTTATATCGGAGAATGTTTTACGTATAGGAGGAGTCTTGAGATTGAGGGCTGGAAACACGATGCCACGCTATTATTGACAATCACGGGACTGTCGTGCTCGTTTACATACTGATTCCACCCCGAACCGAACCGATGCGGGTCGGGGTGGTAAAATAGATTAAAAACTAAACCACAACATCACGATCACCATCCTGCACAACATATTCGCCGCACAGCATCGTTGAAACGAAGCTTCGTTGTATCATGTATCTAGCATCTAGCATTGCATTCCGTCTTGGAAGCATCTTGATGAAGAATACGATGCTTCTACACTGGTCCCCACCGCTGCTCAAGACTTGAGCCTCTCACTTCCCGCCATGTCGTCCTGGGCATCCTTAATGAGGAACCTGAGACAGGGTCAGTATCTCGCCGGCTGCTACGACTAGAAACCGGACTCACCTGTACATCAGTATCGTCGGCGGGATGGTGCCCAGATGCCACAAGCTGTGGGCGTCGAGAGCGCCCAACAGAGGCGGGAAGTCGAAGAGCTCGAGGCTCATGACGGTCATGACGCTGACGACGACAATACTGGGCCAGATGGCCCAGCCCCTCCGCGACTGTCTGTACTTGCTGAAACTGAACCACAGCCACATAACGTTCTGGATCATGCCGATGACGACATTGGCAGCCATGTTGTAGGTATAGTCCCAACGCACGCCTTTCAGATACGCAACATGCCCCGTGTAAAGCAGCAGACAGAGCAACGTCCAGGCGCGCAGAACGGACCGGCGCCGCGGGACCGGGCGGTCGAGGCGCATGATGCGCACGACGGTATAGTACAGCCCGTACAGGACGTTGGCGCCGGCCGCGAAGTAATCGAGCTGCTCCGTCACGGAAAAGTCGCGGGTGTGGAAGATGGCGCTGAACACCCAGGACGCGATGCCGACGTACGAAATCCACTCGTACCACGGTCGCAAGGGGTAGGACGCCGGGATGACGGCGCGCAGCTTGCGCAGGCCATCGTGGTGCGCCCACAGGTTTCCGAGGCTGAAGATGGTGCTGAACGGCTCCTGACATCCGAGGACGCGGTGGAAAGGCCACTTGCCGTGGAACTGGACGACGGGCTCGCTGGCAGCGACGCGTTTCTTGGTGATTATGTGCTGGCAGGTGTAGTCGCATTCGGAGGAGCAGGTCCAGAGGAGGAGGCGGCGATGGAAGGCTGGACATACGACAACACGATCAGCTTATTGTGCCCCGTGTCGCAGGGGGTACGGAGGAAAGACGTACGAATGGGCGTGGCATCTTTGCCCGAAGCGCAGTTCTCATCGTGGCAAACCTGAAAATGCGGGGGAACGAAGGACAGCGTGTCAGTCAACGGAGGTCGAGGAGCTCGCGTGAAGAAGAAGGGACAATCGTGCGCGTGTGGTGGCACCAACTTTGACGCATTCTCGGAACTCAGGCAGGCGATCGCCGTACGAGCCCTCGACGGCTACTACGAAGATGAGGACGGCGAGGAGGACCAGGTACAGAGGAGACTGCGATCGCCTCCCCGATCTTGAAACTTTCATGACGCGGGCATTAATCGTCGGGGGAGTCAATTGGGGGTTGTGGTCGTCGTCGGCGGCGGCGGCGGCTTCCGTGCAGAGAGACGGGGTTGGTTCGGGTTAAGAGTTCGCGATGGTGCCTTGGGGGACGAGACGGTGCAGGAAACCTGAGGGTTCGGAGGTCTCGGGCGGGCAGCAGCTGTCCCGTGGGCCGTTCTGTCTTGCTTGTCACTGGCGGGGGTTCGCCGGTGTGATTGGCCTACTGTTTCTGGGGCCAATTGCTGGCGGGGCTGACTCCAGTGTTCTGATCCGATCTTAGGTCCAACCCCTTCAAGGGACTCCTGGTTTACATTTTCTGTTTGGCGTTTTTCCAAATCCCATAACTATCGTCAATCATTCCCGGAGCTTCACATCTTGCGTCCGCGACTCATTTTCGGTCAACAGCCCCCGCGATCCATGGCGCAGGCACAAAACAGCGCACGTCTCTACTTCTGAAGGGAGGCTCCAGTAGCTTCACCGGCGGCACAGCAAATTATACAGGGGACTGACATGCCCCGTGCCGAGAGCAACTCGAGGCTGAGGATCGATGTTCGGTTTTCAACAGGGTGGAGGCAACAAGCTTTGCCAAGTCGAGACTGTCGTGTGATCGTGACCGTGGGGCCAACGGAACTTCCACCCTAGGAGTAGACACGAGGGTATCGTCGTGTTGGTTCGTTCTGCATGCGCCGTCTGGCCAACGCCAAGCCCGGCAAGAGGGTAGTACCGAGCCAGAGTCTTTCGGCGCACCGCCCGACGACATGGTGTTTTTACAATTTATTCCAACATGAATGAGCCTGCGGGGCGAAGAATGGCCCAACGCCTGCGGCGTTCGAACTTACCAGGCCCTAGCGATGGAACTTTTGAAATTGGTTCGCATCAAGGTTGAATATCGTCTCCATGAATGAGGGTTTAGGCTCCTGCTCTACGGATACTCTCTCTTGCACTAACGCCTGTCCACCTTCTGCTTTATTTGGCGCATTCGCCGCTACTAACCAACCTGTCTCGCCTTCTTCTCTATACCTCACCCCGTTTGGTTGTGTACTCGATGTTGTCGCTCTTACGTCCCCGTCACTCGTTAGCACGCCTCAATGGCCCCCGCCTGGCCATTCCGGCCGGTGCTAGAACGACATCCCGCTTGTTCGCCGCCTCAGTTCGCAGCATTGGCTCTTCGTTATCGAATCCGGTTCGGCCAAAAACGAAGCTGCTCCCCACGAAGCTTCAAATTTTCACACGATGTGCATCTGGCGGCACGCCTGCCGACGCAGAGGCCCAAGCCCAAGGACCAGAGGGCCCGGACAGAGAGTTGCTGAACAGGCAATGTCTCGATGCGTTGCGTGGCGAGCAATTACCCGACTTTATGGAGATTGCAAGACAATACTACAAGCTACTCCAAATCCTTCAGAACGACCCAGGCTTCTCGGCCTTGCCCGACTGGCAGAGCACCGTTATAAGTGAAACGCAGAGGGCTGTGAGCAGAATTAGTGCCGCCTTAGTTCACGGTATCCGGCATCATGAGAAATTTGCTCTCTCGCCCGAAGTGACGGAGGTGTGCTCGCGAGACCCCCTCTTCGCTCGAGCACGCAATGCTCGTCTCATCATGAGCAACATCGTTCCCGACATGGAAACAGACGAGACGAAGCCCTACTGCATCTGGCACCCGGACCTCGCAAGCGAAGACACCTACAGAGAAGTTGCTCGTCGGTATCCCGACATGCGATACAATGTCGGTAGGGCTTGTGCCGCTGCTGGATACGATAAGCTCTACCACGAGCTGAACCTCCTGCCGGATGTTTCGATTGCCGAGGAAGCCAGGGACAACACGGCCAGCGGAGGTCCCATTTTTAAAACAATCACCGATCAGAGTGTGCGTTACAAAGTGATGGACGATTACACGCGTAGTGTTCGACTGTTGGGCCCTGAGGTCGGCGCGAGCCTGAATGGCGATACAGCAGTGCGCTCCTCTCTTACATACCGAGAAAACTGCCAGGACCGGCCTTTGCCTAATATCACGCCTTACTACTTCGATATCGAAGAGGACGGTAATCTGGGAGAGACAAGCGAAGGCGGCACGGTCTATGGCGAAATACCACCACAACACGTCGACCTGCTGTACTCACCTTTGCCGCAAGACCTTCCCGCTGTCAACAAGGACGTTCTCATCAACATGGCAGCTTACGAGGGTAACATCGACCGCTACTCACGCCTACGGAGGCCGAAGCACGTTGTCAACGAACTGCTGTGCGTCGCCCGCGGTATATACCATCACACCTCATTCGCAAGATGGCTGGCACCTCGCCTCGAGGACATGTACAGCGACAATGACTACAAGTCGTTTAGACTTCAACAGGCCGTTCATGCTCGGTTCATCATGAACAATGACCTGTCGCGAATTGACGACTCCGTTGAGCCTATGGATCTCCCTCTTCTGATTTGGTACCCGCAAATACCCATCAAGAACACACTGCGGGAGCTGGCCTGGCGTCGTCGGGACATGTGGATGCAGGTGGCGGTGGCCTGTGTATATGCGGACTACCAGGACGTATATGACGAAGTATGCATCGAGCCGAACCGTCATATCTGGCGACAGGCGCTGCATAATCAAAACACTTACTACTACGAGGATCAGACTCGCCGCGCTGCGGAGAACGGTGTCGACTTGAGCCAGGGATCAGATTATAACATGCCTCAACCCTGGCCCGAGTACATTTACAGAGGCATCAACCGACCTGACAAAGAACCAACGAGCAACGTCCTGACTAGCGGCATTGCCAACACCCCTTGGTCCGTGACGGGGAACTTTGACCTCGTGACCACCATAGCGTTGGACGCCTACTTTGGGATCTACGGCGGCGGTCTGCAGGCCAACGCAGCGTCCTGGCAGACCTTCATCAGCGCGACGGATCGCGCGAGAGAGAGGCCCGGCGAGTTGTACTCGGCTGAGGAGGACTTTCAGCGCCGGAGCAAACCGAAGCCTGGACTTTGGTTTTACGGCATGCCGGCCGGCGAGACGGCGTTACCGAAGCCCATTTCCGCTATTATTGAGGACTACACGAAGTAGGAAGATGTCCAGGGGCTCTTTGCTGCGCAGAGACGAAATGCCACTCTGTAGATGGGAGGCTGGCGGGCCGTCTAGGATTGTGCGGCCTCAATTTCAATATCCCATTCGACGATGCCTTGCTCTTCACAGGCCACACAGCTGTGATTCTATTCAGACCGTGGAATGCCTTGCATCTACACTGTAGAGCATCTAGACGGCAGAGATACAGTTATCACGGCGTACTTCGATTGACTCGTGATTCCTCGTCGTGCCCCCCTGCCTCTACGGCATCGTAGCTGAACCCGGGTGTACACTCCAACAGGATCCCCCTCACGTCCAGAGCCTCGCTGGGGTTCTCTCCTAACGAAGACAGAGACACTGTCGCATATACCTTTGGCATCCGTAATCCTTTCGTCTCGACAGACTGACCTTGCAGCCGCGCCAGCTCTGCATTCATGGCCGCCTCGCACTCCAATTGCCGATCAACCTCCTCTTCGAGCTTATTGCGCTTCTCCGATGCGTCAAAGCCCTCGCTCTGCCGGTACTCGACCCACTCTTTAGCCTCTCCCCTGCGTATGAAGTCCTGGAACTCCTCCTCGAACGCCGGGGACCATTCGCCAGGAGGACAGGCCTCTGCGAGGCGCCCGTCTCGGACGCAAGGCGAGAACCGTCGGTCGAAAACCTTGAGAACAGCTCTAACTGGCAGGCCCCCCGGCCTCATGGTGGTGACCTCCATCACGTTCCAGGGCGATGGCTGGAAGACCCGCGATATCACCATTCGCAGCGGGCCGTGGAAAGGGGGGTTGCCGTTGGCTTGGACGGCGATCATGTTACCGCGCCAGTAAGGACACCTGTATCCCCATTAGATGTGGATGGCATGATGGATTTGTTTTAGGGGGGTCGAATACGGTGAGTAAGCCAACCTGAGCCAGTCGATAATGCTCCGGAAAACGTTTCTGACTTTCCTGAACATGCCCCGGAAGGCGTCCCTTACGCAGGCCACGACAGCTGACATATCGGTCAGAGCCTTGACAGGCCTTTGGTCTATATTCTAGGAAGCTTCTCAGAAGTTTTTTTTTCCGATTGCGCCCGGTCGAGGCGACGATGACCGAGATTCAGATGGGAAGGATGGTGAAGGTAAGAGGGAAAAGAATGCATCGCCGCGGAAGGCATCAAAGTGGAGACCTCTTCCCGAAACCTACCCGATTAGGAAATGAGCTAGAGCTCATGTGGGGAGCCGTTGCACTATGTAGCCCTCGGTGAAGACCTCTCGACGTCTCGGTGCAGAACATGCCGCCAACAACACGAGTGATTGATGCAGGCCTCATAAATACCTACACAATTGGCTTTCAGTCTCCACAGCATCCCAACCGATCCGAGTCACAATCAGTTAAGGTGTTGAGGCTGACAATTTTCCTGTGCGGAGATTTTTTGGGAAGGAGCCCGCTATAATACGGTGTACCGGTCTCCTATTAGATATTAGCTAGTCCTTCCCAGAACGAATCTGAGGTATTCTTGGACATACGTTAGCACTAACGTCAACAGCAACATTAATGACTAATGACCATTTGAAGAAGAGCAGGTTCGCTGACATCGGACAGAGTCTCTCTGGGGGTGAGACCCCCGGTTCTAGGCCCATCGGGCCAAACCGCACGGATGTACGACCGAAGCACGACATCCCTTCCCGCATAAAGTTTCATGAAGCTAGACGGCAGCTCGGAGCCGGTGGACCAAGTGGCAAGCTTCCAGGCTTCTTGACCCGACACCCATCGCCTCTCGTCCCAAAGAACATGTCCATGTCCCCATTAAACCCACAGATGTCGGGACCTGTTGGCTCATACTCGTCTGAAGTGTTAGCTGGCCACAATCCAGGAGTCCAATAACTATGGACGGAAATCTCGTGTCTCCTGGAAAGTAATCATCTGAGTTCTTGTGCAAAGAGAAACTCACTTGGTTGCGTCTGAGTCAAGTGCGATATCATGCCCTAATTTTCAAGGACCCTCCCTCGAACAGGCTTCATGTGAGAATCACAGACACGCTCCATTCTAGTCATGTCTCCTTGACAAAGCTATCGAGGGGCGATCTCAAGGTCCCAGTCTGATAAGACAGGCGACGATATCAGACAAGTTAACTCAGAGATTCCGATTACATGGTGTATTGCGATGACATTTAAGTTGAAGCAGCTTATCACCTGCTGGCGACATAGTTCTCAGTAGACGGCCGTGTTCGCTATCCATCACCCCGCGTTTTCCGATTACGCCGAACCCCTCGCGTAGAATAAAACCCAATGATCCCGTAACATAGACAAAAGCAACCCTATTCGTGCTTACAGCCCGCAAACATGTCAGAACAGAGGCGCCATCCCGAGCACCCACGTATCAAGCCACCTCGAGGCCGCGAACCCAGCCACAAACCCGCCCATGGCGATGGAGAACATGACGGCCGCCGTCAGGCTCGGGCTGACGTCGTGGTCGAGCCACCTCTTGCGGAAGTCGAGCGTGCCGACGTGCATGTGGAACATCTCCTCGACGTCGACGACGCCGCGCCAGTTGGGCTTCAGCTCGGTCGACTCGCGAGGTCGGTGTTTTCTCTGGACACTAAATTTCCGAAAGGGTCATCCCTCACTGTTTTAGTCCCGTCTGGTCAGCCGCTTCGGTAGGGCAGAAAAGAAATGAAAAAAACAGGAATAGGGACAGGAGGGTAGAAAGGGTGGGAGGGGAGAGAAAAAGGGGGGTTTCTTACAGCAAAGTCAAGCAGATATCACCCTGCAGTCTCGCCTTCAGCTCCAGCTCGGCATCCAGATTCAGACCGATCTGCAACCTCGCCGGCTTGGAATCCGCAAGGCGGCGGATAACCTTTGGCGGCGGGAGCGTCCCTCTAGGTGCGGTCGCCGTCGTGACCGGTGCCGTCGTCTTCTGGACCTGCTTATTGCGGTTCCTCCTCCGACGCCGACGGGTGCTCCCCTCCGACGACGCGCTCGAAGCGCCGCCGACGCCGGACGCCGAGTCGTCCAACACGATCTTGCGCTTCGCCAGCTCGGCCAGCAGCTCGTCCTCGGTGTGGCCCGCGAGGGACGTCTTGGTGGCGGCGATGTTGTAGGTCACCTTCTGGGCCGCTTTCGCATCCCGGGGCGGCGGTGCCATCTTTTCGTCTTCGTCTTCCGAGGTGGCTTTCCTGTAACGGGAGGGCATGTAGTAAGGAATCATTTGTTGTTTCGTCGGTCCGCTGTTGAGCTGCGGCGACTTATATGTGTACTCAGTGGATGCAAGGAAGGGAGGTGTTGATGTGTTTTCTTTCCAGAGGAAGCTCAAGAACCAGAAATTGTGAGAACAAAGTATTCTGCCGATACATCAAGAGAGAGTCAGTCCCTTGCCGAGAGAACAGCTGAGACGGCAAGTCGAGACTATATAACCACCCGATTCCCTCCAAACCCCCCGGTCCCCGACTCGCCACGGCCACTGCACCACCCCAGCAACCCTGAAATTTGTTTCCAGTTCTCTTCAACTCCGTATTATCCCTCCAGAAAAAATGCTACGGACATTCAGAACGTGTGCTTACACGGACCTCTCGACCACCTTTGACGGTGTCACGTGATGGGCCGATTATGGAGTAAAACGGATCGAGGCCTCGTACGATGCCGTCCAATGCTGAAACCGCGATGCAACTCCGACGTTGCTGGTCAACCCCAGCACACCAAGACAGGGGGGGGAGCTCGGCAACGCACAGGACTCGACCAACTGTCAGTGACGATGCGATTTGTTCAAACAACTTTTTTTTTTCTTTTCCCCCATGCGACATGATGGGCTGCATTTGCCCCTTCGAGCTGCCGCCCGACAACCCTGGCACCATGGATGATCAGGGTCCTCGCGACCCCTGGTTATGTGGAGGGTCAAACACTAGTCAGTTCCCCCCATCGTATGTTGGGCTGACGTCTAGGCCTGGATCCCGTTCCAAGCGGGAAGATCTCTCGAGCATAACGGAACTGCGGTGTCGTTTTGGTTCTACGCCCGTTGGACCAATCAGTTGCATTGCCAATCATGTCTAGATGCTCGCCTGTCTCGATCCTCGAGCGACGAAAACGAGGTAAAAACACACAAAACTCCGGAAGATGCGCCGCGCCAGCCCGATCGCCACCTGCCAGGACCCTGCCAACCGCGTTACCCCGTCTCAAATCTATGAGATTGGCCTCCTTCACTTGAACACATTATTGGCTCTGTCCCAGAGCGTCGACGAACAGTTTGAACTGTCTACCTTTCACCCATATGGGTGGGTGGCACCACCTAGCCACCCTTTCAATGTCGCGTACTCCGCACTTTTTGATAACTTCCTTATTCAGGTCCCTCACGTACTCAGTAGGTCTCTCACGGACATGCCACGACCAGCACCGCGAGATGGGCGCGCGCTCTCGCTGCCGACGGTTCCCCTCCTGTCGTTGTTCAGCATCAGCAGCGCCGCCGTTGCCTCCTGATCGAGGTCCCGCTGCGGTGCCAGCGCGGGGCTGGTGAGCGTCGAGAGCGACGCCGAGGGAACGCCCCCGTGGCCGTACGGGTACGACTGCGGGCCGAAGGCGGGTGACGTGGTCGCAGACGACGCGCTGTAGCTGTAATGCCGCTGGTGCTCGGTCGACACAGACGAGTACGAGTCGTGGCGGTGCCTCGAGTCCTGGGCGAGGAGCGCGGGCGACGGTGACACGGATGGCTGCTGAGAGCGGGAGTATTGCTGCGGGGCGGGGAACGTCGGCGATGGGGCTTCGGATCCGGTCATCTCGACGTCGTCGGGTTCTTGTTGGTATTTCGGGACGAATTGCGGTATGGGGCCCCACGGGTCGCGGCCGGATGGGGTCTGGAGCCCGGACTCGGTCGGCGAGAGGGCCTCCGACGCATCCCGTTGGGCCTTGAGCTTGGCGACGCAATCCTCGAGGTATCTCACGTACTCAATGGACGCCTGCCGACACGAATTGGGTCAGTATTCTGCGGGAAATGGCACGAGCATTGGCTGCTCACCTGCAGGATGGCAAGCTTGTGCATTTCGCCTGTGCAGGCCGGTATCATGCCCTTAAGCACCGCGAACTCCTCGTTCATCTTGGACCGACGGCGGCGCTCAATCAGGCTATGTGCCGTTTTCCTCGCGATCTTGCGTCCCGCCGCGCTCGTCGCCGAGGGTTGCTTCTTCCTCGACTGCGCCGCTGCCGATCCGGCGGGGGCCTTCGCGGAGCCGGACGACTTGGCGGCGGCGGGGGCCTCCTCGGGCTCCTCCTGGGGCCGGGGCTTCATCTGGATGATTTTGCGGGACCGCGTGGGGGGCGGAGGCAACGCGAAGCTCTCGCTCGCGGCTTTCTGTGCGGCCGAAGATCTCCTGCGAGATTTGACCGTCTCGCTCGGCTGCACAGGGTATGGTGCGGTGGTCTTTGAAGAGGGGCCAGCGGGAACCTTTGACGAAGTCCTCGTGTCGGTGGGAGAGAGTCTCGAGCCGTCCTGCGTGATTGCAGGCGGGGGCAGCTCAAAAGCCAGCTGCAGCGAGGCGGCCATGTTTTTGGAGCCATCTTGGCCCTTTATGTCTGTCGAGGACGCCGGCGTGGGCGGCAGCGTAGGACGCGGCATTGTGAGTTGCGAATGTGACGGGGGGCACGGACGACTTCTCTAAGGGATAAATCACGTTCCCAAAGAATATTAGTAGATTGCGGCAAGCCGAGTGAGGAAACTCGACGCCTATGCCGGACGACAGATTTGGTTGACGTCTGCTGTGAGGCTGTGCTCCAGCGGGAAGTCGATGCCGGATGGCGATGGACGGTGGTCGAACACGGTCTGGGCTTGGCACTGATGAGAGCGCCCGTCGGGGAAGGTGAGGTAGATGTCAAAGGCCCGATCCGCCTGCTTGTCTTCGTCACAAAACAGGGCTGTGAATGCGAGAGAAGAGGAGGGCACGCGAGAGATGAGCAATGTAGAGCATGGCTAGGTGGACTGGGGGAAAGAAGAGGGAAATGGAATGGTTAAAGAAAGATACGGGCAGGTAGGACGGGATGGAAGTGGAAGCGGAAGCGCGAGTTGAGGCGGCGTACTCACACACGCACACACACGCAAAGTAGGTATGTAGGTAGGTACCTTGGAACTAACTAGGTAACTGACTGACTCTCGCTCGCTCCCGCTATCCTTGGCTTGTCAGTGTCGTCTTCACCTTCGTCTTCTCCTCTATCTACAACCCCGGACTGTGGCCACGAAGTGTTAAGGCACTCGCCTCAGATCGGCGCCAACGTCTTAGCAGACGTCCGGCATTTCACGCCCCATCCCCTTCCCGGGAGGGGTGCCCGTGGTCCATGTTTCTGTATGATACCCTGACAAGAAGGCAAGCCTGGGGAGAGGGGGCCAAGGGCAGCGAACGAGGAGGAGGGAGAGAGGGCACGCGACTCCAAGCCAGAAAGATACCCAGCAAACAATTGACGGGAAAGAAAGTGAGGAGCGCAACCTGGTCCCTGGATAACAGATACAGACGGGGCAAGATCCAATCAGGGGTGCGAAGGCAGACTCCTGGGCAAAGAAAAGGGCAGGAGAGGCATCATCGAGGGTTCGAGACGGGCAGCCAATCAGAGGGCCGGATTCGAGCACATGGGGTTCGTGAATGGTTACTGGCAACCGCACGCCCGCAGAGAAGACCAGCCGCCAGCGTCGCCCTCAATCTCAAAGAGAAACGTCAATCAGCACGGCCACACAGGCCACATGGATCATCCGAGGCCCTTGCCAACTTGCTCCCCCCTCAACCCTCAACCCTCGCCCTCGCCCACGCCTCTCTTTTCTTGGCCCCGGGCCTGGGGGGCTAGTCTGATGTGCGCTCTACTGGGGCCGGCCATGAGCCAGAGGCACGAGACATGTGCTCGAAATGCGGTTGGGTGACTGGTCGACGCGCGATGGTATGGTCGCCGTGAGTAGGCAGGCAGGTGGTCGAGTCGCCGGTCAAATCAACAATTTTCGTTAAAGTGTGTTCCGTGCGGCATCCATTGTCGTATGGAGAGACGAGATGTGTTGCCTCCAAAACTCTGAGGAATGACGACCCTCGCCATCTCAGGCCCGCAGCTCGTGCGTAGGAGCAGAGTGAGCACGTGGGCAAGAGCGATTCGCTTCAAATCTGCGTTCCCAATCTGTGTCCCCGCAACAGCTGCGTGCTTGTCCGACTCGGGTAGGTAGTCTCTCTCTGCTTCTCTCTTTTTTTTTCGTCAGCGCGAGATGTACACGGTCCGTTCAACAAGTCGTCGAGTCCTCACGGGAGGCCGCCTAGGTACTGAGGGAAATAAATAGGCTGTCTAGGTTGCCGTCAATTGACCGCATGTCTGCTGCGAAATACCGTCCCAAGTTGAAGCTGCGCGCGTGTCTTGTCCAAAATAGAGTTTGGTCCCAATTTTCTGAAGGAGGTGGAAGCTCTCGTGCCTGCTCTCAGTCTCAAGCATGGAAGAGGGTCGTGGACCTGCCCCATCCCGATTCAGCCTAGCTCCCGAACCCTGGAGACGGACGGGGGACCCGACATGGGGGTGTCGGCGCAGGTGCCAAATCCCAAGAAGCTTGTTGATGTCAATTCTCTCTGACTTCCAGATGGGGCACGGGATGATATTAACGCGACATTTTCCTTCAGAAAACTGCCGAGTCTTGGCAAAAATCACTCATATACGCCCGCTTCGCAAGTCGTCTCACAGTGCCAGCCGCCAGACTCATTCATTCGTTTTCACTAACCCGGAAAGAAAGTGCCTCGTAGGCTTGCTTAGGTCTACTCGACCACGAGTCCAAAATTCCCTCATGTCCCATTGAGGGTTACCCAGATCCCCATGCCGTCGGAAAGAAGAAACAAGAAAAAGCCGATAAAGTGTACAACATTCGCTCCCCCGAGAGCCCTTGCTTACACCTCGTTGCTGGGGTAGGCCACCTTCGTCGTAGCCGCAAACTCCTCCTTGATGCTCCTCATGCTCACGAATCGACTGAGCAGGTTCGGGCTGCCCGCCTTGTCGTTGGTGCCGCTGGCCCTGCCGCCGCCGAAAGGTTGCTGGCCGACCACGGCGCCCGTGCTCTTGCAGTTGATGTAGAAGTTGCCCGCAGAGTCGCGCAACCTCTGCTCGGCGAAACGGACCGCCGCCCGGTCGTTCGCGAAGATGGAGCCCGTCAGCCCGTATTCGCCCGACGAGTCCACCAAGTCGCACGCCTCCGAGAAGGCATTGGCCTTGGTGTCGTCGTACACGTAAACGGTGAGCACGGGGCCGAAGAGCTCCGTCGTCAGGAGCTTGTGGTTCTTGTTGCTCGTCTCATAGACGGTCGGGTGCACGAAGTAGCCCTTGGACGAATCGTACTTGCCGCCCGCGAGGAGCGTGAGCTCCTTGTCGTCCTTGGCAGCATCAATCACGCCAGAAAGCTTCTCGAAGGACGCCTTGTGGATCACGGGGCCCATAAAGTTGCTGTGGTCGACTGGGTCGCCAATCTTGATCTTGTTGACCTCTTCGATAAGACCCTTCTTGAACTTGGACCAGATCGTCTTGGGAACGTAGGCTCTTGACGTTGCGCTGCACTTCTGACCCTGGTACTCAAAGGCACCGCGAACCGTCTGCTTGACGGCATTGTCGATATCCGCGGATGAGTGAATGAGATGGAAGTTCTTGCCACCCGTCTCGCCCACGATTCTCGGGTATGAACGGTAGTGCCCCTCGGCCACACCCGCCCCGATGGTCCCGTACAGCTTGCGGAAGACGGCAGTGCTACCGGTGTAGTGCAGAGCCCCGAAATGCTTGTTCTTCAAAACTGTTTTGGTGATCTCCTCGGGGTTGCCGGGCACAAACTGAATGACTTCGCGCGGCAGGCCCGCCTCAATCAGGATGTTGTAGACCAGCCAATTCGACAAGATGGCCGAGTCACTGGGCTTCCAGACAACAACGTTACCAAGCAGCGCCGGGGCACCGGGCAGGTTGCCGGCAATGGCAGTGAAGTTGAACGGGGTGACTGCGTATACGAAGCCTTCCAGGGCCCGGTACTCGACCCTGTTCCACACGCCGGGAGCGTGGTGCACGGGCTGCTGGGCGTACAGCTCCTCGGCGTATTGCACGTTGAAACGCAAGAAGTCGGCCAGCTCTGCCGCGGCGTCGATCTCGGCCTGCCACGCGTTCTTTCCCTGGCCGACCATAGTTGCGGCCATGATATCGTAGCGGTACTTGGTGGAGATGAGGTCGGCGGCCTTGAGGAAGATGGCGGCGCGGTCCGCGAAGGGGACGGACTCCCACGCAGGCTTGGCATGGAGGGCGGATTCGATTGCGCTTTGCACATTGTTCGTCGAGGCCTGGTGGTACTTGGCCACGGTGACGCTGTGGTCTGCGGGGTTGAACTGCTCCGCGATATTGCCTGTCTTGACCTGAAGGTGTGTCAGCGAACTTTCGGCCAATTGGCGAGTGGTCGGTCGGCTTCGATGACTGACCTCCTTTCCGCGAACAACAATCGGCACCTCCAACGGAAGTTTTTGCTTTAGTGTCTCGATTGCGGCAGTCAGACCCTCGCGCTGCGCCGAGCCTTTGGCGTAGTGATGCTGTGCCATCGTCAGTGGACTATCCCTCACCAACTCCAGGTTCTCGACCGGGCCGGCCACATACGTTGGGCTCGTTGGACACCTTCGGCACCTTGAAGGTAGCAAAATGGGCCAGTCTCCTTGACGTTCCCGTCGCGGAGGCAGGCAAGCGTGTCGAGAGTCGGGCGGCCGATGTGGTCGCTGCTCGGCGTCCTGGGGTTGCGAGGCGAGACGCGCACCGAAGCTGGGAGTTCAAGAGCCCAGAAGCTCGTGTGGAAGCCATGACGGGCAATGGAACAACCAGGTCAAGGAAGTATCAGCTGATGGGAAGGTAATTTCACCCAAACACACAGAACGAGAGCTGGCGGAAGGGCCCAAGCCTGAAGCGATACGTCCGAGATGGAATGGATGGTGGTGAATGGAGGGAGAGGCAGGTGACTCGGACAAGATTTACGGTGAAGGTACGGCGGGCGGTTGGCTATTAAGCTTTCAGAGCGTAGGGTTATGAAATGCTGTTCGAGTCGTGAGACATGCGCGGATCGCAACCACGACAGCGGGTGGCCGCGGGTTAAGAATGCCCGGATGCTCAATGACGGGAGCTTGTGAGGGGCTGCGGGGAGAGGATGGAGCCCCGGAATCCAATGGCGCGAGTTCCCAGTGTCACTTGCGGCCGATAACACCTTATCTTGTCCATGTGGGGAATTTTACGCCAATGAGAAGCTTCAATCGAGCTGCAGCCCGGACCGGGGGGACTTGATAACGGCTCGACGATGACGAGATAAGGCATCCCGATCCCGACGTTGCAGCGTCGGCATCGGGACGACCCTCCGATGTTGGGGACCGGCTGCCGGACCTACCTAGGCAGTGTAGTTGGATAGCTGGCCCTCCACGACGAATAAACGTGACGTTAACACAAATACGACGGAGCCATGTTGTTCACGGAACGAGACTAATCATTATTACTAGGCGCAGCAATCATCTGCTGGAAAGAACGGGAATAGAAAAGTACACAGAAAAACACAGCTCCGCCGTGGCTGAGCGACCAAAGATACAACAACATCCACATCCTGCACGCATCTTCCGCTAGTTGTTTTTGTCTTCCTCATCTCAGGGTATATCATTATGTAACCAACAAGCCCTCGCCCGACAGACTGATACAATCAGCTTTGATTAGACGACGGGCTCAAGAACGGGAGCCCGTCGAGATTCTGCACAGCGCCGGTCAGAACTCTATTCTCCGTGGCCGTTTGGGCGCTCTTGCTCGGGGAACGGCTGGACTGGCTCCGGTTGCTGGTTGTACTTCAGCAATGGAACCGTCAGGCCGTAGCCCTCGGTGATGCCATCGGGGTTGTGCTGGTCTATCTCGACGCGGATGCAAATGTCCAAGCTGCCGTCGTTGCCGGTGCCGTGCTGCTTCGTAGCAGCCTTGTGCTTAGAGCCGGATTCGATTTCGCCGAGATGCAAATAGTCGTGGCCGCCCTTGCCCGATATCGTCGACCGCGCGTCCCCGTTGACCGAAGGTGCCGAGAGACCATTGTTGGGCGAGTTCTCCGTAAGGATAGCGAAGTTGCGGCTGGGCATGGTGACGTGGTTGGAGTTCGATGTCTTGCTCGAATCGCCCGGGTCTTTATCGAAAAACTTCAGCAAAGTCTCATCCGTGTCGTGGTTCAGATGATGGATCTTGTTTCTCTTGGCCAAAAGGTTGGCAATAGCCGCTGGGGGTGGCTTGTTGGTGATGGCGGACGAAACCACGTTTGCCATGTATCTGTGGTCATTCTCTGTGGCGATGTTGAGGCGAGGGTGAGAGTAGAAACGACCGAGGGCAGCCAAATGCACGTCGCCGCCGAGGATCGTGATGCGCACCGAAAACTCCGACGCAATGGCTTGAAGTCTCTCGACCAGAGCCCCGCGCTCCTTCTTGTGAGTCCTGGCCGTGTAGTGGTCGTCTAGATCGTCGAGGAGGTCGACACTGCCGTCGAAGTGGTTGAATACACCGCCAGCTAAAATCGTTAGCTACGACTATTCCACAGCTTTGCCACTACGTACCGATGCCGAATCTCCGATTCAAGAATTTCACAGGACCCATGATAGGGCTTCTGAAAACATTCTCCAGCCACGTCAGGCGCTTGCAAGCGGTCAGCTCATTGATCACTCAGCGAAGACGTTCAACTTACCGGGTACGCAATAGGGATTCCCAGCAACAGAATCAGATGTTTCAGAGGCCGGCCCGATTCCGCAGCAGACTTCAGCTCGTGCCTGAGGCGGCTGAAGATCAGGTCGTATGTTTCGGGATAGTTGATTTGGTGCCTCGTGCGCTGTAGATCGTCAGCCAAAAACACTCCTGTCGCCCCGTCTCGGACAACCATACCTCGGTTCGAGCGTCAATACCAAGAAACCCGATTCGCGCTCCGAGTCTGGCAAACATGTTGTGGGAGTGCTCCGCCACGTACGGCTGTCGAATGTGAGTAATTGCACCGCACTAGTACGACGTCAAGGGTACTTACACCAGGCTGCCTGCCAACAATGTACCCAGGATCCGACTTCGCGGGGGCGACGTAGGTGTCCATAAGCTGGTTAGGGTCAAGTCCTTGCCCTTCGTTTGTTGTCGTGCGATCTGTGCCAGGTCAGCCAAGAATCTCGTGGTTCTCGGTTGGTAACCGCTTACCAGTTGTATAGGTCGAGACCGGTGGGGGCAGGTGGTGCTGGAACAGCATGTAGTACTTGTGGGCTGTTCCGCCAATGCCCCTGAAGACGTCGCATCGCATGAAGTCGTCGACGTAGGAACCGAACCCGTCAATGATCTATGTTTACCGTGAGCAAAATCCTCGCAGCCATCGACGGGCTCTTGGGACTTACGTCGTGATCGTCCCAGATGTTAAGCTGAGGAATCTGGCCATTGGCAGTTGCGAAAGGCTCTGTGGAATACCTGCGACTTGCTGTTAGTTGTGTCCTGCACCCGCAAGGCGCTGCAAACCCACCATCGGATGTAGTTCTTCAGGTAATAGTCGTCACAAGCTTGACGCAGCTTCTCCGGGAAGGGGAAATGCCTCCGCTTCTTAGGGTTCGAGATGTCTGTCCATTCGCGCAACGGCCCGTCGACTCGAATACCGTCGTTGTAGATCTGGTCGCCTCCTCCGAGCCTTCAAAGATCATCAGCTACACAGCATTGCACCGAAGCGAGACATTGAACCCACATGACATGGAACGGACGCTCCTTGTGGTGCCTGTTGACGTCGTTCCACAGCGCGGGACCACTCCAGGCATCTTCGTCAGTACCGACACTGAACCCGTTGCAAGAGTGGAACATGATGCGCATCGACTCGTGGATGGCGGGAACAAAAAAGTGGTAGCGATCGGGCCTGATCTGAGAAAATCGCATGTCTTGGATGAGATACTCCCACTTGGCCTCGACTTGCGTGAGGGGCAGAGACAGGTCGAAGGCCCAAAACGTGTTACGGGGGTCAGAGTAGAGGCATTGGCCAGCAATCTGGGTGCCATTCGCGCTGCCGGAGCTCTCGCCGTTGGTCGCGCCGTCAGTTCCGTTGGCTCCATTGGTTCCGTTCGTCTCAGGGGCAGCGAGATGAGCGTCAGCGTCACCCGCGGGGCGCAGGGTAAGTGTCGGCGCGAAGCTTTGGGTCTTGCCGCCGCCCTTGGCAACAATGAGGACACTTCCGTACCAGCGGTCGGCATCCATGCGGCGGTAGTTGAGGAGCGGACCGCAGATAATCTCCCTACCGTCCGGAGGGTTCTGTTCGTATGCGTGGGTCGCGTTGGAGCGCGGGCGCTCGTCGCCGGTGGCCTCGCCGGCGGCGATCATGATGGGTTTGAAGTTGGGTGCGGCGTTGGGATTCTCGGGCTCAACGCGGTCGCGGTTAAGGAAGCTTGCAAGGTCGTTCGTGTTTCCGCGCTCCTGGGGGTCGCGGGGCACTGCGTGGGCCTGAGCAGCATGGCGCGCGAATGCCGAGCTCTCCTGGTGGCGCCATCTGTTGGCCGACGCGTGAGGGTTGTGGCCGACGTCATCGAGGGCCTCTCCGTGCGGGTGAGAAGCCATATTTGCGAACTTCACGAGGTTTTGGGCAGAGTCTGACTGTCGTTTGTCCCGGACCTGAGAATAAAGCTGTCAGATCATGCAGAAACCTCGCGAGGTGCTCTCAGCAACGGGGGCTCCTCACAATGTCTCAGCGCAAGATTAGGGCCGACAGGGACCGTTCGCGCGCCAGCTAGCTCTTTCAACCCAGGTAGCTAGGATGCGCAGCTTGCGATTGAGCAGACCAGCAACCGGGGTGTACACAACCAGGTAGCGGTGAGGTAAACAGCAGAAATGCAGCCGCGCTTCGATTGACAAAAGGTAACCGTAGCAAAAAAAAAAAAAAAAAAAAAAGATGACAAGAGAAGAAAAAGTCGAGAGGAAAAGCAGGATCAGGCAAAACGAGAGGGTGTAGTCGACTCCCACTACAAATCGCACGAGAAAGTGTGCTGGGTTGGATTGGATGCTTGCTTGGCCGGGTAGCGCAAGGTGACGCGAGCTAGGAATGAACTGGCAAGGATTGTCGTCAGTGGGGAGGAGACCATCCACTACCAAGGAACGCTTGATAGGTGCAGGTAGGTAGGTACCTTGCCGACTGTATCTCCCTGTATTTCTCGCATTCAGGTACCTCAGCCGCTACAGCAAAGCGCTAGAAGCTGCCGCAGGGTGAGCCGGGGGGTTCTAGTGTAGTGTAGGGGCAAACCTGGGACGGACTAGTCCCGAGGATATTTCGTGGAGTCCCGGGATAATAGAGAGGGAGGATTCGCCGTTCGAGATGGGCAAATGCTTTCGTTTTCCCCATCGTTGGTTTTGCCGCAATTTGTTTGCGAGCGTTGTTTTGTTGATTTCTGGTATTACTAGTGCCGTTGTTACTATCCCTCCCGCTGGGCCGCCCACATGACGGGGTGCGCTGCTAATCTCTCGTCCTCCCGACCTGCTGCTCTCCGACTGGGACTTGGCTTTGGCTACCTTAGTGCCAGGCGAACCGGGCATTCAACCCAGTCCACGATCCTTGTTTCGAGCTTGCAGCTCCCGTCCGGCTGACCAAGTTAGTAGCGTTCGAGTCCGACGTCTGGTCTGTCTCGTCGTCGTGTAAGCATCCGGGCTGAGCAAACTCGTCGCAAACATTTTTGCTTCATGGCTGGCACGTAGTCAGCCCCGTCCCGCCTCTCGCTATTGGCTTGTCAGCAACAGCCTGCTGGCCGACATGAAATTTCTCAGCTACCAAGGCCGACGCCCTCTTCAGCGTCCTTTTTATTGGTGTCTTGGGGTCGGATGACAAGTGGCCAGAGCTCCCTCCCGCCAGCTTGCTTTTGGCAGAGATACCGTCCCGTGCTTGCAAGCGGTTCCCGAGCAGTAGAGCAATACTACATCCCCGGCACTGGCTTCCTTGGTACCAGACTACATACCTAGAACTAGGAACCAAAAGATACACTAAAAGCTTAGCGACCGCCGTAGCACAGACAGGCTACCAAAGCCGCAGAAGCAACGCGATGCTAGTTGCATAGTAGTGCCCTCCCGCGCACGGGAGGCCTGCGAAGACGAGACGTGGCCGGCCCGATATGGTTGTGAGTTGTCGAGATGCCCTACCAGATACACCATCAGCACAGCTAGGAAGCGAATGTGAAATTGGTCAACTACGTCAGGACTTGTGGCTCGAGAAATGAAACAGGAATGCCCCCACAAGGCCAAGGCCAGGATGACCCGCTGGACCCACCATTTTCTCTCCGTCATTCCCAGGTGTCCCCTGTCTGCTCTTCAGAGGCCTCGTGGAAGCTGTTGTCGCTGTCGCTGTCACTGTCGCTGTCGCTGTCGCTGTCGCCCATAACGAGGAATAATCCATTAAAGAAGGCAGAACACTAGCTACACTAGCAGGCAGTGATCAGAGGCAGTAGGGGCAATCGGGTCGTCCCTAAAATTGAATGACTTAGCTAACATCGGGTAGAGGATTAGAGGCCACTGAATAAGGCGCCTCGGGCCTCAAGCTCAAATGTTCCTTGGCTCCGTGGCCCCCAAGTGTCACACTTTGCATCCCGTAGTGCACTCCGTAAAGTGGGTCAGGACGGATCTCCGCTGCCGGTGGATATCTTGGCCAACACAGTGTATCCGCCCAAACCGATCCCGCAGAGATCCACTTTATGCCGGGACCCATCTCCCGTACCGCCTCACGAAAACCCGAGACTTTCTCTGCCGCGGTGGTGAGATCGACAGGTAAATGCAGGGCACCCGGAAGTGACGCCAGCCCGTAGTATCCACAGTTTTCCGATCAAGGTGGATGGATTCCGTGTCGGTGTTTGCAGCTAATCTCTAGACCGGCGGCGCCGGCAGCTCAATTGCAGTTTACCTAGGTACCTGCATCGAAGTCTCTGACAGAATTTGATTTTGACTCTTCATTCTCATTTATTCGCATGTTTCGAGCCTTTTGGAACAAAGCTGCCCATATACCTCAGGTGGCTGTACCCACGGTACATATGCCAACCCGAGATAATCTGCCCACCTCCCCTAGGTACCTCAAGGTGAGGTCCCAAGACTTGTTCGTGCCTGTGCCTGTAAGCTCGACATGTCAGTCCTGGCCGTTTCTGCCTGCATAGCGCGGTCGCACGACCGCGCAGCTATCACCAACCTGTCACCAAACCATGCTCGACACTTGGGAAAACGAAACAACTTTGGGGAAAATCAGGCGATCCCATGCCACTCCAGGCTGCAGCCGGATTGTCTGCAGCCGTTTGTGAGGCTCGAACGCACGTTGAGTCAGTCGTGATCACACGGGGCAGGCAACAGCGGGCTGGGCTGTAAGGGTCCTCGACCTGCAGGGGTGCAGATCGGCGGGTCCCCCCGCAGGTCACTGGACTTCGCGTCGAAAAGGTCCCCGCGCTTTAGGCAGAACACCCCCTGTCTCGCGTTTCCTTCACCGTCTTCTCTCTCTCTCCAGCGCGTCTCGTGCCAGAGTGCCTTGGCGTCGAGGCGGTTGGAGGTACTGAGGTACCTTACCCCGAGGGAGGAGTTGCATGTAAATGCGAGGTACTCGTAGCATTCTAGCTGGGAATTTGAAGTGCCTACCTAGGTACCTAGCTATCCTTTCATCCCGTTCGTCTTTCTCGGGCTACCAGCTCAGCCTGGATGATCCCCCGCTTCTAACCCCCTTAGGCAGTGCCCAGGTAGCAAACGAGAAAGCCGTAGATGAGCTGACCTCGCAGATGTCGAAATGGTACAAGAAAGCTTCATGTTTCTCTCACTTTGGGAATGAAAGGACCTCGTTCACGTCTGCACCTTCTGCTACAAGCCTCCCCGTCCTGTCTTCCGTCAATTGGACCAATCCCGCGTACAGTGTAGCTGTTGCTGCCCGAGAACCGACCTTGCCGTCTTCAGTTACCTACCCGCGCTGAGTGTCTGTCATTCGTCACCGTCGTCTGTTACCGTTCCGCCTCTCGACTGGCTACCTATCCCCTCTGATATTTCGCTGCTCGAAGCCGCCAGTGGGAAATCTCCAGTGGCCGCATTAACTTCCAAGGCCGCTCTTCTCGCACAACATATACGGCCTCCACAGACCTTTCCGTACACGCAAACCGCCATCGCCAACATGTCCATGCCTAGCCTCCAGGAGTTGCCTGCTCCCCACACGGAGTTGGTCAATTACATTCACGACCACCCAGAGAAGACAATGGTCGACATCATGGAGCCCTACCGCAAGTATGAAGCCCAGCTTCGATCCGTCTTTGCCCAGGACCGCAAGAACCCCGCCCTCGATGACCCACACATCAACCTTGTGCCATTGTTCAACGAGAACACCAAGAACATCAAGACCCGCGCCCGGTTCCTTGCCGCCGAGTCCCAGGAGGAAAAGGAGCGCTACATCATGGCCCTCCCCGACGACAAGCGCCGGGCTAACGGTTCGCCCGCTGTTGTCTCCTCCCTCAAGGTACGCATATGAAAAACGACTACCTCGGCTCGTCGCTCTGCTTATGACTTTGCAAAAAGGATTTCCGCAAGAACTTCAGCATCTTCTCCGAGTCGTCCCTTGCCGACATGAATTGGGACAACGTAGTTGCTGCTGGTTCGTCTGTCATCAACACGCTGTTGCCTGTACCGGAGGAATTCAACACCACCAAGCGCAAACTGCGTGAGTATTACCATGAGAAGTTCTGTCCGGCTTCTGATGTCGACTTGTTCCTCTATGGTCTCAATCACGACGAGGCCGTCGAGAAGATCAAGGAGATCGAGACTGCCGTTCGAGATGCTATTTTAACCGAGGTCACGGTTGTTCGCACCAAGTACGCCGTCACGATTGCCTCTCAATACCCGACGCGCCATATCCAGGTTAGCATTTCCCATGAGTTCGGTTGCTTGCCACTGACGAACGAGGCCAGATCGTGCTGCGTGTTTACAAGTCAATCGGCGAGGTGAGTCCTGTTTTCACCTCCTTCTTACGCATCCGGCTCAGAGTAAGGAGCAGGTCTAACAATCACAGATCTTGACCGGGTTCGATATCGACGCCGCAGGTGGTGCTTACGATGGCAAGCAAGTTTGGGTGACGCCAAGGGCTTTGGGAAGCTTCATCACCCAAGTCAATCACATCGATCTCACCCGCAGAAGCCCTTCCTACGAGAACCGTTTGTCCAAGTACAGCCATCGCAACTTCGAGGTCTATTGGCCAGAACTGGAGCGCAGTCGCATCGACCCTACCATATTCGAAAGAAGTTTCCAGAGGACGCTTGGCCTCGCCCGACTCCTGGTCCTGGAGCGCCTTCCCACATCCTCGGTTCGTGATACGTATCTCAACAAACGCAGACAGGAGAGAGGCCGCCCTACTACGACGCGCTACAACCCGCATCAGTTGCATGGAAACATCAAGGACGATCACGAGGATGAGATTGCCGACTGGGTTGACGAGACCGAGGTCTCCAACTACCACACCTTCACCGTCCCTTACGGCCAACAGTATGTCTAGACCCCTCCTGTTCGCAATAGCATACTGATGACTACAGTTTCCACGCAAAGAAGATTGAGAAGCTCTGCTACACCCGAGATCTGCGTGAGTAAACTCCTTTGGCCACGGTGAAACCTACTTTGCTAACAGCGGTTGTGTGTGCAGTCCTGAACGCCGAGTGGAACCAGCCCAAGGACAGGGAAGTCTACCTTCACAGGCACCCCGCCTTCTTTGGTCGCGTTGAGGACGTGATTGAAGACTGCTGCGGCTTCTGCCCGAAGCCAATAACGCCCGAAGAGATTGAAGTAGCGGAAAGGGAGGCCGAGATCTACATCTCCGGCAAGGTCTCCTTCTTGATCGACGACCCTGGCCGACAGCAAATCGGCTCCTTTAACCCTCTTACCGAAGACGACTGGACCGACATGGCCTACGTGGGCAACACGGCAAGACTCTGCCAAAGCATCGTCGACGGCAATGTAGACGAAGTACTGGACTGGCTGTCCCAGGAGGGCGCGGACCTTAACAAACGAGACCACACGGGCCGCACCCCTCTGCATCTCGCGTGCATGAGTTCAACTCCTGAGGTAGTTCGCTGCCTCGTCGACCATGGATCTCGGCTTACGGCTCGCATTGCCGATGGTCGTACGGCTCTTCACCTCGCAGCCGAGCGTGGCAACGTTGAGATGATCGAGATTCTCATGCAAAAGAGCGTCGCAAACGAGGAGAAAGAGGAAGAAAAGCAAGATCGCCGCCGGAAAGCCACCCAATTCGATATCCAGGACAAATCGACTTCTCAAGAGGGCGACGATGAAGGCGATGACGAACACATGGCAGAGGAAGGGGATGATGGACAGAGCGCTGATGGGGGGCTGTCCGATGTTGAGATGGTCGACGCCGGCAATACCGATGCAGATTCCATGGCGACGGGCTCTTTCGTCAAGGTCAAGGACGAAGAGAAGAGCAAGGAAGACCTCGTTCTTGAAGAATCAACCGACGAACCCGACTTTTACAAGATTGACGTCTTGGCTTGGGATGTCCCCTGCTCGCCCCTTCACCTCGCCATCTCCGAAGGCCACGAGGAGGTTGTCAAGACCCTCTGCGAGTTTGGAAGCGACGCTCTTCTGCCAGTCAAATTTCTCGACTCAGAGAAGCAACCAACGGCGGCCATCCTCACCCTCGCGCTCGCCCTGTCGCTTCCTCTTGAGAAGGCGAAGTCCATGGCTCTCCTCCTGCTGAAGCTTGGTGCCACTTCATCCCAGGCTGATTTGAACGGCTGCACTGTCTTCCACCGCTATGTGGAGAAGGGCAACCAGCAGATGATTGACACGTTGTGGGAGCACGACAAGGCTGGACTCAAGACAGCTCTCAACCACATGGTTTTTGGAGATCATTACTGGAATCCCCAGGCAATCGCGCCCATTCATACGGCTATTGAGAATGGTGACTCGATCTTGGTTCTCAGGTTGCTTGAAGCTGGCGCAAACCCTCAGATCGACTTCGACACATGGCTGAAGGCAGTCAAGTTCTCCAAGGCGTCAGGTCGACTGGGCTCTTACGAGGATAACAAGAAGTTGTTCAGCCAATCCACGAAACAACCTCTGATTGTTGCCATCAGGAGTTGTCCTAACCCCGAGGTTGCCCTCAGGCTGCTGGAGAAGGGTGCTGATCCAAATGTCATGACGCCCGAGTCTCAAATGGTCATCAACGATGAGTGGCAGCGAAGGTACAACAGGGGCGAGACGGCACTCGATCTGGTCCGTAAACAACTGCGGCATCTGCGCCGATACAAGGGCGAGAAGAAGACATTCACCGAGCCTAGATTGCCCGAAGGAATGGACGAGTACATCCAAAGGCATGCAGACGGCACCTATCAACACTGGATGGTCTCAAATGACGTGCAGTCGCGCAAGGCTATTTACAAGTCGAAGTTGGAGACATACGAAGAAGACAAGAAGAAATATGCCGATAGGAAGGGCGCCCCTGAGAAGCTGTCGGCCATCAAGGAGGTCATTGCCCAGCTTGAAGAAGTGGAGGAAGCCATCGTTTACAGGGGCGGCAAGACCTTCGAGGAGCTGTACCCCGACATCAAGGCGCCAGAGGAAAACGCCACCAGCCGTTCTGCGTCCGAGGAGATTTCCAGTCCGTATGCGCTTGATATCTCTTTCCGCGGTGTTACGGACGTCACCGAAACGAGAAAGGAGGCATACTTGGAACTGTGAGTGCATTCAACCAACGACCGCTTACGTACATTTTCACTGACGAAACTCTAGCTTCGAAGGTGCTTGGACCGGCAACCTGGACAAGATCAAAGCACTCACCTTGCAAGCTTGGGGCAAGGACCAAGACGAGCCGCCGTTGAAAATTTCGGTCAGTGACAACAACGACAACACGCCCTTCTCGCTGGCATTTCTCCGGGGCCACCACGATGTCGCTTCGGCCATTCTGGAGATTGTGCTAGCTCAGTATTCCCCAGAAGAGACGGACGCGACCAGATACAAGCTGGACAATGGGGAGGGCGAATCCGATGACGACGAAACTTGCGAAAGTGACGCGGACTCGGATGACGAGCCCAAGATCGTGACTGAGATCGTCGACAAGAATTTCACGATCGAGAACATTGGCCAGGTGTCGATGCAGGTCCGGTCTACGGTCAAGCCCCTCGAGGTTCTGACAAGTATCGTCCAGCCATTTGAGATGGAGAACGGCAGACCGTCCGCCGGAATGCTGAGGCAAACGCTGTTCAGCTTTGTTCTAGACCACGACGACCAAGTTGGATTGAAGGCTCTCATCGACATGGGCACCCATTTCGCTGCCCAGAAGCTCGTCAGTGGTACCCAAGAAGAAGAGGAAGAGGACAGTGGCGGACACTTCTCATTCCCCGAGGGTGACTTCATGGAGGCTGTGAGGGGTGGAAAGACTGCTGCCCTTGCTGAGATCATCAGCCGTACCGGCGCAGGCATCCCGCTCGATGACCTGGTCAAGAAGAGTGGCGTTGAGATGAAGCGAAGGCCGAAATTCTACCAGGGCTTGACAGTCTACGGCAAGAAGAGGTAAGCACCAATGAAAAAAAGGAGTAGCTGAGACTGACAACTTGCACAGAAAGGACTGGGCGACGGCGGGTCGCAATGTGGTCGTTAGATCCACCGGGTTGAAGACGCCGCCGCTGCTCCATGCTGCTCTCGCAGGTAACATAGCCGGCGTCGAGTGGTTCCTCAGTGATGCTCCCCATCGCCACTACACGGACTTTGGGAGATCGAAGGCTGCCCGCGAGGATCCGAGGCTGAAGCATCTCAGCCAGTCACCCGGCGGGTTCGATCGAGCCATCTCCAAGTGGCTGGGTATTCAGAGTGAGTTTGCAAGCCCCAGAGTCTGTTCAGTGACTAACACTCCGTAGACGAGCTGGCACTTCATTGCGCCGTTATGGGATATCCAAGAGAGGAGACCCACAGGCTTGTCAAGTATCTCGTGCAAGCCTGCCCCAGCTCCATCGAGTACAAGTCGACCAGCGGTGACACGCCTCTCTGGATCGCCTTCCGCTTTGGCAGGGCCGACTTGGCCCGGACACTCATCAAGGCTGGTGCGAACCAGATGGTCCGAAACAATTCGGGCGAAAACATCCTCCACGCCGCTCTTGGCGGCTTGCCTCAAGCCTGTCGGCTGCGTCCCGTGCTGGATCTCGTTGATCCGGGCATCATCGCCCACCTGTTCCAGCAGCGCAACAACCTGCACGAGAGCGGCACAACGCCTCTGCACTCATGGATCACAAGCGTCTGCAGCACATACGCATACAGCTCCGGCCGCAGGTACAACCACGACGGGCAGATCCTCCGCACCCTCAGCTTGATCTTAGAGTATTCCAAGGGTCTCGAGCTTGAGATGCTGAACGGCGCGGGCGACACGCCACTCCATACCGCTGTCATGTATCGCAACAGGCTCCTTACAAAGGCCTTGCTTGAATACAAGCCGAAGCTGCTGTACAGGGAGAACGCAGTCGGTCGCATTCCGGCCGAGGTCGCCAGCGAGGAGGTCACAGGCGAGAAGTTCACGGCGCCCAATGCCATCTCGCTGTCCTACAACAACTACCACAACGACAGGGAACCAGCCGCCCTCGTCAAGCGAGATGTGGAGAGTTTCGCGAAGAAGGGTGATGATCACGGCAACGAGGAGAGGCTTTCCGACAAGCAAGAGGTCTGGGAAGTCGTTCGCGACGTGATGGAGAGCTTCCAGGAGAAGCGCCGCCTCGTCTCCCTCAACGAGGCCAACGATGTTGCTAAGCGACTAGGGGAGAAGTACAGCGGCAGCCGGTACTTCAGCATCCAAGGCCGAGCCAGGCAGAGCGCAGGCCGAGCCAGGCAGAGCGCTCGCGACGACGACGGCTCGGACGCCGGAAAGGACGAGGAAGGGGAGGACGACTTTGCGGCTATTTCCCGGCGCGGCAACCATCAAGTGTGGTGGTTCCCCGAGGATGAAGGCAAGCCAAAGTGCGATTGCTGCGAACAGAAGCACGACTGAAATGCAGGGCCCTGTGGCCTGTGATGAGTGAGAGGGACGGAGTCGCATCGACCGGCTGTTCGGTTGCTGGCAAATGAATTGAGGCTTGCTTGGGATGTTGATGACTGTCAGAAATTCTTGTTGATGCCCTCGGTGGGATTGATTGATTACATGATAGAACCTAGGTATTCATTCAACAGACCCCCATCCCATATCATGTTTTCCAACAACACTGCCGCGCGTACTGCTTCCACCATCCTTGCCGGCCCCAGAACTGATGCGTCTTTTCCTCTTTTCGGGACTTTTCAAGATAGGGTATTTGTGAGAATGCCGAAATTATGCTCATTGAACCGTCCAGTGGCTGCGCGAAGAGTACTGAGAGTAAGTGTCAAGAACACCCTCTTGGGCGAGGGGTCGTTCGAAGACTCGGGTCATGCCTGGCGAAAAGTGACGGTGGAAGGACAAGATGGTTGCGCCCTGTAGAGGCCAGCTTGCGGTTCTCAAACCTTTCGCCGTAATTATTGTCTTATTCGTGAAGAAACAACGCCAGAACTCCGGGGTATCTCGATGATCCGCAACTTTCCCCTCACAGCTCACCTAACAACCAGATAAGGCTCGGTCGATGTTTGCACACGGAGGCAAGGGGGAACGTGAGGAATCATCTTATGTAGACCTCGATAGTCTCCATGTCTCCAACGTCTGCTTCCTCGACCGTCATGCTCTCCTCCAGCTCGTCACCGTCGAACATGAGCGTGATGGGGGCATCCGGCGCCAGCCCGCGCATCTTGCGGAAGAGCTCCATGATGGTCCCGATCGTGGTGGACGGTCGCACCGAAGTCTTGAGCGGCTCTGCGGTCTTGGTCTTGAGCAGCACCTTGATCTTCTGCTCCTCCGGCTCGGCCTCGGCCGCGTCGTCCTCGCCGGCGCCTCCTTCGTCTTCCGAGTATTCGCCGAGATCGTGCCGCCGTTGCCTGTCCACCTGCTTCTGGTGCTCCTCCCACAGGTCCGGCGTCCACATCTCCATGTGGACCTGCGTCCACTCGTCGTTGGAGCCCTCCCGGCCCCCGGTGGCCTTGCGGAACTCGCCAGGGAGGTCGAGGCTGTTGAGCGTCGTAAAGTCGTAGAGCCTGTGCCCGCGCCAGGTGAGAAAGACCTTTTCCAGCTCGGCTTGGGGCAGGTCCACGCGGCCTTGCTGAACCTGTATCCAAGCTGTTCGCAGCACCTTGAGCTGCTTGGATAGAGTAAAGCGGAATTGTTTGCTACTAGCTCCGGGGATATTGGTTGTGACGGCAACATCGAGAATCTGTGTCCCCGCCTGCTCCTCCTCTCTAGCCTTTTGTCGCTCCTTGGCTTGCAAGAGGTATTGCTCCATTTCGTCGTCCTCTTCGTCGTCCAGGCCGGGCGGGTTATTTTCCGCGAAGACGTCATCGTCGTCGTCGTCAACTACGAGACAGGAGCTCGACTCCGAGGTTTGGCGACGCACATTACGGATCGGGGAAGCATCGTAGATGTCGTCGTCGTCGCCTCCACCCTCGTCGTCGTCTTGATCGTCGTCGCTATCGTCGATAGAGATGATGGGTTTCGGGGGGAGGGGCTCCTGTTTCCGCGGTGTTCGTGATGCGGCAGCGCGGGTCATCCGCTTCGACGGCGTCTCGTCGCCGCGCTGCTTTGATGGGGAGGATTTCGCCTTGGAGTTGGGAGAGTCATCGCTCGTTCGCGATCGTTTTGACGGCGGAGTATTGTCGTGATACCTGTCGTGCGGCAGTGATTAGCATCGTGGTGAACTGTCGCAAGAAACCAAAGGGGGGTTAAGGTGTACCAGGCGTCCTCGTGGCTGTCCCTCCCGACAGGGTCCTCGCTGACTCGCGACGGTGATCTCTTGGGGTTTGGGGGATCAGCCTGTGAGCTGTTCTCTCTCTCGGCTTGCTTGCGCTTGTTGCGCCGCCTCTCCTCGGCTTCCTGTTCTGACCGCGGCCAGAATTCCTTTGAGCGTTGAAAAAGATCGAGGCCGTCGTCCTCGTCGTCGCTCTTGGGTGACGGCTTGGGATTGGTCTTTGACCGCAAAGCGGTCAGCTTGAAAGGGAGTTTCCGCTTGGGCTTTGCGTCCGCCATGTTTTGCCTCGTGTCTTTTTTTCTTCTTCGCTTTTCGTTCGTGATCACTGCCGTATTTTGGATGTGGTACAATGCGATGCGCTACAATGCGACACAGGCGACAGGGATCTTAAAAGGGAAAACGCCAGTGAAAGTTTGACTGTGGAGAAATAGGCAACGAGGCAACGACTGAGTTTGGAGGCGGACGTCGAGCTGGAAGTAAGACGGTAAGACCGGAAGCTACACCGAAAAAAAATAAGGCGGCAGGTGCAAGCATCACAGCTATGCGACGGGGGGAAGGTGTGCAGCGCATATTTGGTTGGGGGCGCGCTGCTTTGTGTTTCCGTGGTGAGAGGGAAAATAAATTGCTTGCTGAACCCCACCAACTGGCAACAGAATCTCCTGCACGCTTCGAAGCGTGGGGTGTGCGGCGGCCGGGTAGCCTTACAGTGCGAACCAACTATGGGCCCGTGCTCGTCAGGCGCTTGCGCAGGGAGGTGCTAACAGCCGGAATAGTCCGATACCTTGGCTGCTGTAACCGGGCTCCGGGCGGTGGGCGGGGGCATAGGTCTCTCCTTCCACCGCAGCTGTCAGACTTATCGGCGCCAGCTGTCAGCAATCTCGTACAACCCGACCTAACGTCAACGACGCAGACGGGACCAGAGCGACCGCAATCCCGCAGCAGCCAGCCTCACTCATAGCTCGCCCACCACCGTTGAGACCCCTACTCAACCGTACCAACCCGAACTACCGTACCCGAACCAGCTTCATACACAGAAACTACTCGCCATGGAGAACGGCAACATCAGCCAGGGCGAGGGCAAGGACCCTTCCAGCTTCCTCAGCGACATCATCGGCAACCCCGTCACGGTGAAGCTCAACTCGGGCGTCGTCTACAAGGGTGAGCAGGTCTCTCTCTCTCTTATGACTACACGCAGCATGCAGATTAAGTCTTCTGATTTCGGCTGGCTGACACCAAAGGCAGGTGAGCTGCAGTCTGTTGACGGCTACATGAACATTGCGCTGGAGAAGACGGAAGAGTATGTCAACGGTGTCAAGAGGCGGGCGTATGGCGACGCGTTTGTGAGAGGGAACAATGGTAAGTTGCTTTCATTTGATGTGGCGCACACTTCCATATCTAACGTCTTTAAAGTCATGTATATCTCCGCGGACTCGTGAGATGCGGGCGGGATCTTGATGATTGCTCGCGCGACGGATTCCGGGAAAAGGCGTCTATAATGACACTCATGAGAGGCGCTTATCATGCGACAACTCTAACAAACATGAATATACCCTCCAAAACAACGCAGCACCGTTACGTCATCGATCGTGAGCCCTCGCCTCACAGCCTCGAGGTCCACGCGAAATATGTGACCCCGTGCAGTGCGACCTCTCCCTTTTCGTTCTTCTCCACCGTCTCACCGCCCAGGATCTTATCGAAGCTGTCCTTGAGCGCCGTGGCCTGCTCGCCCTGAAGTACGGCCACCTGGCTGAGCGTGCGCAGCCGGTTCCAGAGCGCCTCGGGCGTGAGCCACACGACGAACGGCACCCGCTCCTCGCCGACGGGCACGCTGAACAGGGGCATCTTGCGTCCGCCCTCGAGAACCACTTCTGCGACGGCCTTGAGCGGGTTCGAGTCCAGCTGACGATCAAACACGTCCTTGAACACGAAGTCGCGGAATCGGGGCTGGCCGTCGGAGCCGAGGCTGAAGACGAGCTCGTTGAGAGACTGCTCCCAGGGCGTGCTGGCCTTCCAATGTTGCGGCTTGTTGTCTAGAAATCGTGTCAGTCTTGCTTGGAATACTCCCAGTCGTGACACGCGGCGACAAACAGTCTTCAATGTTCCAGATCATGCCTAGGACCGCAGTTGGCCTCAGGACTCGGTGGATCTCCTTGAGGGCGTCCTCGTTTGCAAACCTGTGTCCTTAGTTTCTGTTGCCAGATGCTGTATCATTATTGCGGATTCCGCTCACCAGTGAAATGCCTTGAGAGCGGAGAAGTCAGCCATCGAAACGATCTCGAGGAGTCTACGTCCGCGCGAACATGGTCTCGCGAGGACATCGGGCAGTACTCACTTGGCCGACAACGCACGCATCACCCCACTCCTCATCGAGCGGCACCTTGGCCGCGAAACCGTCCAGCACTTTCGTGTCCTTCAAAGCCTTCCTCTCCAACTCTGCGCGCATCTCCCGGTGGGGCTCTACGGCCACAATGTCGAACCCTTCATGGCGCGCCGCCAGCACCTCGGTCAACTTGCCCGTGCCCGCCGCGAGGTCGAGAACCCTGGCGTGCGGGACATCGGCGATCCGGAGGTGCGAGAGGAATTTCTGCATCGCCTCGGGAGGGTACGACGGCCGGTAGGCATCGTACGAGGCGGCGTCCGCAAACCCCTTGGTGCCGGGGTGCAGTTCTGTGGGAGCCATGTTGGGGGTGACGTCGTGTCTTTGCCGCACAATCGAGCCGTGGTTTTTGTTTTGTTTACGGGCCCTTCGCGTCGAGAAATTACGTGTATGTGAGTATGTATGTACGTGTACGTGTTTGCGACTTGTGAGATCAGACTCTCGTGAGGCGGCGGAGACCGAGATGCTGCATGCGGGCAAAAGCCGAGGTCTGTAGATGCGATGAGCGGTATTTCACGGAAAAGGCGAAAATGCAGGTATCCATGGATAGGTGTCTATCGATGTCCATTCCCGGTCGGCCAAGCCCAACTCCTCGCACGTCATGTCGTTTTGCGCCACTCTTCTTCCTCCCAACGGTAATAAGGCAGGCGGAGGGGAGGGACGCTGGAGGGAGGGGCAAAGCATGGATGGGAGCGGAGACCCAGTTTCGCATATCCGGCGCCGGTGCCGAAGTCGCGGGACACTACTCCGAACTCCGGAGAGGAGAGAGCGCGGGGGATTAGGGCGTTGCTGGGGCCCGCAGCAAATCACTAACAACATGTCACTCGGCAGTTCCAATAGTGTGGTAACCGTCTTCCCGAAAACGCCCCAAGCTTTGACTACACTACATCCGAGCTCCTTCTTCTTTCGCGTATATAACTGACGCTGGTGGTGAACATGCAATGGCAGAGCGGAACAATGTTCGAAGTGTCTTTCTTTATTCTTCCATGTTAATCTGAATTGTTCTTAAGGATAGTCCGCCCCTCCTTCGTTCCCAAGGGGGCCATAATGTGGGATTCCTATTTGTGTCCCAGGTTTCCATCATCTTTCCTCCCAGTATTCGTCCCTTTTTGCGATCCCATTCCATTTCCCCGTAAAGGGTCTTCTTCCGAAGACACTGCCTTGCCATATTCTCGCAAGGCCCTTACTGTCGCCCATTTGGGCTTTTTCTAATGATACATGTTTGATATTAGACATCAAGAGAAAGATAAGCGCGGAAGAAAAAAAATAACCGTCAAAAGTGAGAAGAGCAAACTCGCTTAGCCAATCCATGCAATTCCCCCATTCACAATCCTTCGCAGTCGAGCGACCTCGCCGGGTCGTCTCAACTGCTGCTTCCACTCGCGCTGCTGCCGTCGCTGGCGTGACGATGACTGGGGATGTACTCGTCGGCTGCGAATGTCACATGCTGGTGCTGGGCCTGCTGAGAAGGTAGCAGAGCATGATCGGGTCCCGGGCCGTTGTTGACAGGCGAACGCGAGGGAGTTGCAAACGGATCGCCGAATTCTCCGGCGGGGGACTGTCCTGGAGAGCCTTGAGGGACGGAAGAGTAGCCCTTCTTTCCGTTGCCGGTGTACGTCCGGACCCCGCCCGCCTTGGGGCCAGCGGGACTTCCAGTGCCTCGGGCGTTGTTCAAGTGGCGATTAACCGGAGGGGGCCGGATAGGCACCCTGACATGGATCCCATACGTCTCGGACGAGGACTGGGAGATGCGGTCAGTCGGGCCATAAGATTGAGACATGCGATCGGTCGGGCCGTAAATTTGGGAGTTGCGGTCATGGGGTCCGTAGGACGATTCACGACGATGAGTATGAGTAGGGCCGTAATCATCCATGTCAGCCGGTGCACTGCCGCCGCGGGGCTGGTATGTCGAGAAAGTAGCATTCGCCGTGGTTTCACCTTCAAGGCGTCTCAGAGCATCGGCTTGGCTGGTGATGCGATTGTTCGAAGAGATGGACTTGGGGCGGTACGTCTGAGGGCCATAGTCGCCGCGGGATGACGCCGGGGAGCTGAAAGGGTCGGAGTTTGTCGAAGAAGGGGAAACCGGTCCCTGGGCGACATACTTGCCCTTACCCTTGGCTGAGTTGGGAGGAGAAGGATCGGTAGCAGGCGTATTAGGACGAGAAATCCAGATGCCGTCAACCTCGATGCCAGACTGGATCGCTCGAACGCCGAAGGGAATCTCGGATTGCTTTCGCGGGGCAGGCAGACCGGTCGACTCTATCTCAGCGACGTGAGCTCGTTTTTCGGCGTCAATGATCTCGAGCTTCGCGATGTATCGATTTGTCCACCATAATTTGATGAATCCGATGACGAAGACGACGGCAATGGCGCATGCGAGGATCTGTGGAAGCAACAGTTAGAGGGGCGACGACGGGCGTTGGCGGAGTCAAGAAGACTTACGAAGGTCATCTGTTGCCACAGCTCCCATTCGACAAAAAACTTTTTGGCCATTGCGAAGTCTGTTGCTGAGTTAAATCGAAATGGTTTCTGTTTTTGTTTTTGTTTTATCGAGGTCAAGGGAGCTTAGGCTGGCGTCAAGCAGGTGCAAAAGGCGGATGAGATCGGACGAAAGGCGGTCGTGGTGAATGGGTACGGAGCGCTGCTCCGCTTTCTTGAACTGAGGAAGGAAGCGAAGAGAATAATAATGAAAAGACCATCGACTGAAGTTGGTCGTCCCACAGCTGTGACGTTCCTCTCTTGCTACAGCTGTACGGTTTTGGTTTGGCTCTGATCGGATGCGGCGAGCGGTGTGAGTGGCGAGGTATCAGCACAACCCAGCAGATTCAGTACCACACCGGATCGAAGCTCTTCAAACAGTACAAGCCGGTTCGGAAGGCAGTTGCTGAAGAATGAACGTCCAGGGGCAGGCAGGCAGTCGAACCAACCCCAAAGCAAACCAATGCGACGTTATCGAGTATTATTAGTCAAACAAGCTGAGAAGTGAAGTAACCTCGTATTCGCAAGACAACGGCAAGCCAGAGCATGCCAGAAAGTCTTTTGGGGTCAAAAAGAGGAAACAAGATTCCGGGTGGGATGGAAACTAGGTGGTGTGAATGGTCAGACGGATGGCGGCAGGTTTTGTACGAAACAGAGCTGGCGGATACAAGCAGTACACAACTCATCACGTCTCTCCCACCCGTCCATGACGGGCAACCGCCTGGACGTCTAGACCTGCACTTGTTGAAGGAACACTGAGCTGGGACTAGACTGATGGCACCCGCAAACCAGCGTCCGTCTCGGGCGGGGGTGTGTCGACAGTGGCTGGTCGACCGCTGTCGTCCAAGTGGAGATGAGAGGATTCCGCTGTGTGGACGAGACGGGTGAACAAGGGCGCCAACTGAGGACGTGCGAGAACGGGTACGACCAAAATCGACGAATCCTCCTCCGAAGAGGAAGGACTGAAGTCAGATGTGGTAGTGTCGAGGTTACCCAGCAGTTCGCGGTTCCTGAGCGCTGCTCCCGTGCCTATGACTACTGCGGAACGGAGGTCTGGATCATCCTTGCTCTTCCTTCCATCAAGATCCCCCGTGTTGGGGATCGAAACAAGACGCTATTCCCGTTTGCGAGGAGCCCACGGCGTCTTCAACAGGCTCTCCCACCCGGCCAACACCCTTAAGCGATGTCATGGCCATGTTGGAATGTTCCGGTCTCACTTGGACGCGGAGGGACGCTTGCTACAGAATCGGGGTGCGAATCAAATGCGTAGTGTGACGCCAGTGCAGAAGTGCTGGACGAGATTTTGACTGAATGACTGACTGACTGACTGACTGACTGAGGAACCCAGGACATGATTCCACAACGGAACGGGTCTCAAAAGGCTGTTTGCGGAATGCAAGGTACGGGACGGGTAGACTTAGCTCAGTTGGTTAGCGTCGCAGGAAGCACGAAACGCAAGCCACACCTGATCTTCAGACTAGGATGTGAGGGAACCTGGAGGAGCCGGGCGGCAGAGGGACATGGAGAGAACATATGCACGTTTCCGGCCAGAGTCAAGCCACTCCCTGCCACGTTCTCGTCTTGCTTATGCGGTTCGCTGACTGCCACGGCTCCGTGCGTCGTGTCTTGACGTGAAGTTGGTCCATTCTGACCCTCTCGTGACACTTCACATTCCCGAGATTTTGGTGAGCTTATCGCCTTTAAGCGTGACTTGACGGGACGCAATTTCCATAGGCGCCCTCAGCGAGCGCCGCGCCCGCCGTGCTGTCTTATCGATTCCCACCTGGATCTTGCGCGCACAATAGGTATTGACTACGGCCGGCAATTAATCCGCTGACTGGATGATGGATTCAACACAGAAACGGGTCAACGCGATGCACAGCCTCTTGAGCCGCTTCGGTCGCTGTACCCCTGGAGATCTCACTTTCGTGATCGTCCCACGTCTTACTCCCGCATACCTACTGCAGCATGCGGAAATGCGTGTGCTGTACATAGGCAGCATCGCATTGAGGGCGGATCCTTGGTGGCATCGACCTGAAAACAACGAATCGTCTTGGCAAGCGATGGGCAGTGTATGTACGATCGAGTGCGACTCTAGCGGCGAGTGGGATTGTTTGAGCATCAGTCTGCTTGCGACAGCCGTTGGCAGTCCACTGCGGTTCGCTTGGGCACTCGGCGGTCGATCATCCTCATATGCTTCTTTTCTTAGCGGTCCGGGCACCGTAGCGCCGGCCTGGCGCACCATCGTGCAGTCCCATGGCGATGGCTGGCGAGAACAGACATCGCCTCGTTACCATAGTGAGGTGTTGACTCGAACCATGCGGCTTGTAAAGGCGCGTGGCTCGTCCCTCTCTCGGACAATTGGAAATTGCTTCCGTCTGAGCATCGCGCAACTTTTGCTGAGCGTACATCGTAGTGGTGTTAACCAATGCAAGGCAGTTCTTCGGTTGCTCCTTCCCATATAGACCCTGATCTAGCAATTGCCTCTGTAGGTAAGCATATTCCAAATTTTGGCATTGGTTGGATGGTACCGACTTCAACATGTCTTGCCGATAGTGGACGTGTCAACAGCCGGGCCGCGTCCCAAGCAACTACGATGATCGAAATCGACTTTGCGAGGTCGGCCCAAAATTCCATTCGTGTTATATGAAGATCAATCGTATCTAGCGTATCGAAGACTTTGTTACATGGGGCCATGACAATCCTACTTACTCGGTCTGGGAACACATTAGCATGATATCTCCGAGTTACGTCTCGGTATGCTTCAGGTTGACATGGCGCACGCATACTGGTTATTCTGACAGATGGAGAGGTCGCCGTCAGATCGGGGGCCACTGACGGCGATGCTGGTGATCATAGCGAGCGTCTCGCATCGAATTCAACAGAAGACAAAGAGGTGTACGCAAGCGCGTGGCCTACGAGTAACTTTGCAGCACCAGGCCCCGACGTTTGGAAAGTGCCTGCACAAGTAGCTCGGGGCGAAGTCTGGTGATCGACCCAAGACAAAGAAAGACAACTTCGAACCGAGGACGGTAGATCTGTCCAGATGCGGTGTTTGATGGCGAGTATTTTGCAGCAGGGACTTCCGGCTGACGAGGACGAGGGCGACAATCCGGAAGATGGCACAAGCTACAGTGACGGTTCCACTTGACCATCGCGACATCACAACGATGGCGTAGTGCTTTTCCATGGCCAAAAGACGGCCGTCGCCGTCGCCGAGTGAAGATATGTGGCATCACTGACGTCTAGACCAAGAGATGCCAGGGCGTCCGCTGTCAAGGGCGGGTGTGCGGCCCCGCCGTAGCTCCGCGAAGCTATAGCTTCGGAGCCCTCATTAGGTAGCCGGGCAGCCGTGCTAGGAGAGAGCTCTCACTCACGATGACCCGATCCGGCGGGTGTTGAGTCATTCTGTGAACGTCTGCCAGCTCCAGGGGTGCCAGACGCTATTGTACGATGAGAGTGGCGATGAATTTTTGCGGGCGGGCTCGGTCAAGCTTTCTCCCCGCTGGCGTGTCTAAGCCACGGCAACGCCGTCGAAGTTGGGTGAGGGCATTCGCCGACGAGGGCGCAACACGCGGCGGTCTAGAGCAAACCGCGTTTTGATCGGGCGAGGCAGCTGAGATCGTTTCTTCCGCATGCGTCTCATGGCGCAGTTCGCAGGGTGAGAGCAGTGACGGTCCTATGTCTCGCCGAGACCCAGCAATCTGGTTAAGAAGGCTCGGTTTTCCTGCGAGGAGCTGAGAGACTTGGTATGGCCAACGCATGGATGAGCCTCTTCTTTCCCCAATCAGTGTTACCGCCGCCAAAGCTTGCATGTTGGTCACGGAGCGACTCGGCGAGCCGCATCGTCGTCCTCGGAAACTTTCGTCACGTGAAGTCGGGGTGCTGCCCGGCCCGAATGCGTCGGCGAGTGCCCTCGGTTCCGGGCATGCGGTAGAAGCTGGTTTCTGTCCGTCGGCGGAAGAGGTTTCCCGTCTACATGTGTAGTCAGCAGGTGGATGAAAGCGTCATCCATCTCACAGGCGCGGTGTAATAGTAGAAACCTCCGATGCGGTCAATCAGGGACGGCCGGCCGGACTTGATGCAGGTCCGCGGCGGTCCTAGGGTGGAAGAAGGAAAAATCGGCACGCCGATCGTGCAAAATCCTACCCAACCAGGTGCCGAGGCATCCGAGATACGTCGCTCCAGAACTGTAGGTTAAGATCTTCGCACAGTCAAGTACCTCGTGAGTCGCTGCAAACTCCACAGTGCTAAGTCAGGGCTGGGCGAGTGGGTGATGCAGGGCTCAGGGCCTGAGTCGAAAGCCGAGACTTGTGACCCATCACAGAGTGCCAGCTCGCGCCCAGAAGCGCATGCCATGGCAGTCTCGGCCTCTCCCAATTAACCGCCGGAGCCAGGATAATCAGGGCAGCGCGCTGGACCTGGCGCTGGGGATGACGGTAAGCGTCACCCCATGTTGCGTGCAAGAGGGTTTCCTAATTCAGGATCAGTGGGCAGGGAAAAAATGGGACAAACACATGTCATTGTGCTTTGCCGTCCCTGGCACCCTTGCTCCGCCAAAGCTTCACTTCATAGGTTCGGTGTGCCCGGGCCGCCGTCGAGCAAACATTCGCGGGAGTCGGACGTTTCTTCAAGTTTTGCATCTCGGGCGCCGTGGTGTCGTCGGGTGGAGCGCCGATCGAAGAAAACGTCGTCAAGTCGTCAACATGCTGGCCGTGTCGGCGAGGTGATGGTAGGTGATCAGCGAACTTCACGGGCAGCCCGGCTCTCGGACAAATTGAAGGCTCCTGGAGGTTGGGTAGGTAGGTCTAGGGACATACCTAGATAGTGGCACACAACACGCCCACTCCGCGTCTGCCCTGAAGATTGGTGTATACATGGCCCAGGGCGGTGCCGTTACCTCATGATCCGTTGGGTAGATTGGTGCTGCTGCAGGAGGTCATTCGTCACAGGTCTCGGCTTCCCTTCCCTCCCTTACGTTGCTGCTGAGAGTGGACATTAATGGATAGAAAGATGGATGGATGGTTAAGGTAGAGCAAGGTAGGTACAGAGGTAAATTGGCAGGTAATCAGGCAATCGGGTAGTGAAGTACCTTCTGTGGTAAACAGGTAGGCAGGTACCTAGGTTATGGTCGATACCTACTACCAGCAGAGAATGGGACGATGGAGAGATGGGAAAGCACCACCCAAAACCTGCAGCTGCAGATTCGACCGCCCGATGATATTGAACTGCCCCCTCCAGTCCCGTTCCCCTCGCATCACTATCACTTCTACTTCTCATCCTCCGTCCACCCTCGACTCAACTTCCCTCTACGACTCGACTGCATCCATCCATCTGCGATTGCGCCTCTTCTCGTCAACTCGTCGCCGTCGCCCTGCCACCTGCGCCTTCTGTATCCTCCACCGCCCGCCTGCACGCATCCATCCATCATCCCGTCTACGCCAATCCCGTCCCCGCGTTGTCGAGGGACCAAGCCACCGTCTGACTGTGAACCACCTCCACCTACATAGTAAGACGGAAGACCCTGGAACGGGCAAGTTGCAACGAGCCAAGGGGAGCAACCTCAACCAACCATACGTGAGACCTCAACACCGAGACGGTTAAGATTGCCTTAAAGCTACGGATACCTCATCGCCGTCCCGTCTGCTATCCATCCCACCCCGCCCCTCCGGATCCACCGATCGAGTTCTTTGTCAACGGTCCAAGCATCACCCTCGAAACTCGGACGCGGCTCCAAACACCTCGGTCAATTTTTCCTCTTCAACTCTGTAGCCGATCCTGTGTCTTCAACCGGTTCCAGTCCTTCGAAATACTGTCTGGAATTCGAAATTATTCCACGTTCAGAGTCTTTCCGGCACTCCCGCCATCCACCCTCCGCGCTTCCATCATCCATCATGCCCTCCATCCGCAATCCCTTTGCTCGCCGTCCGGGCGCAACAACCCTATCCCAAGACGAAAGTGCACAGTCAAACGGACAGGTCCCGTCGCATCCCGGCTTTGAAAAGCAGGATACCGTTGGCTCCAAGGCATCATCCTCGCTGAGCGTGAGAACCACCAAGAGCCAAGACAATGGCGAATACAAGATGAGCGGTAGGCCCATCCGCCCGTACCACCGTTTGGTATGCATCACAAGAGCAATTGACTGACCTTGAGGTGCCGCGCAGTTGTGAACGATAGCGGAGTCTATCTCCCCGTAAGTATCTCCTCCCAACTCTTCCGTCGCCTGTGAGACACCACTAATGCGCTCGCCCAGCCATCTCCGACTGAAGAAAAGGGCCTGTGGCCGCGCAAGTACCTCGGCTCGGGTCGTAACTCGACAGACACTCGCACCGATAGCGGCGAGATTGAGCACTTCTCCATCTCTCGCGAGTCTTTCGATTCGTACAGACGTTCATTTGTACGGCGACATTTCCCATGACTCTCTGCCCCCATATGGCACCATCGCTAACACACCACTTACTTTTTCCTTGCAGGATATCTCAGCACGGTCCCCCATACCCAACACCGATCTCCCACCCCGCCAGAGTCTCGATTCCGCTCGATTCCCGCGACTGCCCCGTTCTGCCATTGACAGGCGATCCGATCGGGACCTACCCACCGCCGACGAAGGCTTCGAGGAGGTCGGCCTAGACGACCATAAGCATCAGCCCAAGAGCAAGCGCGGCCTGTTCTCGCGCTTCGGTGACTCGGACCACAAGGAGCCGAGCGCCAACTCTCCCAACTCAAGCGTCACGCGCTTCTTGACGGGAAGGAAGCGCGGACAGAGCGGCGGTCAGGAGCTGGGCACCATTGAGCGGCCCAAGTCGGCAGCGTCCGTGGAGACGCATGAGGTTCGCTGATCCTGTGCGGCACTGCTTTTCCCAAATTGTACATACGACATATTACCAGCGGGAGCTTCAGACGGCGCAATGTTTTGGCGTTCTTGGCTGGGCTAGGGCCCGAAATCCGGGGCGCATTCTCTACTATATGGTTAGAGTTGGCCGACCTGCATGCTCGCCGGGCTGAGCCGTGTTATGCATATACGAACGGCGGGAATCCGGTTGGCAGACAGAGCTTCGTGGGACTTGTTGTCTCGTGGATGAGCTCTTAATGATAATGACAACAGTTGCGACTGTACACCGTGGTTTTTTTTTTTTCGAGGTGCGCCATCTGTGGCAGATGAGGCGAGCCCAAAACACTCGTCGGCGAATCGGACTGAGATGATCACATCAACAAGCTTACCCTGCAGGTGATGGGGGGACTGGGATCCGAGAACCGGAGATGTAGCGGATATGCCCAGGCCAATTTGTTATTAATTTTTTCTCGTCCCTTTTGGCGTGTGCTATTTGTTGGATGATTGACGTGATCCCGCAAAGATCCAGTTGCAACCAGTCAGTCATGCACTTGTCGCACCAGGACCCATATTCGGGGTTTGTTCACAGTTCGAGCCCCCACCTGCTGGTCCCCTGCCGAATGGAGGGGCAGGGCAGAGGGGTTCACTCCGCGCCCTTCGGACTATCAACGGCATCCATGTCAAATCGTTGGTGACTCTTCTGCATAGTAGTCGGGGATCAAAAGCTCCTACCATCTCCTCGCAGATAGATCAGAGCCATCTTCACCGATTGACAACTTGCCTACGCTGCACTAGGTACCATACGTGCGATCAACCAACCCCGCAAAACACCACTCCGAACAAGACAGCCGGCAGCCAACGCCAACGATCCCGCCGCAGCAAGTCCAATATGGCCCCCGCCAACGGCGCAGCGACTCCGGCCTCCGGCCCCGGCTCGGAAGCGGCGGATGCCCTTCAAAAGCTGTCGCTCGCCACACGCACCGTCCACGCTGACGACGGAATCAGCGCTCACCGCGCCATCGCGCCGGCGATCCACGTTTCGACAACGTTCAGGTATCACTCCAACCCGGATGACCTGCGTGCCGGAGACAACACCGACGTATGACCCTCACTCACACCGTGAAGGATGCCCGAGTGAGAGGCGGCTAACAGCTCCCAGCCCAACGCGCCGGGCGAGAACCATGTCTACTCCCGGTATTCGACCCCTAACACCACCCGCTTCGAGGCTGTACTCTCGTCTGTCCTCGGTGCGCCCTCCCTGACGTACTCGTCGGGCCTGTCCGCCTTCCATGCCATGCTGGTCTACCTGAACCCGAAGCGCATTGCCATTGGCGACGGCTACCACGGCTGCCACGGCGTCATCCGCATCCTGACCAAGCTCAACGGGCTCAAGAAGCTCGAGCTCGACGAGGCCTCCCTGGACCAGCTCGAGGCCGGCGACGTGCTTCACATCGAGACGCCCCTCAACCCCACGGGCGAGGCGCGCAACCTGGCCTACTACGCCGACCGCGCCCACCGCGTCGGCGCGTACCTCACCGTCGACGCCACCTTCGCACCGCCGCCGCTGCAGAACCCCTTCGACTTCGGCGCCGACGTCGTCATGCACTCCGGCACCAAGTACTTCGGTGGCCACTCGGACATGCTGTGCGGCGTCCTGTCCATCAACCCGGCCCACGCCGAGAAGTGGCTCCCCGGCATCATCGAGGAGCGCTGCTACATCGGCAGCGTGATGGGAGGGCTGGAGGGCTGGCTGGGCGTGCGGTCGATGCGCACGCTGGAGCTGCGCGTCAAGAGGCAGAGCGAGTCCGCGACGAGCCTCGTCCGCTGGCTCGACGAGGAGATCCGTACCAACCCGACGGGCGCGGTGGGCAGCCTCGTCGACAAGGTCGTACACGCCAGTCTGCAGAAGGACGAGTGGGTGACGAAGCAGATGCCCGGTGGTTTCGGTCCCGTGTTTGCGCTCTGGCTGAAGGACGCGGACGACGCCAAGCGCCTGCCGAGCAAGATGGAGCTGTTCCACCACGCCACCTCGCTCGGCGGAGTCGAGAGCCTGATTGAGTGGCGCGCGATGAGCGATCCCACCTGCGACAAGCAGCTGCTTCGCGTCAGCATCGGTGTTGAGGGCTGGGAGGACCTGAGGGATGATCTGGTCCAGGGGCTCCAGAAGCTGGCCGAGGAAAAGACGACGCGGGCTTGAGGAGCTTTGTTTTTTTTATTCCGGTATCCATAGACATTAGAGCCTTACGTCAACCTCGATAGATACATCGGAGTATTCAGGAGGGGTAGGTGTCATTATATCAATCACCAAAAGCTGTTACCAATGCCACTCCTTTTCTGTCAAAATCTTGCCTCTTTGAGTGGTCTTCATTACTGCACCGGTCTCCAACTCTCCAATACCGTACTCGTCCTTACTACTGCTGCAATTGTCTCCATTACTGAAATTTTCTCTATTACTGCATGACTGTTGTCCTCTGTCCGTCACTCTTGCGGCTCTCTGTCCGTCATCTTCCTCATATCGCTTCCCTTACAAGGTGATGTCTAGGGAGCCATCGTCGTTCAGGCAGCCCGCCAGCTGGTACCTCGTTGACTCGTATCTGGGCCCAGGAGTCAGGTACTGCGCAAGGAATCTCTCTTGGGAAGAAAGGACTTACGTGAATTGGATGGAGCCGGTGACCATGCACCGGCTCGCATCGCAGTATTTCTGTACCATCTGCCGTCCCCCCTCACCCGCCGCCTCCGCCAGCACGCAAGCGGCGGCCTCAAACGAGGCGAAGGAGACGGAGAGTTCGGCGATGAGGGCGTCTACCGCTTGCTGCGGCGACTTTCCCTCCTCTGCCATGAGGATGGGGACGGCACTGACGATGCTCTCGGCAGCACTGTCGTCCCTGGGCTTCAATTCTTGTGTCAGCAAAAACTGTATGCCAGAGTCGTCGTGTGAAGAATAGACGGAGATGCGGAGGACAAATGGGTTGCATCCAGGATGGCGGAGCTTGGATCCCAAGGGCCGTACGCATGCCGCGTATCGCTTCCAATCCGGAAAAATATCGTACAGTTCTTAGACAGCAATGAATGCTTGCCTCGCTTAGGGGCTTGATAGGTTTTCTTGGAATGCGAGGCGCCGGTAGATATTGCAGCAGAGGCCGAGTCGGACGTTGGAAAGGTGGAAGGTTGGATGTAGCGAGGGAAGAATAAGGGAAGGAGAGAAATGATGGGCAGCGGCAGGAAGGGGGGAACGAGTGGGAGATGAAACTTACAATCTCTTTCTTGAGCGAGAGAATGTCATTAGTACTGCTAAGTCAGCGATTTTTTTCCAACTCGACTTTTCGTATAGAAGAGGTAGATACCATCAACAGCTTTTTGTTTGCTGTTGCTGGCCCACAATCCCAAAATCTTCTCACTTATGACTTACATCCAGATAGCCCGGCTTGTCTCTGCCCATATCGTCTGGATCTCGTCCATGTAACGAACGTTTTCTGGGAGATTCTCACTGAGACCGAACCTGACGGGCGTTAACAAGTGACACTGCAGGCCAGGGGTGGATACCTACTCAATGAGGGCGCAGAGGAGCCAAACACCAGCGGTTCCGTCGCGTATCTCTCTGTATGAACCCATATCGGGTAATGTGCCCTGCAGTCGGAGGCTCTGCTCCTTGTCACAGTTCTCAATGTAGTGCTGCATCTGTGCCATGAAGATCTGCCTTTGTTCTGCATCTGTTAGCCGGGGTGCTCTTGTTTGCAACAATGGAGTCCTTACCCAATGAGTATGCTTTCTGCAGCTCGCAGCCAACGAGCTTCAGCTCGGCGTTGACATTGTCACACTTTACACCAGACCCCCCTGGCAACAGACCAATAGCCTCCTTGGTAACTTGGATGGTGTTGTTGCGGTAGGCCTTGGCTTTTGAGAGGTCACTGCTTAAGCTGCTGACGCTCTGTTGATCGAGAGCATCATCCCAGCAAAACAGCCAGGTGATAAAGAGAGACAGAGTCTTGATCTGATTCCAGTCAGGGTGTGGGTAGTACCTGGAGCAAGTCAGTGATGTAGAAATTTCAGGGATCTCGGGGAGAAGCTCATACAAGCTCACGAATCTGGCGTAGTTGGCCTTGTGATACTTCTGTCGGAGTGTAGAATTGTTCACCATCCTTCCCCAGTGGATCTTGTTCAGCAAACAAGTTCTCACTGTTTCCACCTCACTGGGACACCTTACCGATCAAAGGCACCCCTGACAACAGGAGAGAGCCGCTCATAGTGAATACTGCTTTGCACTGGCCAGTTCTTGAGGATCTCTCGAAGGTCAGGGACATGGATGGTCTGTCCTCTAAGAGATCTGGTCATGCCCTGGGCATCGTGAGGTAGGGATCCCATTGTGTCTGTGTGAAAACAATGCGCGGTTGTATGTTTGCAGAAGGGGGTAGAGAACCAAAACGTGTTTGCAGAAAGAGAAGAAGGACCAACGCGTGTTGGTAGGTACCTAGAGAGGGGTGGAGGGTCAGCAAGTGTTGGTAGAGAAGTAGGATCAACACGTGCTCAGAGAGAGAGACGGAGGACCAACACGGAAGGTGTGTTGGTTTGGTCAGCTTGGCGATTCTGCACTTGTTTGCTTACCCAAAGCCAGGGTAATGATCCTGATCCAATCCCTCGACCTGATTAGGTTGTAAGATGTGCGTACTTGCCTTCCGGTCGAGTCCAGGTGGGTTTAAAAATAAAAGCACGGCCTCAGCCAAGTTTGGTTGTGGTGTGGATGGGTGGGAGGATCGAGAAAATATATCAGGAAGGTACGGCCGGCCACCCAGTGATTATAAGCTGTCGTCCGAACCCTCCCAACGAGCTGCCCCTGCCCTTTATAGTCTACCTCAACTCTTCTCCTGGCAACCAAGCCCAAAGGACCAACTAAGATGGTCTGGCGGTATAACGCTCTGGTTCGTTAGTATGAACTTGGTATGAAATAAAAGGTCCTTACCTGGGTTTCGTAGGGCTGGGATTCAAGTCCCAGGCTGAGCTTTTGTCTCTCGTTTTTTTCTTCCCCTTACTGTTACTTTCCGTTTTCTCATCAACCCAAGCAAGTTCATTCAGGTTGGCAGGTTGGGTGGATGGATGCTCGTACATGTTGGTTGTATTTCCAAGAATTTCCAATTTTCAGGAGGCGAAATCTCGATGTGTATCTGTATTTTATCTGTTCCTCCGTTGTTTTGAGCCGTCAGGCAACCGGATCGCACACCCTTGACTGGTGTTGACAACCTTCTCCTACAGCAGACCTCCTTCCCAATCCGGTGGTCAAGGGGGGGGCTGGAACTCGAGCTTTTCCCCCACGCCGTCTCTTGACCTGGGCAGAGAGTAATTAGAAAGAAATGAAAAATAGAAACCGAACGATGATACAAGTCACACTGCCCGAGGATTGCGAGAAAAAGAGTGAGTTCTGATACAGCATGAGCTCAGATCACTAGTAAAGACAATCAAGAAAGGTCAACTATTACTCCCGAAATAGAGGATCCTCGCCAATCGGCTAATCATCGTTTGCCATTGCCTCCTGTACACCTGCGGAGTCGTACTGCGGAGCGAAGCCGGGCATCTATCTGGTTGAGGAGTAAGTAGCATGTGCTTTGGTGGTGATCATAAATCGCGGGACGCAAATAACCGGAAGAACGGGTCTTCACCTGTATAGACCACCATGCAAGACTGGGCATATCCTGAATGAATTTTCTTTACTATGACAGTCACCCTAATCCCGTCTTCCAGGGATACACGGCTACCTACGTCGTCTCACGAACGGGCATCTCAGAAGTTGAGATCCGAGGGCATCGCTGCTCACACTAACCGGTTTCGCTTCCGGTATTCCTCCGGGCGAGTTCGCACAAGTCGCCGCCCCTCTCATGTCTGCTGCCGAGCAGAGACCTGCCTAGCCTCCTCGGCGATCGTGGGTCATAGATCTGATCTCCCTGCTGCCTCTGCCCAGCGTTTCACCAAGCGACGTTGTAGCTAGGTGGGACAAACGTCCATGTTTTCCATCTCAACGGCTATGAAAGGCCCGCGGCTCGCCATGTCTCATCAGCGCTCAGTAGGCGGTATGTAACCATCGATCATGCTGCGGCCCGCGAGCTTATGCGGGAGGCGTGTAGTGGAGTCTGTGCCTTTCGGCCGCGTGTTTCCGCAAGCAACGTGGTGCTGCATTTCAGTTTGGGATGCAACGGTGAGTTGAGGCGGGCTGGGTTGCGACCAGGTGCCTCGACGTGTTTTCGGTGAGCCCAGCTCATACCACACAAATCGACGCTTTCGGTGGCACCTCCAAGGACCCATATACCGGGGAAGCCTGCAAAGGGGCAGACCTCGAGTTTTTGTATGAATTTCTTGCAGAATAACGTGTAATCGTTCGGTGCTCATCTGTCCGTGTCAACCTCCTTCAACAACTCCGTGAGATTTAGTATTCTGTAGCCTCTCCGCCTTAGTTCCGGCAAGACCTTCCGAAGCATCGGTATGGTCCAGCTACGTCGGTCGTGACAGATAATGATGGCGCCCGGGCGGGCCATGCTCAAGATGTGGTTGGCGTTGAGCCGCCAAGAGCTGATCTGGGCGTCGTGCGGGTACACGCTGCCCAGGACCATTCTGTACCCCAGCTTGTCAACCAGTATCCGCATCTTGTTGCTGAAGAAGCCGGAACCCGGCCGGAAGTAGTTGGCCACCATGGGCACGTCCTCGTATTCGTAGATGTTCTTGATCTTCCGCCTGACTTCCAGTATTTCCTGCTCCAGCTGACCCTGGGGAAGGGAGCGCGAGGCCTCGTCGTGCATGGCGTGGTTCCCGAGCTCGCTGCCGGCCTTGATAATATCGCCCATTTCGTCTTCGCGGCCACTCATCTGGGCGCCGATCAAGAAGAAGGTCGCGTGGGCATCATTCTCCTTGAGGATCTTGATAATCTCGGGTGTGTGCTGCGACGGGGCGTCGTCGATGGTGAGGCCGATGATCTTTTCGTTCGTCGTGACCTGCCACAGGACGTCGGGCCACTTTCGGGCGAAGTGATTGATGAGGAAGGCCGGCGGCTTGTAGATGGCGTAGAAAGGGACGACCAAGAGGACGGCCAGAGCGAGAAGGGAGAGCAAGGTGGCCATTCGGTTTCGGCGGGCCCGCCTGCGAAACTTGGTCGGGAATCTGAAGAGCGATATGCGTGCCATTGGCCGTCCCGTTCACCTCCCACGACGTTGATGGAAGAGCGAGAAGGTCAGCATTGTCGGGGTTCAGTCAGATGCTCGTGAGTGAAACGAAACGGCGCTGTTGCTCGCGCATAGCTCCATTGCGGAAACTGCAGGGGTCGGTCGGGTCGCGTTCCAAGGCCGGGGATTGTGGCTGGTTTCTGTGTACGTACATAGAGCGGGCATCGCATCTGGGGTGACTATGGCTGGACCCAATCACAGTCACGATTGCGACCCACCTACGCCCCATCCTTGACGTTCAAATCCCCCTCGTCCATTCGACCACTCATGGCGTCCGGATAGACCGTTCACCTAGCTTCCAAGTTGATCAAGAACCAAAGTTCTTTAAACACAGTAAGGTTCTCACCACCAGCCAGCCACATCGAATCTTACGTTCCTGCGATACTAAACTGACCCGCCGTACAGCTGATCTTACTGGTTGATTTAAGTCGATGCCTCTGATTTTACTGGGCCGTTGTGACCCTCTTTCGCCAGCTCCAGGCTGCCTCATTGCAACCCCGGCATCATCACTCAATCGGTAGGTAGCTGTCAGACTGAGCCGGTGATGGAACCCCACGTAGGTAGCGTATCGAAAACTGCGAATTCCCGGAACATGTTCGGGGGCTGTCATCAAACCTGAGCTGGAGTACTCAATTGTAAGCAGAGCCTCCAGGTCCCGTCACCTTCGGAAATAAATCGCGTCAGATATCACTGTGGTGTGCTCTGCGCCCACGGCGCATTTGACCAGCGCCCACCCAGCTTTGACGGATTTACTGTCAACAGAGTCTGAAACCCGAGTCACAGATAGGCCTCCGATGCGCAGCATCGCAATACTTAGGTGGGCTGTGAAGAAGGGAGTCCTGCTTCTTCGGCATCGGCGAAAAGGATCTGGCACCAGTCCCCTTTTGTCTCATGGACCAGCCAATGTCGTTGCCTATGGAGAGATGGCTCCCCCGTCCACGCATCAGTCCACATTAGATACATTTCGGCACGGTGGCCGAACTGAGGATGGGATGGAGTGGTTTCCCTGCAACTGCTTACGGCTTACTGCCACCCAAACTTCTGGAATGGTAACCGGCCAGCTCCGGGCCCTCCCAAGGCTTCGTTCATCCTGAGATGCCCCTGAGGCGCCGGCTGGTGTCATCGGCTACCCCATCACGTTGTCTGCCCATGACCTAATAGGGAGGCTGCGTTTCCTCCTGCGGACTGGCTACCTGGTCTCGTAAGACTACCAGTCTCACGGGCGGTAGGGTTCCCCATCCACGCGTCCAGCCCTATCGTCGTCTCGCTGGAGCCCCCTGGCATCTTGGAAGGGCTGAAGAGGGACCCATCCTGTCAAATCCTTCATCATACCTCAGTGATGCATCTGGAGAGGCGCCAACCTTCCACTGTTCCATCTGAGCCACGCAGACTGGTGGTCGAGCTTGTTTGGAATCTTGTTCGTTTGGAATCTTCCGGGACGTAGCAGCTCTCGTGGGGCCCGATTAGGCCTCCAGTCTCTCAGCACGCAGAAGTCCCTTGTCTCAGAAGGATCACTCCCACCGAGTACGCGGGTTTGTCTGGCGATGAAGCTATATAGTGAGGTTTGGACCGTGCCTCGAGTTCAAAGTTGAAAAATGATGATCATGAGCTACTCTATTTGATCAAAAGACTACAAAGTTCACGCACTCTGAGTGATCCCCAGATGAGCACCGACGTGAACGGCTTCATCGACCAGGTCCGAAAGAGCAAGACCCAGGAGACACACCTCAACAGCCAGCCAACCGAGCGTCCCGCCAACGAGAGGTCGTTATCGGACCATCTCTTGCACGCAGGCAACCGCAGTTCTTCGGATTCTCCGCGGCAGTCGACGAGTCCAACGAAGGACCCCGTCCTCGCCGAACAGGCAGTAAGGGCTTGGTTAGAGGAGCAACAGGACGATAAGTCGGCAAAGGAAGGCATTGTGCGAGCGGTCAACATGCCCGAGCTCAAGTCCACGTCAACCTCGACGCACTCCTCGCATACCGACAGCCCAAAGACCCCCGATGCATCGAGCGATGTGGGCTCGGGACCATCGCAGCAGGCGTCTGATTTACCCAACGCCCTTCGCGGCACTGGGGCCTTTGCGGAAGATGCACATATGGCCCCAACTAGGAAGAAAAGAAAAAAGCCGTGAGTTACCCCACGGGTTCTGAGCCTTCAAGACGCTCGCTGACTTGGACTTCTAGTGCGATGTTGAAACACAAGCCGCTGATAGGCTGGGATCGCTTATGGTTGTGACGCGGTTGGGGGCGCTTCACATTAAAACGAACGCATAATGATATTACGGGTTACGTATGAAGATACGGTTACTATGAGCCGCAGCTGCAGGAAGGCCCGATGGGAGTGAGTAAGCTGGATTTACTCAGCCTTCCGTCGAGAGGTGTATATAACGGGACAGATGACTTGAATATTTTGCAACGAAACAATCTCTATAACCCGGCTATTACATATTTTGTGCAGTACGTTGTCGGGTTCGTCTGCGGCCGGGTGAGACAGCGGCTTCCGTTTCCGATCGACCCGCCCCGAGGAGTCCGAGTCTCGGCGTCCGGGATGGCCCGTGGGGGCCCGAAACACCGGCCCCGAACTCTGATATTTCCAACGACGTGGGATGTTCCATGCAAATGCATGGATTTCTAGAGGAGGAATTAAATAAGCATCATTTTGGCAGTCTCGTCATAGGGGCAGCAACACCGCTGCTTTGCTGGCATCCCTGGTAAGCCATCATCAGGATACCTACGCAACTGGAAGATGCGATGAACTCAAGGTCAGAGTTCTATCATCAATTTTCCCAACAACGTCAACGGTGGCAAAAACACACTTTCCAACGCATTTCAAGCCACATTCTCAGCGTCTACTCCGCACTGGCCTACATTCGAAAAAACCACAGAAAATATGCGAGCGTTTCGCTGGCGTTCGCGGGTGCTGCGATAACCCTAACGGATTGCAGTGCTTTATGCAGTCCATAATGAACACCCCTTCCAAAGCATTTCCCACGTCGGTTGCTTGGGCACGAATGACGAATACCTCCCTATTCACCAGACAAGTGGAGATTTCAAAAATAAAATAAAATACATCCCAATCCCATCCTACGATCAAGCACCCGCCTCGCGGCGATCTGCGGTCCTCCCTCTCGCTTGTCGCCCTGTATCATCATGCGGGTGGGCGGGACACCACCCCAAAACCCCGGTTGACGATCAAACAAAACACACGCTGCGGACACCATACGGCAGCGCCGCTTGTTTTGTGGCGGGCGGTCCGCGAACCACGCAGCCAGGTCGTGACGCGCCTCCTCGCTGCTTGAATCTCACTACCATGCGAGGCCCCTTCTACAGGCATTCTTTTGATGAGCTTAACAAAGCGTTGCCAGGGGTGGCGTCGCAAGCGGAGGGCGGGATAAAACAGAAAGGAAGGCGAGATCCGATTACACTTACGCTTACACTAGAGTATGAATGTCACCCTCTCTCGGCAACCGTATATCCACTTTCTCATGTAAATGAACCCAATGACATAGTTGCAGTAGTACCATGTCTTCCCTACAGGATTTCTTTTGCTTATCCTGCTGTACGCATGCAGCCTGTTTTGTTTTTTGCACGGTGAAATCCCTCCAACAAGTCATATGATACAACGGAACTTGGTGCAAGAGGTGAAAAATGACCGCCAATCGCTGCCATCTGCCGGTCCCCAGTAGCCGTCACATGGGCCGACGTTGCAGTCGTCAATCGCGGGACTAAGTGCCCCGGCAGATGTATTCAGCAAGATGCATCCCGCTTGCCCGCCCAGCGATCAGCCCGTGGCCTTAAGTGCGCCGGAAACGGGAGTTATCCCTCCGCGTCTTCAAACCCCTCCCTTACTACGCCTCCAATCATCTCAAGCCGCTAGAGCGATCTTCAGTAGTTGACCTTGTCGTCCACGAAGCCAACAGAGAGGGATAGAGAGAGAGAGAGAGAGGGATAGAGAGAGAGAGGGGGGGAGAGAGAGAGAGAGAGAGAGAGAGAGAGAGAGGAAGAGACCTCATGCTCGCGCCCGCAATCAATCCCCGACGAGCGCTGATCTATTGCCCCCTTCGGGACGGGTCCCGGCAACACTTGACACAAACATCTTCAGCCTCCCCCACACCCACGATTACCACCCCTTGGACACAATCCAACCATGCCGTGTGCCGCAGCAATCGAGAAGACCACAAGAACCCGACGAGCCGAAAGGCCAGCGGGAAAATCGAGCATTGCACTTGGTCGGCAAGCCCATCTGCGGCTGGTCCATCCCCAATCTTCTCGGCACTAAAGCAGAGCCTCGGCGGCGGTGTCTCCGGTAACACGGCTTAGGACGTGGGAGCTGAGCCAGGCCGCGGCTGCCTTTCTGCTCGTCCTCCCGAATTAATCTTGTTCTCTCTCGCCGGGGCTGACCGGCCGTGCGCTGCATTCACACCGTTTTCTTACCAGTCTGTGGGCTTACGCCGTGCTACTGCTACTGTACCTAGGGAAAAAAAAAAACAACGTCAGCTATGTTCGCCTGCCTTGGGATGATCGGACGAAACATAGCTCCTTATTTTGAGTGTTGGACAGCTGCAGAGCACAGGTGAACTCAATGCGTTGGCGAACTCTGGGTCAACAGACACGGACCAACTTCAAACAACACCGCCAGCAGGACTTGGACCGAGGAAAAACAGCAAATGCGTAAACAAATGAGATTTTTTGCTCTAGTTATCAATAAGCAGTAGTGTTTTGAGCCGCCTTCCGTGATAGGCGCTCGGGGGAATATCCACGTCATTCAAAAGTTATGTACACAGAAACGCCAATTATCCCGGGATGTAGTGGGAGTGAGGTGACCAAAGAAAGCATTTCCTCCCTTCCGCGAAATGACCGCTCCAAATAGGTCCCCTTTGGGCCACCAAGAGTCCGTTTCTTTTTGTTCATCAATCTTCCCGTAGGGGCCGCCGTCCGGTCTCCTCTTTCAATTATGTACAACGAATAGGCAAAGAAAGCTGCGCGAGATCAAGGATCAGATCCACGCAGCAGCCATCAGCCGTTGAGCTGCGTGATTTTGGCTGCGATTTTGACTGGGGCTGTCGAGAAAGATGCTTGTGAACAGACTCTGGACCTCAGCGAGGTAGTCCTCTGCAGCAAACTTGCAGAGACCCTCGGCCTTGAGGGCCCGCTCCTCCTCATCCATGACGCGGTCCTTGATGCCAAACTCCTCCGCAATCTCAGTGACCTGGGCAAGCTCGCGTCCGAAGGGATGCGACTCGGCGGGTCTCTCTTGTCTCGGCTGGTGGTGGTGCTGGAATGCGGGACTCGGCATCGGCGGCACAGCCTTGGGCGCGGGGGCGACTGAGTTGTGAGACATAGTGGAGGCGGCACTTGAGGCCGAAGACGCCCGCGAGGAGAAGGTCATGCTGGCTTTCGAAGATACCGTCTTCTCGGAGGTCTTGGAAAGGGTGGAGGCGGAGCGCTGGCGAGCCATGGCGTCGAAAGATGCCTGCTTGGTGTGCGAGGCCGCACGCTGGGGAATCGCGGGAATCTTGGGCACCTCGGGAATCGTGGCCGGGTTGATGGCGTGGTTCGGGGCCACAAAATAGCAGGACAAGTGATTCGGTTCGGGAGAGGCGGAGCGTTCGTGGGGAGCAACGTCGGGGCTGGTCGGGGGCGAAGAGGCAGCCGTGTTAGCGCCTTCCGAGTCCTCCTCGGACGAGTTGGTCGACGAGTTGCTGGATGTTCGGGGTCGGATATCGGGAGCGTTGTAGGAGAGCATGTTGGTGGTGTGGACAAGCTCCATGGGCGCAGAGATCTTGTGTCTGACCTGGGGAGCCCTCGTAGTCTTGCTGCGCGAGATGAAGTTGTTACTGTTGCTGCGCTCCTTCCCGCGGGCGGCGTCAGAGAGATCGATGCTCTGCTTGACCCGGCGGGTGGTGAAAGCTCTTGAGAGAGACGACATTTTGGCGATTTGGTTGCAAGGCCTTGCTTGGTTCGGATCCTGAAGAGTTGTTGAAGGCAAGAGCGACAAGATGGGCTTGCTCTGGGATAAGTAGGTAAGCCTGCGTGGAGTTGTCGCGGGACACAAGCGCCTGATCCGGTGGTGAGGGCTTGGTGTGCAATGGTTTGACTGCGAAGAGGGTGATAGAGTGTCGGGTGCTGCACTTATGATTGGGCCGGTGACCTTTATTGGCAGGTGCGGTGGATCTGCTGCTGCACGACAGTCGTAGCGAGGCGGGCAGGAAGTGACTTTCGGTTGAGGAAGGACAACCCGAAACTCTCAATCAGTTAGAGGGTCTTTCGAGTCAAATATGAATGCGTGAGTTAATGAGGGTGGGTGTGTGGTTTTGATCGGAGGGAACGGGCAATTAGGTGACGGTGATGGAGTATCCTGCGCTGGTAGCGTTGGGTAATGTTTTGTGTGATCAGACACAAACGGTGAGGAGTCCAGTCCCTGATGCTCGGCGTCGATCCGGTTGAGGTTTGAGTAGGTGGTCAACGAGTGTCTGAGAGCAAAGAGAGTGTCTGTCCTGTGACTCGGTGCGCGAGCCGGTGTAATGACCGTGGGTGGTGCAGGTAAACCGAAGTTGAGATGACGGGCGTCGTTCGGGTGTAATGACACGACAGCTACAGTTCCGCGAATAGCCAGCTGGGAAGGGACGTTCAACGTGTCGAGCGTAAGAGCAAGGAAGAATCAACAATGTGAGCCGTTTTGGCCGTATCCGGTATGTTCCTTTGATTTTTCTTCTGGATTGGGATTGGGAGGGAAAATGTTCGAGCCCGCGACAAGTCGTTTTAATAGATCAATACGGTTAAACGCGCACGAAGAGAAAAGACACACCACAAGGGAGCGACGATGCGTAATGGGAAGAGAAACGAAAGGGAGAGTATATCCTTCTTCCTTGACCAACGGCGGCAGGCTGTGGAATAGGTTAAAGAGGGAAGAGAGGAAGGGAGAGATTAGATGCGCATCGACCGGGGCGCGAGGAGTAATAATCGAATACTGTGGGTGCACCACGAGGCGGCGATCTAGCCACACTACCTAGGTGTTCTGGGCTTTGGCTTCTGCCCTCCGGCGGGCTGCGTTTTTCGGGTCCCACTCTATCTGTGTATTATCTCTCTCTCTCTCTCTTTTTTTTTCTTTTCCCCACCCCTCCCTTCTCGCCTTGTCTGGTCCAAATGGAGCTTCCTTGCTCCTTGACCTGGGGGATGTCGCTCTTTGATTGCCCCATAGCCGATGGCCTGTTGTGGTTGGCCCTGGCCGCTGCACCGTTGAGTGCCCTACACCCAAGGCCTGGAGCCAACCGCCGGATGGTGGAGGCTGGCACTTGCCCACTGGCGCCATCCTTGCCTTGCCGCCTTTCCTTTTGGCTTGCCCCTGGTTCGCGGTGGGTCTTGGCAATCAAAACGGGTATGGTTCCTGAGCTTCACAGTGTGTGTTCGTTGACTTGTGGACTAGGGTGGGTCTGGCGTCTGGCCTCTCAGAAGGAGGGTTTCTAACGCTAGAGCCACAGAAGGCGGTCTCTGCACCAATGGTAGCCTGCGTTTCTTGTGCCCCCCTGGTTCCTCCCTTTTCCATCCATTCATTTTGTGCAGTCGGCTTTTGGCTCTCGGGGCAGTCAGTTCCTGGGCCGCTCTTCCACCCTCCATTTTCAGTCACCTCAACCTCTCCTCCACCCAAACCACTATCAAGAGAACGTGAGGGCCATGCATCAACCCTGCTCTCCGGGTTCTCCTGAGCTGGCACCGCAGCGTGACGGCCACCTCCCACCCGCCAAGAAACATTTGAAGGCGGCACGACTCGAGGTGGTGGTGGTGTGGGATTGGTTTGGCAAGATAGATCGTCCAGTAATGCCAGCCCAAACCACCGTTGACAAGTCAAGCCGCCACCCAGGGGGATGTGGATGCGGATGCGGTGATCTGCCTTCTGGAAGAATGGCCGATATCGTCAGACCAGCCCAACCGAGACCAGTCCGGCGCGTCATTTGCTCCCTTCTGACAAGTCACCATGCTCGCCACTGACTGCAGAAACGTACGTGCCTCGCCGCGCCGGACGCACATACGTCCATCGGTCGGGCTGCGACCGCCATGTGTTCCCGGCTGTGTTGCGTCGTTTGGAGAGAAGGGTCAAGAGTGCGTTGACTTTCTCTCTTGTCACACAAAAGAAAGCAGAGCTCGATCCCCACGAGCGAGCCATCACCGACATTCCCACCCGGGGAAACCTTGCGTGGCCTACTCGGCGTATCAGTGTATCAGCAACTCATAGCCGAGTCACCCACCGATGCCACCGCGAGGGTAACGCCCAAAGAAGAAACAAACCTCCTTCGTCGCTCGTCAGTCGTCACCACTCGGCATTTCGACCAACACTACTCCGTACATACACCGCAATAGTTGATGGGCCCCGACGCTCCCCGACCTGTCCGGCGACTCGCAAAGCGTCAGGAGTCAGGCACTACACTACTCCGTACCCTGGCAGAGATTGTGCGATTCACGATGGGCGAGCCGCGGTCCCGCGGTGAATCGTCAGCTTGCCAGGTTTCTCCGGGAAGGCACATCCCTGCACAGTGTGATGTGATCCGCCGGGACGGAGAAAAGAGCTGGCTTGGCTCCATTGGTTCCAATGGCGGGTTTCCTACTCTACACTACAGATCACCTGTAATAAGCACCTAGCTACCTAGGTGCGCACTATGTGTTGGACCAGTGACTGAAACTGACGCCTTCGAGGCTTTCAAAGACTGAGAAAGGCGCCAGCCGTTCGGGGTGCCCAATGGTACCTCAACCGGTCGGAGACGGCGGCGTCATTGGTTCTGTGTTCTGTCCTCCGTCTTCACCCGTTGGCAGGCTCCCCTGAAGTTTCAGCGTTTCATACTGCGCCATCCCACCCCGGTGGCGCCGCGTGCCTTGCATGCCTGCGCAAGCGGCGTGAGGACCCTTGTCAACCACGGCCACGCCACGGCCACGACCACGACCACGACCACGACCACGACCACGACCACGACCACCGCGCTACCAGTCATTGGTTTTCCTGCGAGTTGACTTTGCTCGCTCACAAGACACAACCCCACACAACCCCACACTGCCCCGTTTCTCTTGCGCATCTCCCAGGGGCATGGTTGATGGTGGTGTGGAAACCAGCCCATCGCCGTTGATTTTTACTTCCAGGCTGTTTCTTGGTGGCGGCAAACTCCCGAACCTCAGATGCCATGTTGGGCGACGGGGACGGGACAGTCTCAACGACGGCATCCGCAACTGCCGTGCGTCGTGCATAGTATCCGTTGAGTATCATCTGTGCTGAAGTAGGGCCCGCGAGCTGGCAGATGCTCCAGGAGATGCTTCAGGCACCGAGAGAACAGACCACAGCTAACATGAGCAACGGGCCCTTAGGCGAAATCTGGTATTGGTCCACCAACTCACCCTTTCATCAAGACCGCATGAATCTGTTAGGTTGCTGCCGCTCCCCCCTCCTCGACATGTCAATGCTTGATTAGGGGGCTCTTCGCTCGCTGGAGCAGCTTCAATTGTCTCGTTTTCTCGGTCGTGTCAACTTTGCAGCCATTTGAGGCCGCGCAGTCACCGTTTCACTTGAATGCTCTAGCCAGCTCGCATACATCATTCTCTGACGAACTGTTCCTCACCGATCGCATTCCCGGTTTGACAGTAGTAATGTCTGACAGTCTTGGCTTGCTTCCCCGACAAAACTAATGTGGTCGATGCTAATTATCGTTCAGACGACGGCATTTAACTTCGGACGATTTCAGACTAACTCCCGCGCTTGAAAAACAGGTACCTCTTACTCTCCATTTGGCGTGTCTCGTTCGCAACCCGATACCCGAATGCGCCGTCCACCGAAAGTCGCGTCATTTTAATTGCTATTTCCGGCCCGCCACTGCCAAAAAGGGTGTGCTGGCGAGCGACATGCTCCTGCGACCTCTGTGGTCAAGCCGCCGGAAGCTCCTCCGCTGTCTCTCGCAGGACTGCATGCACACAGCTTGCAGCTACATCAAGAAGCCTTCGCTTAGTCAATGGCCATTCTAGTCCTCATCCTCATCCATCGAGTCGCCGTCCTTCTCACCACCCTCATCCTCGTCCTCATCCTCGTCCTCGCTGGAACTGCTGTCATCTTCCGCGACGCCGACGAGTCTGTCCTCCTCAACGCCCTCAGGCTTCTGGGGGACGCGCTCGGCAAAGGCATGGCGAACGGCGGGGTTGGTGCTCGTGTCCCAGACGTGCATGGTACCACGGCTGCCGGCGACGGCCAGTCTGAAAGCCACCTCGGGATCGGGTGCGAACTGTGTTGAAAAGACCTTGCCCACATCCAAGTTGCGAGAGACGACCATGGACGGGCCGGAAGCCTGGATGTTCCAGAGCTTGACCGTCTTGTCTGTTGATCCAGTGGCCATGAAGCCCGGCACGACGGGGTTGATGTCGAAGGAAGAGACGGATTCGTCGTGAGCCTGCAGTGTCCACACGGCCTTGGTCGCCTCGGGCGTTGATGGAGCGTTGCGGACGTCGTGGAAGTGGATGATGCCGTTCTCCGTCGAGACGTAGAAGTAGTTGGGGTCGTGGGGGTCCCACCGGATGTTCTCGACATCGCTTTCGACACCCCATCTCGGTGCCTTGGCATCCGGAGCTCTCATGTCGGCAGCGACGACGGTCCTGTCGTAACTGCCACTCAACAAGACCGTAGACTCGACCGAGTGCCACGCAAGAGAGCAGACCTTGTCGGTATGGTAGGTGTACGACTTGGCGCACTTGGCCGTGTGCAGATCCCAAAGCTTGACCGTCTTGTCAGCTGAGGCGGACGCCAGGAGGTTCCTGTGCTTCCTGTTCGCGGCGAGCGCGAGAACGGCGTCGACGTGGTACTCATCGTTGGCCTTTGCCTTCTTCTTCTTCCTTTTCCTCTTCTCCTCGGAACCCTCGCCTGCCTGGCCCAAGATGGCGTTGGGGTACATGCAGTCTACTGTATCCAGATCCCAGACCTCGATATCAGGGTCCATGGTGCCAATGGCGACGAAGTTGGCAGTCGAGTCCTTGTCAACGCCAGCCTTTTGCACGGGGATGTCGAGCCATTCGACGCAGAGGGGTATCGCGGGCAGCATGATGTCGTGGTGGACGTAAAGGTTGTCGGCAGTGTCCTCGTAGACGTAGACTTCGAGGTGGGCCATCTCGTCCTCAACCTTGGCAGCGAGCAGCAGGTTGTCAGTTGCGAGGATCTGCAGGTCCTCGCGGTCCTCGTCGTCGTCGTCCTGTCCGCCATCCAGGGTGATGTACGGGTCCTCCTTGTTCGACTCGTAGTAGGCAAGGGACTTGATGTTGCCGAACATGGCCATGCCCTCGCCCTGGCCAACCTTCTCCTCGTCTTCGTCCTCCTCATCATCGTCGTAGTGCTCCAGGTCGTACTCCTTCAGGTCAGCGTCGTTGATGTCGATCCTGGATCAAGTCAGCGTCGTAGCCCCCCGAGCGAGACGGGGTGAGGAGGAGCGTTACTTCTCTGCCTTGGCGTTCGGTTCCGATGCAGCATCCTTGGCCGGCGTCGCGGCCTCCTCGGCTCCCTCTTGCGCCTCCTTCAGGTCCTCCTCAGCGTCGTCCAGCTGCAACTTGGCGAGTTCTGCTATGCGCTCGAACTCGGCCTCGTCGAATGTGTACTTGGAGGGGAAGGGTGCCGCGAAGCCCCGAGGCACCCAGGTGGATGTTGTGATCATAGACATCGTGAAGACTGCCCAGCGATCGGATATATAGGTCGCGAGCGAATGCGCAAGGGGAGTGTCAATTTACAAAAAGTTCCCAGACTGGGTATGTACAGTCTGTGGTGGTCGGTAAAACTTCACGCCCCAACTCTCTATGGGGGAAAAAAAAAATTCGTGGTGGGGTTTATCTTATCTCTTTATCGATAAAGATAAAAATAATTTGGTCTTGCACCTCGTCCGCATAAGACGGCCATCTTTTGCCCCTACAGCTTGAAACAACTGTATTCAACACAATAATAAATTCATGTATTCCAAAGACGAGTGATGACTTGAGTGGTCACTGGTGAGATTTCTGACAGTCTATCGGATTTAAGGATAGGTGTTACTCTATTGCACTAAGCTCGATATACTGGCTTCTCTTCTGTTCAGTTCCATCTCTCCACTCTAATGCCCGGTGCTTCTAGGGAGGCACCGCGAAATAGGTCGATCGTAACGGACGATATAGGTGACGGAAAGTGGATGACGGTGTTCGCATGTTTGAAATGAGTATGGATTCGTTCCTCCTGGGCTTCACTATAGTCAGCGCCTTACCAGATGTCTGTCTTAGCTGGATGAAGAGGGCTTCAGTGCTGCGAGCAGCGAGACTATTGATGTGGCGTATGTCGAAATTGTACCATTTGCGAGATTTAGAGGCCTTAAACAGGAGTGGTTACGATACTAGCGATAGAATCTATGGTGTTGACGCATCTTTTCATACCTAGTATTGCTGCTCAGTAAGCAGAGAGCTCCACCTTGAGTTTTGGAAGCCGCCGACGCAAAGGATCGAGCTGCCTGCAGCGTTACCCCAGGCTCTGTGCTTTGTTTACGTACTCCGATACTTTTTTGGATTCGCGACTTCGATCATACACGCACATATACCACAACCAACCATACCAAGAGCAGAAATCCGATCTGCAAAACCGACGATAATATGCATGACAACCGTGATGGGTCGGCGCCCACCTTCAAACGTCGAAAGCTCGATGTCGGTCGTTTTCAAGATTCAGGGCGGTCGACGCCGCGTGATTCCCGATCAGCCGCCACACCTCCCCGAGATGTTCCCGCCCCGACTGAAGAAGACTCCAAAGCGCTGGATCGCGACTGGTATATGGGCGACGAGTTCGGAGGACACGTATTTGGCGACGATTCGCACAACCCTTTCGCCGCGTACTCATCTTGGGAGGCGAACAAGCAGGAGGAGATCAAGGCCGAGAAGATGACAAGCCGGTTCGATGCGCGCAAGGAGCAGAGGCAGCGGGAGAACGATGCCTGGGAGACGAATCGGATGCTGGTTTCGGGAGTGGCGCAGCGTAGAGACATGGGAGCCGATTTTGACGACGAGGAAGCGACGCGCGTGCACCTCCTGGTACACGATCTGCGACCACCGTTCCTCGACGGCCGAACCATCTTCACGAAGCAGCTGGAGCCAGTACCGGCAGTGCGCGACTACCAGAGCGACATGGCCGTGTTCAGTCGGAAAGGCAGCAAGGTCGTGAGGGAGGCACGACAGCAGCGCGAGCGCCAACGGCAGGCGCAGGAGGCTACGAGCATGGCCGGCACAGCGCTTGGAAACCTGATGGGCGTTAAGGAGGACGATGCGGATAGCGCGTTACCGGTTGCATCGGAGGAAGACTCAAAGAAGACTGGCGATAAGGGCGAGGAGCACAACAGCAGCAACAAATTCAGCGACCACATGAAGAAGGACGAAGGCGGAGGTAGCAGCGATTTCAGCCGCAGCAAAACACTGCGTGAGCAGAGACAGTACCTGCCTGCTTTTGCTGTCCGAGAAGATCTGATGCGCGTTATCCGAGAAAATCAGGTGATCATTGTGGTTGGAGAGACAGGATCCGGAAAGACAACGCAACTGACCCAGTTCTTGTGCGAGGATGGGTTTGGGAAGACGGGCATGATTGGCTGCACTCAACCGAGACGTGTTGCTGCGATGAGTGTCGCCAAGCGTGTCGCCGAGGAGATGGAGGTCAAACTGGGCAGCACAGTGGGCTACGCGATCCGTTTTGAGGATTGCACCAGTAAGGATACCGTCATCAAGTATATGACCGATGGTGTCTTGCTCCGAGAGTCGCTCAACGAGCCTGACTTGGATAGGTACTCGTGTGTGATCATGGACGAGGCGCACGAGCGCGCCTTGAACACAGATATCCTGATGGGTCTTTTCAAGAAGATCCTACAAAGACGGAGGGACTTGAAGCTTATTGTCACCTCCGCCACGATGAACGCAAAGCGGTTTTCAGACTTTTACGGCGGAGCTCCCGAATTCACAATTCCCGGACGAACATTCCCAGTCGATGTCATGTTCCACAGATCACCGGTCGAGGACTACGTGGACCAGGCAGTACAACAGGTCCTCGCCATCCACGTATCGATGGATCAAGGAGACATTCTTGTTTTCATGACGGGCCAGGAAGATATCGAGGTCACCTGTGAACTGATCCAACGACGGCTGGACGCCCTCAACGACCCTCCGAAGCTCAGTATTCTCCCAATCTACAGTCAGATGCCAGCAGACTTGCAAGCCAAGATTTTCGACAGGGCGCCGCCAGGCGTCCGCAAGTGCATTGTTGCGACGAATATCGCCGAGACGAGTTTGACTGTCGATGGCATCAAATACGTGGTTGACGCTGGCTACAGCAAGATGAAGGTGTACAACCCGAAAATGGGCATGGATACTTTGCAGATCACCCCTATTTCACAGGCAAATGCTTCGCAGAGATCAGGACGTGCCGGCAGAACAGGGCCTGGCAAGGCCTTCCGTCTGTTTACGGAGAAGGCGTTCAAGGAGGAGCTTTACCTGCAGACAATCCCTGAAATCCAGCGGACAAACCTCAGCAATACCGTGCTGATGCTCAAGTCGCTCGGCGTCAAAGATCTCCTGGACTTCGACTTTATGGACCCTCCACCGCAGGACACTATCACGACATCCATGTTCGACCTATGGGCCCTCGGAGCATTGGATAACTTGGGCGAGCTGACGCCGCTTGGTCGAAAGATGAGCGCGTTCCCGATGGACCCGTCGCTGTCGAAGCTACTGATCACGGCTGAAGAGTATGGCTGCAGCGAGGAAATGATCACCATTGTATCCATGCTCTCCGTACCCAACGTCTTCTACCGGCCAAAAGAACGTCAAGAAGAGGCCGACGCCCAACGCGAAAAGTTCTGGGTGCACGAGTCGGACCACCTGACGTATCTGCAAGTGTACTCGGCTTGGAGATCCAACGGCTGCTCCGACGGATGGTGCATCAAGCACTTCCTCCACCCTAAGTCGCTCCGCCGCGCCAAGGAGATCCGCGACCAACTGTTGGACATCATGAAGATGCAAAAGATGGAGATGATCAGTTGCGGCATGGACTGGGACATCATCCGCAAATGCATCTGTAGCGGCTACTACCACCAGGCCGCGAAATACAAGGGCTCGGGGGAGTACATCAACCTCCGCACAAACCTCGGCGTTCAACTGCACCCGACGTCGGCGCTGTACGCGGGCCATCCGCCCGACTACGTTGTCTACCACGAACTCATCCTGACGTCCAAGGTGTACGTGTCGACGGTGACGGCCGTAGACCCGCACTGGCTGGCTGATTTGGGAGGTGTCTTTTACTCGGTCAAAGAGAAGGGCTACTCGGCACGGGACAAACGTATCACTGAGACCGAGTTCAACCGCAAGATGGAAATTGAGGCCAAGATGGCGGAGGATAAGAAGAGAGAGGAAGCAAGGATAGAAGGTGAGGCAGAGCGGTCATCATCGAAGAAGACCAGCGGGGCCCCGGCCGGGAACGGGAAGAAGATTGTTACACATGGAGCGGTTAGAAAGCCCGTTATCAAGCGAAGGGGCAGAGGCGTTTAGCATATAGGTAAATTGTATAATTGCATGTCTAGGAGCATGCGGGAGGAGCAGAACGCCCGGTGGATCAAAAGAATACATCGAAATGAGTGCTCAAGACGGTTCTCCTCGCAGCATCGGGTTGAATCGCCATTATTTTAAGCCCTTGCTCAGATTGGGCCCGGAAACGAAGGAGCTATCGCCGTACCAAAAAGTCCTTCTCTCCATCGACCAGTTCCCTATTCTCATGATCCAGCCTGACGACCTTGGCGGATCTTGGTCCCTGATCGATATCCTTGAGAAGCTTCTGCAACGCATCCTCGTCGCCTTGCGCCTCACCTTCGACCTAAACCCCATCCGTGTTAGCCAGCCACTCGCACTGCGTGTAGTAAGACCATGCATTCATTTCATCGAGGTAACCCGGACGAATGGTTCTGCACATACCTTATTGTTGTCCGTGTTTCTGCACCATCCCGTAAGCCCATACTCCGTGGCGCGCTTCTGCGTAAAGTAACTGACCCACAAGCAATCAGGTCAGCATTCAACCATTTCTATCGACCAATTCAATCAAACGACAGCAAGGCCGGCGGAAAAGCTCAAGAGAAAGGGGCGAATATCACGAACCGGAATCCGACACCTGCGTGTGACGTCAGCGACGATGAGCTTTATCGCTGTCTTATCTCCAGCACCCATGAAAGCTTCGGAGCTCATGTGGAGGAGCGGGAGGGGTCGCAGACGTACCTTGCACTACGCCACCGTGGGCCAGAAAGTAAATCTCAGGAGCAATGTCAGCGTGTTGACGACTGTGCGAGAATCTGAGAAGCTCACTCTCTTCGCCATGGTAATTTTTGCCCCTTTGAGTAGCCAATGTATTCAAGTGGGTTGCTTGCCAGTCTTGTTGGTGAAGTAAAATGGTTTGGGGAGGTAGGTCAAAAGTAGCTCGGAGCTCTCGCGAGCTTCGATAACATCGAAATGCTGCTAGGTGGGGCATGTCTCACGCACCGATGACATGCAGAGACGTACTCGGTGGCCCCCGGTCACCTATTCGGTGCCAACTAACTATTCCTAGATGAAATTTCTACCCTCGTCACTTATGACCACGACTCTTCCTACACTGCTTCTATTGTCATTATCATCGCAACTGTTTGCCGATGCCGTCCGTACCTAGCTATTATCCTTCGCCGTTGTTGCTGTTGTACATCGCTATCGTTGCTGTTATCACCGTTGTCCGTTGCAGCGCCAGTGTCTCTTGTCGATAGGCTAAACCTCGGATGCGCAGGGACTCGGCGAACACCCTCCCTTCTTCCTTCCTGAACATTATCCGTTCTCCATCCTGCCATCATCAAATAACCACAGAAAAGCAACTGACGCCCTGACAAGCATCTATTACTCGAGCCGCGCAAACCGTTCGACAACGCGCAGTTATGGACCAGCCGGCAGAAACAGCCCCGGTAGCCGAACCCCCGATCGTCTTTCGCGCAAACAAGAAGCGCAAAGCAGGCCTGCGACAACGCGCCGCATCCCCCGATGAAGCCGCGGCCGACGCTCTGACATCGATAAGCACGATCCCAGACCTCTCTAACAGAGCTGCCGACCCGTTAGAAGCAGAATCTAACACCAACGCTCGCGATGCCGACGACCAGGATGAGACCGATGCAGGCCGCTCCGCCGTCCGCCACCGCGCGCGCAAGCGCTTCAACGGCGTGGGCTTCTCGGCCTCCCGCGCGACACCCGGCAGCGATTCGCAGTCTACCGCCGATCCCTCTTCATCGCGTGCGCTCGCGCTCTTCGAGCAACCGCCCGACGACGATCCGCTGATCGCGAAACGATTCGCCCCGCAGACCGGCACGGCAACCACGATAGTCAACAAACACATGTATGTCGCCCCTCCTGTTCCTGCCTCTCCCCCCCTTTTGGACCCTCGTGTCGCAAAATTCTACCACCGCGCCGTCTGTGTCTCTGGCCAGGGACTGATCAAGCAAGGATGGAATACATAGAATCCCACCTCTCTCGCCGCGAATCTCCCGCTGCGGAGCCAACAAACGCAACGCCACAAGCCGCCGGCTCGAGTTCCTCGGCACCACCATCTGGAGAGCCAACGGCGGGAGCATCATCATCGTCGGCAGCCGCCGCTCCAGAAAATGGCCCTAGGAACCACCCGATTCTGCAGGGAAAGCTCATGGAGGTTGACCTCGGCGACGAAGCCCGAGCTCGCAACCAGGTCTTGACTGAAAGGGCTGCGCGACGTATGTTGGGCGAGGCTGTGCCTGAAGAAGAGACCGAAGGGGGTCGTAGGGCCAAGAAGCCGCGCCTCGGACGGGACGGCAAGCCCTGGAGACCTCGCAATCGTCGTGGGAGCGATGACATCAAGCGAGACCAGCTCGTGGAAGAGTTTTTGCGCGAGAACCGACGTGAGCATATCCTTTCTATTCACCACCCCCAGAGCACACGCACTGACAACACGTCTCAGTTGACGTGTACGATGTACCGGCCACACAACAGTCCCAATACGAGGGTGACGGTGACGCCGATGACCGCATCGCCGAAGAATTCCGGCGGGAATTCATGGATGCCATGGTGCAGCGCCAGCAGAAAAAGAAGACAGCGCCGCCGCCGGCCCGTGCTGGAGCTCGGAAAGCCGACGACGACGTGCTCAAGGGGCCCAAACTGGGAGGCAGCAGGAATTCGAGGGCCGCTATGCGCGATTTGCTGCTCAAGAAAGAGAAAGAGTCTAAGAAGTGACGGACGCACGACTCGGGACTGATTGAAGCAGTTGATTGATACCCACAGTAACGACAAAGTAACTGAATGATTGAATTCCGTAATTGGCATCTATACGCCAATAGAACCTATCCTAAAACATATTGCCCATATCCAAATACTTGTATGATAGAAAAGGTCATGACGACGTGCAAGCCAACCGTGGTTCCCATACCGTTTTGTTCCGTAAGAATTGAGAGAATGAAACGAGAAGAAAAAGCAACCGCTCCCAACCCAAAAGACTTGTCATCAGTACCCTAGTCCTTGATAACGTAAAGAATGTGTGGCACCGGCTCGTGAAAAGCTCTGTCTCTCTAAGCTCTCGCGACTTGCAACGCCGGGGTATTAATGCGATTCATCCTCGATGCTGTGTATGCCACTGCTTCCCAAGACGCCAATGTGTGATTTCAGATGCAGAAATGAGACCTCCGATCCAGAGGATGTGGCTGATGCAAATTGGTCCTCCAACAAGAGGCGCGTTCATCGAATGTCAAGCTGGAATGGCTTGAATCGGCCACCGATCGTCGCACAGCGTGGGCATTTGCGCCGAGCACCCTGCTCTGCCATAAGGACATCGACGCAAGCCTGGCACAGGCCGCAAATGCATTCTGTGCAGGCATACGAGTCCTTCAGCAGCGAGACGCTCTGACAGGCTGCGCAATAGATTTGAGTGTTTTGCGAGGAATAGCTCGGTGACGAGTCTGACAAGCCTCGCGACTCAATATGAAAGTTCTCCCCGCTTTCACCGCTCTCAACCGACGGGAATGGGTCAATGGTGTCCTGGTTGTAGGATGGTGGGGTTAAGGCTTGCTGCAGAGGCGAGGCCTGGTAGCTCCCCCCGGCTGCTGCTATCTGGAATCCATGATGCTGAAATGGGGGCAGTGAAGCTCTGTGAATGGAAACCGGCGATTGAGGTACCTTGGCGATGTTAGCTTGTGTCCGACCGGGCGGCGTGAGATTCATCTTACGGGAGTTCTGTCCTCATCGATGTCGCCCGCAGCCGAGGCGGCCTGGTCGGCGGCATCGATGAGATCTTCCCATCTTTTCCCATAGTCTGCAGAAGGTTCAGCCGATAACGCCTTACGGTCATTATTACCTGGTCTAAGCCGTTCATCGTTCTGGATGCGCCGTAACCAATCGGCAGCCGAGCCCCGAGATTTCTGCTTCTTGTGGTGTGCCTCCCTGCCTCTCTTGGTGACCGACTGCTTCCTGGGGCGAGCAGGTCCTACTGGGCGCTGAATAGGTGGCAGTGTAGAGGAACGTCCCGGTGGCGAATTCGCAAGAATGGACGGCAAAATGTCCCGTGGTCTACTGGAGTTCATTGCTGGAAAAGGCTCACTGGTAATGTCGTTATTTGCCAAGTGGATGGGAGGTAGTTCGATTGAGGTCCTGGGTATTCGCCGGCCTTCCGTGTCAGAATGCCAGTCCTAGCAGATCAGAATCGTTCAGCGCTGCTCAGACGCCTGTAAGTGAGTGTGGGGAAATTTCTCGACTCACCAATTCCGATTCCCACTCGGGCTCGACCTTGTGACCGTGCAGTTGAGCCAATGCAGCCGCGGCACTGGCAGCTGGAAGCAAGGAGCCTACGGCATGATCTTCCAGGGTTCGTGGTGTGCCAGGATTACTGTTGTCGTACATGTGTCGGTCATGATTGAAGCCTTGAAGATGGTCAATCTTTGGTGGGAAGCCCTGGATTGAGAGGGACGAACCCTGAGGGACGGAGGTCGAGTTTGGCTGCAGGGGCGGGCGTTCGGAAGGCGGGGTGTTAATCATGAGCAGGAAGCTCTCTTCGGTCGCTGGAAGCTTGGAAATGTAGTGTTCTGGATGTGCTCTACGGATGTGTTCCTGCATTGATCGATAACGTTTTTCCTGCGACGCAAATTCACTGTTAAAGAAGAGCTCCATGTCTCTGTTCCGGTCGGGGCGTAATGAGAGCTCTGCGCTACGTTCGCAAGAGCAGACAGCCCAAAGGCGCAACGGTCGGCGCCACGGTTGGATGTGAGATTCCTGCAGGTAGAGACTTACACCGATGCATCGCTTGCGACAACTGGAGCCGTCTTGATTTCGAAGCGGACACACGACTTCATTGTTGGAGTCGGTGATTGAGAAAGAGGACGTCAAAGAAGATCTGGGAGGCATCTTGACCCCACCATGCGCGCGAGGGCTGGTATCGATACTGAGCGGGGTGAAGTGCGATAAGTGCGGGCGTAGTGTATCGCGAAGCGAGGCCAATTGAATGCGACTTGGTTTGGTGAAGCTTGAGCATTTGGCGAGGCGAAGAAAGCTGCGATGTTCTGTCAACAAGAGTTGGAGCTCTGGAAGCTCTCTCCTCTCTTCGGTGTGTTACAAAGAGTGTTTCGAAGGATAAGGTGTAGTGGAGGGAAGGAGAGACGAAGAGGAAGAGGACGAGAGGAACCTGCTTTTGGGGGGCAGAAGGGAAGTTGACCGAAAGCAGTAAGTAGCGGTAATGGGGAAGGGGGGGGGGAGGGAGGTACGCCGTACGGTACGGGCTAGGGGTGTGGTGTGGCTCGGTCTGGTGGGTATGGGCAGTACCTGAAGTCCAGTACGGGACCTAGCACCCAGCACGATGGCCAGGCCAGCACCAGGAGGACTCTACGGATGGATACCCAGCTGAGTGGTAGGAAGAGGCGAACAAGGTGTGTGAGCAAGGAGGGAGCTTGGATCCAGCAAGCCCCTACCTTGCCGGCCGGGTAGGTAGCCTTGGACCTTCACAACAGGTCGACGAGGTGATCATGGAAAGCGTAGGTAGTAACCGCCGAGGAGCCCAGCTATATTCTGACCTCAGACTGCACTCACACAGCGAGAGAACCTCGAGTCTCTCTCTGTGTGTCCGACGCTCTTTCGTGCCCGGACTGGATGTACCAATGCCTAGGAACGGCGGCGGCTGCTATCGCTTTTGCTGCTGGATTCAGAGAGACGGGGCAGGAGACAAAAAAGGACAATATCGGCCACGAATAAGGAGACGGGGGCGAGGGGTGCTGGGAACAGGTCGGAGCAAGGAATTGGTGGGTTGCGGAAGGGATTGAACAGCTGACAAGCCGGCGAGGTAAGTCATCAGTGCTCTTTGCAAGGTTCGGTGTGTGAGGTCAGTCAGGTACCTAGGCAGGTAGGCTGGTCAGGAAAGTCTGTTCTTTTTTCTGGGGGGGGGGGGGGGTTGGCCTGTTGTAGGCGGCGTCAATGTCACTGATCGAACCCAGCCGCGATCAACTGACTACCTCGTCGCATCCATTTGTGCTTGGATAGGTCGGGCAGACGCTGCTCCTTGGTGGGAGCGACTGTGACGTCGTGTAAGTGGCCAAATGGGCATGAAGGTAGGTACCTCGAAGCTCGACCACTCATCACGATATCAAACCAACCAACATGTCAGCCTCTGGTTTTACTCGCACGACACCCCATGCTCGGTCTGTGGCCGAGTCGCTCCTCCAAAGACAATGGTTGCGACTGGTAAGCAGCCGGGAGACGAGACCGATTGCCGGAGGAACGAGTAGCAAGTTGTTTCCATCGAGTCAGTCACGCCGACTACGTCTTTGTTCGAAGAGACGTGACACGGCGTAGTAACCGACTTGGCCAAGAATGGGGAGAAATAGTCCCCGGCGACTTGGAGAGAAGAGAATCAACCCACGAGAAAACAACTTGGTTCTCTTTTAAGCATCGGCGGCCGACACGGTACGTTGCTCTGCTTCGATGGTTCGGCATCCGTTTCTGACCTTCGCCCAGACCAAAGAGCTTCGTGCTGATTTGGTGGCATCGTCTTCCAATAGAAAGAAGGCAATCCACAAGCTCGGGGTCAGCACTGCGCCAGCACAACGAGCATTTGTTGGCAGACTGGGGAAGTAGTGTAGCGTAGACTGTGGTGTACTGTACCTAAGAAAGGCTCAAGGGAGAAGGGTGGAAAGGGTCGGTAAGTAAGTAGACCCGCCGAAGAGCAACAGGGTCATTGGTCCCAGACGATTGACAAGATGAATGACTCGATCGAGGATGGAGTGCGCCTTGTGGTTGATCCAAGGGTTGTAGGAAGCAAGACGACGACGACCTGGAGACGGAGACGGGGGACAAGGGAGGGGCGTGTGTGTAAAGGTAAAGAATGGCAGCGGAACGCAAGCTGGGTGAGGACGGAAGGACTTGGAGGGGGAGCAGCACAAGGAGGGGGAAAAGGGGAGGGGTGCGACCAGAAGAAGTGGGCTGCTTTTCCTCTGCTATTCTTTTCGGAGCTTGCGAGTGGTCAAGAAGAAACAGGGCCCCTACCGCAGCAGAGAGTACACTAGAGAGGGGAGCTCCTGCTCTGGGTTTTCTGCCGCTGTTGAGACTTGAGAGCGCCTCCCAGGCCTCCTGGAGAAGCCGCGGAAGAACTGTGATGCAGAGGCGCATCTCTGCAAGACCCGGGAATAAGGCACACGTGATTTTGTTCATCACCTAGTACATACATAGTAGGTAGGTAGGTAGGTACCGAAGCTCTGTCCGTGTGCTCAGAAGCTGCTTTTGCGTCGTCCCGGTGCTGCTGCTGCTGCAGCCTGCTGCTGCTACTGGACCCCTGAGGCAAAGTGACATGCCTTGCTGCGCTCTGGTTGGACGTGGCAATGCCTGCTGCTGGATCCCCGCTGTTTGTCACGTTGACATCCCAGCCGACGGGTAAGGTACACTAACAGATACAACGGAGTACACCAAGGTGCGGATAACAGGGCGGGTAGCTAGCTATAAGATACCTTTCAAGGTATCTAGATGGGCATGCAAGCAAGGTAGGGTAGCTTGGAAGCTTCCCATCGCTGCTGCGCGGATGGGGAGGGGGCTGAGGCACACTCTGACTTGCAATGCAGCCTCTCTTAAGTGGTTCCGGTGTCATGTAACAGACGGCATTGTCGCGCGTAAAATAAGGAGACTCAAAGCAAATCTCCGGTGTAAAAGCGACGAACGCCAGCTGGCAAGGAGAGGCATGGTCGGAACATGAGTTGGTCGTTGGGCAATGAAGACGAGGTTGCCGCCGTCGGGTCGGCAGCGCACCATGCCATGTAGGGCCCGGAGCAGAGGTGAACCTGGGAGCTCTTGCAGCACCTGCTGTGCTGTCTGCAACGTGCTTGCGTGCCTACCTACCTAGATAGTGGGTAGGTAGATAGGTACCTCACCTCACCTTCGGTAGGCAGTTACTTGCCTGCATGGTAGGTGCCCAATGGGGTACCTAGGTAGGTGAGGTAAGGTAGCTGCTGGGGCGTCTGTTGCGTCTCTGAAGCAACTCTGAAGTGGGGCCCCCGACGTTGGCGCCGAATCGTCTGTTCCACAGCGGGGATGAGGCGGGCTTGACGGGGTAGTTAGAGGGGGAGGGCGTGGCCTGCCTGGATCGAAGTGGGTTCACCAGAGCTGCTTCAGGGGTGTTTTTCATCTTCACAGTTTTTTTTTTCTCTCTGTCTCTAAATTTTTTTCCTTCTCGTCCTTCGAGGTGCAGGTGTCAGGGGCACCAGGGCTCTTCAGTACGTCAGCTTTGGTAGTGTAGGTACCTTTTAGCTCCCCTGTCTGCCCAGCTGCTGCGATGCTTGCTCGTGAAGCGAGCGAGAGCAGCGCACCCTGCCTGCTCGGGTAAGGTACCTCCCGAGTAACCTGCCTTGCCTTCCTCATTCCACGTTCTTGTGCGGCGTACCTTCCGCAAGCTCCACCCCCCAAGGTCATGAGCAAGGTACACTGTAAGATCCGTCAGATACGTACTGAATTTACCAGGGAAGGTCCCCACTTTCAGCAATCGGACCCTCCAGTTCTTCACCTCAAGCCTACACCTCGGCCTATCAGGATATCACCAGTCGGCAGATTCCTGCGTTGTGCCGCCAAGATTGGAGGGGAGGGTAAAAAAAAATAACAAAACCGCAACTCCAAAACCATCGATTCAAGATCTCGGATGGGCTCCCGTACACGGGACGACATCGAAGGCTACAACAATTGCTGCTTCGCCCTGTTCTCGCCCGTTAGGCCAGCCTCGTTCGAAATAAGCTAAGTTGCCAGCAACCACCCGAAACCGCGACTTCGCATCAAGGCGGCGACCGTCAAAGAATAAAGAGTGCTACTCACTGCCCGCAGTCCGAGTCCATCCAGCCCTGTCCATACGTCGGCACCAGCGTGCTCTGCTTGAGCATAACCTGCCAGACCACGCCCTCTGGAGAATCGAACGCGTACATCCGGCAACACCGATGAAGCCGAGACGGCAGAACGCCCGAGCGGACAACGACAATAACATTGATTTTCTCTCGACACTTTCATGCCTTTTCTCTTGTACCAGTCAAGCATACCTACAGCACACAGCTTGGAGCGAGCGCCCAGTCAGTAAGTACTACAGCCATCTACACTAGTAATAAATTTTCTTCGCCACTGGGCCCCCTGGACCCCTGACTGACTGGTAAAACAGCAAACAGCACTTGCAGATAAAGCGGGTATCTCTAGCTTCGAGGCACTAAAGTGACATCACCCTGTCTATCGAAGGGTAGCTCGGTCCATCCTTTTTGTCCTTTGTTCCTACGGAGACCTTTATTTTTCTTCGAGTAGAGAATAGGCAAAAAGGTGGAGGCAGTAATTGCCGTCTGCCCGCTCGGCACCCACAGACTGGCACGAGATTCATCAATGGATTAATGCATAATTAGCCAGCGATGGTGTGCAGTGTTCCAACTTCCATAGGTAGGCAGACAGCTTCAGTAGCTGGTCGAGGCCCTCGTCTCCGTCTCCTCGACTTTGGATCCTGTCGGGATGTGCAGTTCTGGCGGCCCACGGAATGTTACACAAACGCCTCCCCCCGTACCTCTGCAATCGGCACTGAGGGTCCGGGTCCAGGAGGCTGGAAGGTCTTGTCGTCGGTCTCACACATGCCGAAGCTCCTGTAGAAGGGCGATTGAAGGAGCAATGCCAGTGGTCACGTTCTGGCCTCGCCGTTCTACAATGGGAGGCTCCAGCTGCCGGCACTGTGTAATATCGGCAGCGTATCGCGGTGCGGTTACAGTCACAATCAGCGACTGCACCAAGGGTGTGGGGGATAAGCTCCCAGACGCGAGCTCTGGCGCTGATAAGCAACATCCAACCAGAAGTCAGGGCAGCTCGACGTTAAAGCTCCCCAAAGTGTTCTAGCGCATTTGGATGCTCCGTTGCCACTACCTACTCTTTGTACAGATGAAGCAATTGAATTCGACTCGACGAACTCTGCGGACGGTTGAGGCGTTTCTCGTAAAGCTGAACACCCCTCTGACGCGCATCGATACTGCTTGGACCAATTACACTACTCACCGACTACGATTCATGGGCTCGCGCTACCCTACCCTCTAGCCTGAGAGGAACTAAACCGATGATTTGGGCATCGGCACATTCGGTCCACGGCAACCAAACCAGCAACAGGCTTCTCGTTCTTGTCTGTGCCTTCTCTTGCTCAACAAGAGACTTTTTGTCTGGCAAATAGCCAAGGAGACGGAAACACAGGCAAAGACGCCTCGCGCGCTATCACATGCGCTCCCCGTTCTCTAAATAAACCCGCTAGGTAGACTGTGGCAACAACCCAATCGTCCACTGCTCTCACTCCTGGCTCCCTGTCACCCGAGACACGGCGGTCAACCAGAATTCTTTTTGCCTCGTCGGTGACTCCGGCTAAGAGAGTCTTCCGCTTCCCTCACCGCACCCGGTGGGTAGGCCAAAGTTCAGGGATGACTGCACTTGAACTGTGTCAGAAAGCATCGGTGATGCTGCTCTGGAGACCAGTGTGCCCTGTCTGTCATCACATCATCCGACACCTACAATGGTGGACTACTACTTTGCACTCTCGTAATACGCCCCTATTCAACTCAGTCCCGACGCCGTGAAAGACGGGATGTCCCCGATAGCATCGGAGTTACATAGTACCATGTTGAACGGGCCAGCATTGAGGTATTTGCCCGTCATTTCGACGACAGATGAACTCCTTATTGCCACCCATTTCTCTTGCTCAGTCCGGAATACGTCCTCGCCCATGAAAGGAGACTGTTATTTTGTCTTCGACTCTTGCCATCAACAATTTGCTGCACTATGCACACGCGAATGAAAAACATTCGTGATTGGCTTCCTACGTACAAAGTCTTGGTGGGCAGCCTCCACTTTCCTAGTCAGAGACATAGATTGCTTCTCCAGGAAGCATCCGAAATACTTTAGGGCCGCTGTAGCCGGTTGTCAATCTTGCATGAGTTGCCGCAGGCAGAACGACAGCTTCGCCGTCGCCTTCTATGCGACTTGACGCTGGCGATCTTGTTGTTCTTGGGAAATCGAGTCGATAGGAAAGCGAACATCGGATTTTATCCGCCAACGTTATCCGAGGTGTCGCTTCCCCAATCGAAGGCAACCCATACGCAGCATTCCAAACAAACTTGTCACAACTCCTCAATGATCATTCCCCCTACTCCCAAGTTGGCCGCACAGACGTCTGGAATGGGTCTTGAACGTCAACGCTCACGGGAAGGGAAACCAGATTGCAGCGGTCTATTAGCTGACCGTTGCTCCATCTTCGTCCTCTTCGCATACCAGTCTGCAGGCCAGAGTATTAATGCAAGCCCACTCCCGTCACTCAATGGACGGTCGGTGCTGCTCCGCCTGACTGGTCTGGAGTGATCAGATGGGATGGTTTTTTCAGAACCTGCAAGGGACGCATTCCCCCATGTTTCCAGATCAAGATAGGCACAGCCACCAGGGTTTCAGCCTCCGGCCTGCGACCAGTACCGAACTTGGCACCTCCTCCCGCATACCACTTGTCGACCGTTCACACTGATCCGCCGTCATAGTCTCCAACCGGCGGACTCTCGGAAGTCTGAGCACCTCGCGTTTACTTGCCACTGGGCCGTTAGTTTGGTCAAAGCCCAGTCATGAAGCTCTGAGCGCGTTCTCAGTTCGCAGGCTTGAAGTGCAGATTGGCGTTACAGGGACATCGATCCCACCCAAGCCAAGGAAAAGTTTCCTGAACTCGCTTCGCGTTGCCTTGTATTCGTTCTCCACGTCCGATCATTCACGGCTGGACATCCCCAGAGTTGCGTGCCAGCGCGAGCTTCCCCCATCAGATACAACCCACCGTCATGGGACATAACTAATTGCTCTTCTGCCGGCTTTTCCAGAGTCGCGCAGCTTGTCTCGGAAGCACACGGTTCGGTTGCTTTGCAACCTTGGTTGAACAATCGTCTGTCGTCTTCAAAAATCCGTTCGTTCTTGGTTTTAAGAGCTGGCATCATGGCCCTGACTGTCAAGCAGCTCAACGCGGATGCCTCTTTCCTTCTGACTTTTGAGCCTATCGTGCCCGAGTCAAAACTTGGAGCCACTCCAAGGCCTTTCAGAATCCTAATGGACCCGTGGATCACAGGGGCGTCTACGATCTTCCACTCCATGCTGTCGACTACGACGCATACAGAGTCTCCTTGCGTCTGTTCCCTCCAACATCTCCCAGAGCCCGACCTCGTCATCATCAGCCAGCACAAGAGCGACCACTGCAATGAAGCCACCCTCCGGCAGCTGCCCGCCAGCGGGACGAGAACGATGATATTAGCGGAACCGGCCGCGGCCAAGGTGATCAGGAGCTGGAAATACTTCGACAAGAACAAGGTCCACACGATACCACGATGGGAGGACCCTCGAGCAACGGGAAAGCAGACCGTCATCCGAGTCAAGGTGCCTCCGTTCGTTCCTGGCGGAGAACCTGGTGAGGTCTCCGTGGCCTTCATCCCCCAACGACGGGATTTCAAGGGTCTTCATGCCGCCATTGGCATTACCTACCGACCACCTTCAACACGACCCAGGTTTGTTCACCTATTATCCCCTCCCGAGACGCCAGTATCGCCCAGTCAGAACGCGACCTCTTCGCACCAGGTTGCCGCGGCATCCTGTAACGAGGCTGCACCAGAACACACCAGCCTACCCACTCCCCCAGAGACCCCCGGAACTGAGCCTCTTCAACCTGCCCCCTCTGCCAAACTTGTCCCGCCGTCGACAGACGCCCGCGACCGCGCTGTCTCCGTCATTTTCTCGCCCCACGGAATATCCTACCGCTGCCTTCGGCAGTATACCCGCACACACCTCGTCGCAGAGGCAGCGCTTCCTCTCACGGCACTGCTGCACTGCTTCGACACCGTCTCGAATCCGTGGTGGCTCGGCGGCAACATCTCAGCAGGAGTACCCGCGGGGCAGGAGACCGCGGCAGCCCTGAGGGCAAGGGCTTGGATCAGCGCACACGACGGTGTGAAGGACGTCAGAGGTCTGGTGACCAAGCTGCTCAAGACGAGGAAGTACGCCCGCGAGGAGATTGCCCACATCGTCCGCCCGCCCTCCAACAGCGACAGCCGAGGCAACCGGTTCGATCGGGAGAGAGCCGGCAGTGACGACGGCAACGGCAAGCGCACGGAAGTCCTGGTCCTCGGCGTTGGCGAGGAGGTGGCGATGACCAGAGACGGAGTGTGGAACGTCGAGCCCCGGCCTCGGGAGCTGCATTCCGAAAATCCTCCTCGGCATGAAAAGACGGTCCATGGGAGGGCGCGGGGACGGGAATTGCCCCCTATCATCACCAGGCGGTGAAGAAACTGGTCGACGGTTTCAGATGATGCCCAGATGCCGCCCATACGGGCTTGCTGTTTTTGTTCTGGATAATTTGTTCTGCGCTTATTTGTGAGCGATAGGGACGCTGACTCTGTTGTCTCGTCTTTCTTCTTTCTTTCTTTTTGTCTTTCACGTCACAGGATGGACGATTTGATGTGGATATACCCGCCTTTCGAGGATCAAGCTCGGTTTGGTTGATGATTTTGAGGCAAACAGATAGCCCGAAGTTGGCTGGCATACGGATACAGCAGGGCGGAAGTGTCAGGAGTCTGGGAATTCTGCACTTTCACACGCCAGAAGCACAGTGCTTGCCCGGGATGGCAGCATGTATTCTATTTTGGGAAACGGCTGGTACCTCGGAACGGTGGTCGTAGCATTTGGCCATGATTTTCTTCTTGCTTGGAGGGTCTGTTACCCAAATATTCACTCACACGGCAAGCCCCGTACGGCCTGTCTTAGTTATAATAATACCTCGAATGCTCTCGGGACCCCAGGTCTGCTACTGCTATCCTTTGTTATACTGATGGACCCTGTCTCCTACGGCCTGTGTTCGTCTAGGAGACAGGTGAGCTGCCCACCATCAGTTCACGTATCAGTTTCTCAATTTTCATGTAGGAGCATAGTCGTGGATTGTTGCTCATGATCTTGGCCCGTTTGTCGTGGTACGGTGACAGGTTGACGCCGGGTGGCTCTGGTGGCTACCGAATCGGACTCGTAAGTCCTTCGCATTACCCGAAGCCAAACCTATCGATGGTGTGGTTTACACTGGGCTGAAAGGATAGGAGAGCTCGAGGCATGCTCACTTTTCGAGGCGGAGGGCCGTCGTTGATCGAAGGCAGCATCTACGCATTCCACCTCCCCCGCTCTAGGTATATCATATATATCTGACAAGCGTAACTGCGTAGCAGCGCCCAGGAGAGAGCAGGTTGACCAAGGGCGGGTAAGAGTGAATCAAGCTCAGGCTCCAGTGCATTTGTATCTCTCTCTCTCGGGACGAGAGACGTCGAACCAAGACACACAACGCCTCGGAGCTTTCCCGGCGGTCAAGTTGGGAACGAAGAGCCTCCAGCAGCAGAAGAACAAAAGGGGACCCAGGGGTGGATCAAATGGAGTTCCTTGTCTCCCGGTAGCTTCAAGGTGAGGGTTCTTGCAGAAGCTCGGGATACTCTCGACGTACCACCTTCCGGCCGCCAGGAGAGGAGAGGAGATGGCATTTGCTCCAACACCAGCACTGACCGTTTTCATGTGTTGCAAAGACGGCCTTCCCCCTCCTCTCCTCTTCACCTCTGCCACGGGCCGAAGCCCATCGAAGATGGGTGTGACTTTTTATCATGTCTTGATGGTTCGAATTTAACACTATGAGACCGCCCCGTTGTGGATAGGTGTTTTCCGCTAGCCGCGTCGTCGACAACCTCAGGGCCCGTCTCTCTCTCTCTCCATTACCTACACCCACCCATCCACCCAGGGTATCTAATTTTCCCATGCAGTGTGATGCCTGATCTCTTTTCGAGGTGCACAGTTCCACGTATCCTACCCATCCTCGATCCCCAGCTACACATAGCTCCACGGGGCTATGCATGATATTCAACCGCTGTACTTCCGCAGTTCATGCATGAAACTAGATGCCACCTGCGCACGCTGACATGCTAAAAACAAATGGGGCACCATCCCATGCTGCTTCCCGGCCGTTGCCGGCCGTACGCGCTTACTTGAGCTGCTTCAGAATCTCCGTCAAAAAGTCCTCGAAGCTCAGAGTGATGTAGCCGTCGCGGTCGTCGTCGTACTTCTTGAAAACATCCGTCATGCGCTTGAGCGAGATACAGGCTTGGACAAAGAGATCGAAGGACATGACGCCCTCGCCGCGCTTGTCGTAGGTGCGGAACAGGAGCTCGACGAAACCGGGACTCAGGCGGTAGCGGAAGGCGACCAGGGCGTTGTTGAACTCGGGGAGCGAAATGTTGCCCGAGCGGTCGGCGTCGAAGCGGTCAAAAAGCGTTCGCCACGATGCGAGGAAGGACCAGAGACCACAGAACTCGGCGAAGCCGATGGTGCCGCTGCGGTCCGAGTCGAACATGCGGATCATCATGCGAACCGTCTGAGGGTCGAAGGCGGTCCAGTCCCCGTTCACGAGGGCGGTGGAAAGTTCGCGCTCTGAAAGCTGGCCGGTGCCTGGGGGCGTTCTGGTTAGAGCGAGGCTTTTCTCGAGAAGCTTTGCGCCACGTACCATCCTTATCGACGGCCCTGAAGAGGGGCAGCAACGTGGGGTCGGCGCCGTCTGCGTTCATGTCCGGTGCGGGAGAGGGGGGCGGTCTTGAGTTGGGAGGCGGGCGGTTGTGCATAATCGTCGGGCGCGGGCCGCCGGTCGGGGGAGGAGAGGTTGCGCCGTAGATGGCGTTGGGGCTCGGGCGACGATCGTCACGAGGGTCGGGACGGCGGTAGTCGTCGCGAGGCACTGGCGGAGGCGGCTTGCTCTCGTAGCGCGGCTGAGGAGATGGCCTGGGGGCAGGAGCGGCGCCACCCTTCTGCAATGGGACAGTCAGTTTATCTGCGGCTTGGCGATCCACGCAGGGCGACGGCGACGGCGATGGCGATAGGATGAGAACCATCAGCGACCGGCCGGTGGGCGGGTTGGGAGGGCAGCAACATCAACGGAACGTACCTGCTCGGGCTCCGCGAATCTGGGAAGGTGTTAGCATGGCGGGGTAAGTTAGATTGCGATGAGGGGCTCTTGCGAGTCGTGAAACGCACCTGGGGAGCTCGTCGGGGTTGTAAGGTCTGTTGTACGCCATTGCGACTTATGCTTTCTCTGAACCAGCGATTGAGGCGCAAGAAGAGCGAGTGAGAAGCTTGGTCGATTGAGGCTCCTGGAGAGGTAGATGAAGTTGCTGAGGTGGGGGCTCGCGGGCCTTGTTTGCGGGCAGCTGGCTGAGGGGAGCCGCGGCAGCTATGTACCTCAGGTCGGGACTTGGCAGAGGCCAAGAGGAGGTCCCAGTGTAAGGGTCTCGACGTCAGGCGGCAGTCGGCACGCTAGGCTACCTAGGTACCTAGGTAGGTAGCCACCTAGGTAGGTAGGGCTGCTTTGGTTAGGCTGCGCTGCACTGCGCAGTCTGCGCTGCAGTACTGTGGAGGCTGTGAAGGTGCAAATCGGGTCCCGAGCTCAGCGGAATCGGTAGAGTTTCAGCCGCACGCTCAGCACACCGGAGAAGAGGGGAGGTATGAGAAAGCGAGGCTTAGGCTGAGCGTTGGAATTCCGCCGTAACCAATTGCCGTTACACAAGGCCGTCTCCCTCTCGTTGAAGGCGTAGCGGGAGCACGCGCTGACGGGAACGCGGCACGGCGCAAGGCTTATCTGGCCTCAGACAGGGAACCTAGGTATCAGCACCGGACGTTGACGGTCAGGTCAGTCTTGTTGTGCCTTGCGGTGGATTTGTGACAGAAAGGAGGGCTCGGGATAATAAGATGAACAGGTGATAGTTTGGTATTTCGAAACTGTACGAAAGATGGAAAAGGTTTCGGGGGCGGTCCAACTAAAAACAGAAAATGCTCCTCCGAGCCAAGGATTCGGTATGGGAAATCAGGAATCCAAAAAGGACATGATCCCGTCCGTAGGTACCGATTCTCTTCCACGCGGCCTTGGCGTACACAGTCCGCACGATATTGTTCATCTCTCCTCCTCCTTCTCGGGGCGCAAGGCGGCCGGGACGGGAAGTGGAAGGGATTTGCCGACGGGATAGACTGGATACTCTGGACACTGGATGAAGGATTCTCAGTGGCTTCGGTTTCGCATCCCCGCCACCGTCAGTCCCGCTGTGGAATCTGGCAACGCGACACCGAAGAGTCGGACAAGAGGCAAACGGGGCACCTGT